>BLSH010415170.1:175088-232103 GCA_018402905.1 Glandirana rugosa | reverse complement strand
TTACCTATAGGTACTGTAAATATCTCCTAAACATGCGCCCTTTAGGAGATATTTACTGTATACTGTGCGGATTAGGTCATCAGCGCATGTGCTCTGAAGAAACAGCTGCCCGTGTGGGAGTGACGTCACATAGTGCCAGTCACACAGCCAGAGTCTGCGGCCCCAGAAGGAAGATAGATGAAGATGGATGCGGCCTCCAGGGGGAAAAAACGAAGGCTTCAATTACAGGCAAGTGTCACAATGTGCTAGTAGGAGATGCATACTAGCATATTATGCCTTTACTGTAGACCCCCCTTAGCGCAATGAATGGCAGGCACTTCCGAAGCAGCTGAACACTAATTCAGAAGCACTGCACGCTGGCACTTTTAACCTTTTTTACCTCCTTCTTGGGGGTTAAAAGTGCTCCGCTGCCGCCCGAATAGCAGTGCCAACGTACTGCTATAACATCAGTAGATCGCCGCTAAAACTAGCGCCACTTTACCGCTACCGCTCTGCTTGCCCCAGTGTGAAAGTGACTTTACAGGTAAGGTAAAAAGATAAAAAAAAACCCCATCGTTTACTTCCTCTTTAGACCCCTTTCACACTGAGGCGCTTTACAGGTGCTATTTAGCTAAAAATAGCGCACGTAAAGTGCCTTAAAACTCCCCCCCCCAATGTGTGAAGCCGAGTGCGTCATGCCGTCAACAAACTTCCAAGCATCTGTCAGGAACCATGAATCAGACCAAGACAGATGTGCAGTAAAATCACACTTTTGAATAAAAAGGTAAAATGTTATAAACAGCATAAACATGGTCAGAGCAGGCCAGTGAAAAAGGAGTCCAGAGATCAGCGAGGTCAAACAAATGGAATGCAGGGTCAGGAGCCAGTAGGCGAGTCAGCCGATCGCACATTCGCCATGGCGATTTAAAATGGCACCCTCGTGCGTGGACATACATTAAGGTAAAAAAACAGCCAGACAAGACAAAAAAAAAAAAAAAAAAAAAGGTACTCTGCAAACACACACAATTAGCCCAAAACTCCCCCCAGTAGTAACCGCACACAGGTGTCCAGCCTCTAGCTAGCTTGACTGATTGCTACAATCACTGGGGCATCCCATAATAAGTAAATAAGGGGGCTTTCACTTAACCGTCCAGGCGCAGGGCAGCCTTAAAAACGAAGAGCCAATCTTCACCCATCATGGCGGGTTCCAGTCACTTGAGGACCTTCAAGGACTGGGTAACCCTTCGCATGTTTAGGGTCAACTCCCTTGGACCTGTACAACACCCTGGAGGAATGCCTTAGCTCTGTGGTGTCCAGGATTCCACTACGCAGGGTCCATCGCCCGGAGGTCGGTTACAGGCAAAACCTCGCAGGATCCTTGTGTCTTCTTTGCAAGGCTCGGGTACCATCTATCTAAGCATATAGCCGGTTTCAAATTGATCCGATCGGTCAATCCCTTGATTTATGTAAGAACCTTTTTGGGACTAAAGACAAAACCTCTATCAGGCTATCACTGTGTGTTTCTCTATTCCAGTAGCATCTGACACTCATGTTCTGTACAAGCACAGTAAGAGTTGAAAGCTCCCAAAGTGGGTAGCAATACTGCCAGCAACAAAAATGTTACGGGAGGCAATTTAAATTTATGTGCATTTTTATTTCATAACATGTATATTCACGCCATGTATTGTATGTGATCATGCAATATATCCTGTTTTTTGTGATCTTTTTGAACTAAAACAAATAAAATTATTGTGAAAGAAAAACTTGGTATAAAATGTTTCACCCTTAGGGCTCATTCTAAAGGCAAGTCATGAGCCATGACTGATGCGGCCTGACATCCGAAACGTGTTGGCAGTTTTACAGCTGATCTACACGTTTTTGTAACCATTTTTTTTGTAAACCATTGTTGGATGCCAGTCCGAGTGCCGACTTCTCCTCTTGTGATTCAAGTTGTGGGATATCATTTTCCTAGCATGATATGTTGCTGGACAGAACTGGCATATATCCAGGGAGGGCTGCAGGAGCCCTGACTGACCTGTCCATAACCACAGACATAAATGTAAGGGCACATTTGGGTGAAAAAGTTAATTTGATGCAATGTTTTTGGATTGTGAGAAGAATAGAAAGCACCTAGAGAAAACCTTCACTAACACAATGAGATAATAAAAACAGTATGCCTTTTGGGAATTGAACTCAAAACCTCAGACCTGCAATACAAGTTAGCTAAACACAATAGTCACCATGTTCACTACTTTGCCAACACTAGATGGAAAAATCCATACAAAATGTGTACACTGGTGCCCTCTACTGCCACCAAGTGTCTCATTTTATGTGTGCAGTTATTTAAACCCCGTTGCATTACTATTGTCAAAATCTTTCCTCATTCAAACACAATGTGTGATTTCTGTCAACAAGAATCTGCACAGAGTAGATCCTTGCTGCCAGAGAACTGAAAGGGGATACACGTTCACACAAAGTTTTGCCTCCTTTCAGCTTAGCCCTGCAAGATCCGTGCCAACCAAGAATGCTGCTCGATAGGTACAAAGCTATGGATGGTGGTTGTCTGGAAAGCGCATCTGAATGAACAAGAACATCCAATTAGAACCTCTTAGACCCAGGACACAAATACTTAGGAGTCCAGGGTGACCAGATCAGAGCACATATAGACTGGACGCTGCAAAGTAGCCTATGTGTATGTGCCCATAGTCCACCTTTGTGCGGAGAACAGACACATGAGATTATGGATCCAGGTGCAACACCACAACGTGCCTGGGTAAATGTAGCTTTTGGTTTCTATTTCTTTAGGAAGAGGACCCAACTAGAGATGCACCAAAATTTCTGCCACTGAAACATTGGCCGAAAATGGTGTTATTGGCATTCAGTTGATAAGAGAAAAAAGTGGCACTAAAAACGCACACGATTTTGGAGGAGAGTTTGCCAGTAATTTGCACTAATTTTATCACAATTTCACTGTGCTTATGGTGTGTTTTTCATAGACCATGCGACTCAAAAACAACATCAAAAACTTAACACGGTTGCATGAGGCTGCATTCACACTTAGCGTTTTGAATTGTGGGCGAATTTGCCAAGATTCTGCCTGCGGTTTAAAAGTGCCGATGTGTGAATGACAAATCGCGGGACTCGTATTTGAGATGCCATTCATTTGAATGACACCTAAAATTGCGGTGCGTGTCTGCTCCTGAACTTTCTTTTGGGAGACATACTTTCCATGATGTGGGTTGCCGCAATTGCTGTGCGACAATCGCGGCAGACCAGCACGATTTTAGGGGGGTCATTCAAATGAATGACATCTCATATGTGAGTCCCGTGATTGGTCATGCACACATTGGCACTTTCAAATCGTGGGCAGAATTGCGGCAACTTTGCACATGATTCAAAAGGCTGAAGTGTGACTGGAGCCAGAATGTTGCATTCTACCTGCGTTTTCAATGCATTTCAACTGGGAGGTGTTTGTGCGTTTATTTTTGTTTTGTTTTTAACACCAAAAATGCAGCAAGCAAGATTTTTTAACACCACAATGGAAGCGCAATAGACCAGTGTGCAGGTACATAGAATTTAATAGGGATACATTTTTCTTGAACTTTTCTTGAGCTAAAGATGCCTATAATGGCAGACAATAAATTCATATTCATTTAAATTGATATTAAAATGCATCTTCAGTTTTGGCACCAATTCGGTGCACCTCTAGACCCAAATGATCTTGCAAACTGGCCCATTGTATTCAGAAATGCCCTGGTCAGAAGCATTACTATTAAAATTGTTTGGCAGAACAACTGTTTAGGTATTGTCAGTCATTAGATCATTGGCTATCTACATTTATAAATATACACCCTTGCTACTACTGTGGTGCAGGAGAGCAATGTCCAAGCAGAATGACATCACCTTGTACAAAGAACTTCCCACTAACTGGGAGGCTACCACCTAAAATATACAAATGTACAGTTTTGCCTCACTTTACCAAGATTTAAACTTCAATGTCAGACAGACTTGTCTGTAGAGACAATCTTGATTTATTGACTGAAACTTCTAGACGCCTTGTAATGGTGGCAAGTCAGAAACATTTCCTTTAAGAAGATGGAATGTGAGTGTCCTTGCACTGTCAGACATTATCTAAGAGCAGCAATAGTGTACTTGATTTGGTTTTATCCATAAATTAAAGCGAGAGTAAAGATCTTTGCAACCTATATCTTGTGTATCGATCCATGCTGATGTATCCATTTGAGAGAAGATGACAACGCTCTAGGAAAACACCATATAAAATATTTATAGAAAAATAATTACAAATACTGAAAACTAAAAGCATATGCAGGGAGTATGAATTCAGAAATCTTGTTGTCTAAATGCCTGGTCATACAGTTCTTCTATAGACAGGACTCATGGCCTTCATTGGCTGTGTATCATCTGCAAAGCAGATCCTTCTGAGCCAATGTTCACCCATATTGTAAGACACAAAAGTATTTCAAGCCACTGGTTCAGAAAAACCGTAAGCAAACTAGCAGAAAGGGGTCTACAAGCCAACCACCAAATAAAGGGATTTTATTAAAACTTACCGTAAAATCCTTTTCTCCGAGTTCACTGACAGACGCAGCTCTCCATTACGTGTGGGGTTTATGCTGGTCTCACTAGGAGTTAACTAGGCAGGGAAAAGAAACAGCTGGCCCCTCCCATGGGGCCGTCCTCTCTTCCCACATAAACCCCCTCCATAAAATAGCTCAGCAGTTCGTACACAAGCCGTAAAAGAACAGAGCACAGAGGGGTGGGTGCTGCATTTGTCAGGGAGAAAAAGGGATTTTATTAAAACTTACCGTAAAATCCTTTTCTCCGAGTTCACTGACAGATGCAGCTCTCAATTACGTGTGGGGATGTCCCCAAGCTGTGTCAAAAAGAGGGGTGGGTAAACGTTAACAACAGTACCCAACTGAACCGCCTACACTGCCGCCTGCAAAAAACTTTGCGGCCAAAAGAAGCATCCGAAGATGCAAACACATCAACTTTATAAAACTTAATGAAAATGTGAACCGAGGCCCAAGTGGCCGCCTTGCACACCTGTGACACCGAAGCCTGGTGTCTAAAAGCCCAGGAAGTGCTAACAGCCCGGGTAGAATGAGCCGTGACCGGAAAAGAGGGAACCTTTCCCCGAACAGCATACGCATGGGTCACGGTCTGTCTGATCCAACGAGAAATCGTAGCCGACGAGGCCACCTACCCTTTGCGCGGACCCTCTGACAGCACAAACAAGGCATCAGCTTTTCGAAAAGAAGCTGTAGCAGCCAAGTACACTCGTAAGGCCCTCACTACGTCCAAAGTATGCAACTCAATCTCTTTTGGGTGCGATGGACGAGGGCACAATGAAGGAAGAACAATATCTTCATTAATGTGAAAGGAAGAAACCACCTTCGGAAGGAATGAAGGAGAGGGTCGCAAGACCGCCTTGTCCCTATGTAGAACCAGGTAGGGAGACTTGCACGATAATGCTGCTAACTCAGACACCCATCTGGCAGAAGTGATGGCAACTAAAAAGGCCACCTTCTGCGACAGCAATTGTAAGGAAATCTCCCTGATATTCTCATATGGCGGTTTCTGAAGTACAGAAAGCACCAAATTCAGATCCCACGGAGCCTTCACCCGAGGCGCCACATGTTGCACACATTGTACAAAGGTACGAATCAACGAGTGCGAAGCCAAAGGTCTCTGAAAAAGAATCGTCAGAGCCTATATCTGGCCCTTGAGAGTGCTCAAAGACAGTTTTTTGTTCAGGCCTTGCTGCAAAAAAGTCAGGACCCTGGACACGACATAAGAACGAGGGTTTTGACCCTCTGCCTCGCACCAAGCTATATAAGCCTTCCAGGTGCGGTGATAAATCTTGCGGGAAGTACACTTGCGAGCCTTCAACAATCTAGGGTTCACTGAGTCAGCGACTCCCGTCTCTTAGCACCTGGGACTCAATAGCCAAGCCGTCAAAGCCAGCGTGGGTAAAGCAGGGTGCAAGATGGGCCCCTGAGACAGAAGGTCGTCTCGCAGCGGGAGCCGCCAAGGGGCGTCTGTCACCATGTGCACCACGTCAGCGTATCAAGTGCGCCGAGGCCAATCTGGAGCCACCAGGATTATTGGTATCCCCTCCGCCACTATCCTGCGTATCAATCACGGAAGCAGTTTTATCGGAGACCACCAGAGCATCCGTGGCCACTGCCAACGGATCCTTCGTTCTGGACACAAAGGTCTCCCCCTTGTGATTGAATCGAGACGCCATGAGATCCACGTCTGGCGTCCCCCATCTGCGGCAAATCTGATTGAACACCTCCGGGTGGAGAGACCACTCTCCCTGGTCCAGCGTCTGGCGACTGAGAAAGTCCGCCTGCCAGTTCTCCACATCTGAAATGTAAATGGCAGAGATTGCCGGAACGTGACGTTCCGCCCAACGTAGTATCAGAGCTGCCTCCGCCGCAGCTACTGGACTCCTTGTGCCGCCCTGATGGTTCACATACGCCACTGCTGTGGCATTGTCCGATTGAATTTGAACCGGACGACCTTGCAATCTCACTGTCCAGTGAAAAATGCACAATCTGATTGCTCTCAGCTCCAGTACATTGATGGGGAGGCGAGCCTCCTGTGCCGACCAACGGCCCTGGGCAGAGAGCTGCCCCAGGATCCCTCCCCAGCCTGAAAGACTGGCATCCGTGGTGATTATCACCCACTGAAGGGGCAGGAATGACTTCCCCTGAGTCAGGGTTGAGTCCCGAAGCCACCAAGCCAGAGACGCCCTGGTCTGGGAGCTCAGACGGATATGAAGGTCCAAGGACCGAGGGGACCTGTCCCACCGAGCCAGAATTGCTCGCTGAAGGAGAAGAGTGTGACTCTGGGCGAATGGGATTGCCTCGAACGACGAGACCATGAGCCCCAGCACCCGCATACAGAACTGTAATGAAGACCGACGGTGCGACAGGAGAGTTCGCACTGCCGACTGCAGAGACAGCAACTTGGCTGGAGGGAGGAACACCTTTGTCTGTTCTGTGTCCAGAATTAGACCCAAATACTCCAGGCGATGGGATGGAGAGACCGACGGCTTCTGCAGGTTGAGTAACCAACCGAAGTCCTGTAGCGATGTTGAGATTCTCACATTCTCCTCCAGAGCCGAGGCAGACTCCACTCGCAGGAGCAGGTCGTCTAGGTAGGCCACCACCGCAATGCCTCTCTGTCGGAGCAACGCCAACACCGGGGCTAGCAGTTTTGTGAAAACTCGAGGTGCTGAGGCCAGGCCGAAGGGGAGTGCCACAAATTGAAAATGGAGGTCTCCCACTGCAAAAGCGCAGGAAGTGCTGATGCCGTGGACGAATGGGTACATGGAGGTACGCATCCCTGATGTCCAGGGACGCCAGAAATTCGCCCTGATGAAGGGCGGCCACGACCGAGCGGATAGATTCCATCCGGCATTTCCGCGCCCTGACATACCGGTTCAGGGCCTTCAGGTCCAGTACTGGCCGAACCCCCCCTTTTTTGGGAACCACGAATAGATTCGAGTAGAAACCTCGAAACCTCTCTTCTGGAGGCACTGGCACGATCACCCCCTGGTCCAAAAGTGCTTGGACAGCCCCAAAAAGAGCCTCCCGACGGTCCTGCAGGAGCCCTAAGTTTGATGGGAAGAACCTGTCTGGGGGTAGAGTGTTGAACTCTATCCTGTACCTGGTGGACACCACTTCCTGGACCCAACGATAGGGAATGTTGGCCAGCCACCGGCCTGCGAACCCCAGAAGACGTCCCCCCCACTTGTCCTCCGCCTTTTTGGTTTTGCGCTGCCACTGGCGTCTACCGGCCCCTGCAGTGACCTTACCGGGGTGGGTCCGTTTACCTGCTGTGCCCGGGGCGCGAAAAAACCTCTTCTGACCCGAGGGAAGGGGCCCCTGTCTACGGCGAAACTCACGCCTGCGGCGCTCTGGAAGGAAGGTACTCTTACCTCCCGTGAAGTCCTTAATAATCTCATCCAAACGTGGACCAAATAGACGTCCACCCTGAAAAGGGAGGTCAGCAAGCCCCTTTTTGGAAGCATGGTCACCGGACCAAGAACGCAACCAAAGTATCCATCTGAGTATGACGGCAAAAATCGTTATTCTGGATAACATCGGCAGTAAATCAACGGCCGCATCACAAAGGTACTTGAACCCTTGGAGCAAAAACTCAGCCCTCTGCGGGGCGTCCACCAGGCGACCATTTTCCAGATCCTTCTGGAGCTCTTCCATATGCTCAGACAGATGTTGTGCCACCATGGCAGACGCCAGGGCTGGCCGCACGGCAGAACCTGCCACCAGGAACAGCGACTTTAAAAGCGCTTCTGTTTTTCTATCAGCGGGATCCTTAAAGGAAGGGGTCCCTTCCAGAGGGATGGTCGTCGCCTGGGCTATTGGTGGGTCCACCACAGGGGATTCCTCAAAGGGATATCGAGCAGCGAACCGTTTTGACAGCGAAGAAGAGTGCTGCGGACACTGCCATTCACGATAAAGAAAATCATCAAAAAAGTCATTGTAGGGGTAAGCCTTGGCGACCCTAGGGGGTCTAGAGGACCCACACACATACGCAGCAGACTGCGATTCGCCATCCTGACCCAGACGCAGCTTAGTGCGAATGCCAGTGATAATGGCGGCGACCAACGCTTTTTCGCGCGCAGCCGCCGCCCCCTGATCCTCTTCACCGTCCGATGGGCCCAGTTCCCCATCAGACAGGTCCACTGGGGTACCTGAGACCATTTTCGGATCAGAATCCTCCCCTGATGTATAAAGAGGAGGAGGGGGACGCTTCTTGGGGGCCTGTCGGGCGACATTCGCCCCGGGGGAAAAATTCACTAAAGACCGCCTGCAGCTGGTCCAAAAATGCAGATTGCGCCTCCCCAGCAGGCTCAGTAGTGTAATCTGCCATCTCCCCTCAGTGACACTAAAAAAGATGAGGCACCCCCACACTGCCGCACCAGGGAACCCAGGAGGACTGCACCCACCGCCACCAGCACCCACAGGGGAGCCCAGCTATACTTGCTGTTCCGCTGCCTGTAACCCTGGAGGATCGTCAGAAGAGCCGCGCCGCCAGTTTTTCCACCGTTCCACAGAGAAGGGAAAACGCTGCACACACATGTATTGCAGAGGCATGCAGTCAAAATGGCCGCCGTTAAACACTAGAGGCCGAAAAACACTTTCAGGGAATGTGCAGTACCGCAAACAGGCGCTCTGCTAGAGGGAAAGCCCCATAGGCCCAATATATCAGTTCGTAACAAGCCGTACAAACGCAACACAGAGGGGTGGGTGCTGCGTCTGTCAGTGAACTCAGAGAAAAGGATTTTACGGTAAGTTTTAATAAAATCCCTTTTTCTCTTGCGTTCATTGACAGACGCAGCCCTTCATTGACAAGTGGGGATTTCCCAATTCTGTGTCAGTAAGAGGGGTGGGTAAACAACAACTGTACCCAACAGAGTCCTCTCAGGAGGCGCCAGCCGCGCCTACACCGCCACCTGCAAAACTTTGCGGCCAAAGGCAGCAGCCGCGGATGCTGAAACATCAACTTTGCAAAACTTAGTAAACGTGTGCACCGAGGCCCAATTGGCCGCCTTGCACACCTGTGACACCGAAGTCTGGTGTCTAAAAGCCCAGGAAGCGCTAACTGCCCTGGTGGAATGAGCCGTGACCGGAAAAGGGGGTACCTTGCCCCGAACAGTATACGCATGTGTCACGGTCTGTTTGATCCAACGGGAAACAGTGGCCGAAGAAGCCGCCAATCCTTTGCGCGGACCATCCGTCAGCACAAAAAACGCATCGGACTTCCGAAAGGAAGCTGTAGCCGCCAACACCCGCAAAGCCCTCACGACAGCCAAAGAATGTAACTCAAATTCCTTGGGATGCGACGGGTGCGGACATGATGAAGGAAGAACAATATCTTCATTAATGTGAAAAGAAGAGACCACCTTCGGTAGAAACGAAGGAGAAGGGCGCAAGACCGCCTTGTCCTTATGAAGGACTAGGTACGGAGACTTGCAGGACAATGCTAATAGATGGAAGTATCACGCTCAGGACTTATTTGGGTTTCCCTTATTGGGTTTGCTGCCCCCAAGTGTTACCTTCCTATCAAAGGAAGTTTATGACTGCTATATAATATAAAGGCTGGGTTGGCCGTGGATGATTAAAATAACCATATAATTGTTATGGGTATGAGGTGGGGGACCAAATAGAGGCCCCACCCTTGTGCAAATTAGCTAAGAATAAAATTACGAAAATTGATAAAAATAATAAAACAGTGCTTAAGCTATGAGTTATATCCTGTGTTCTTCAACAATGTGCAGAAATAACGTAGAAAAAAAAAAACGTAGAAAAATAGCTACTTGAAAAATTAAATAAATAAATAAATCATCTTCAATAATATTAATAAGTGAAAAACCATTTGCATAAACTTCAATAATTAATGTGTCCATTAAGTGAGAGTCCAATAATCTTTCATATGTGAATCACGCGTGCTCCCCTCTCTTTACCCTGCTTACCGGACAGCGCCACCCCACACAGAGGTAAAGCGCAGGGGCGCCTGTCAAGGCAGGTGATCAAAAGTCCCCTTGGTGTAGGGCGGCCACGACCGAACGGATTCCATTCTGAATTTTTGCGCCTTCACAAAGTGGTTTAGCGCTTTTAGGTCCAGAACTGGCCTGACCCCCCCCCTTTTTGGGCATCACAAATAGATTTGAATAGAAACCGCGGATCCTTTCCAATGGAGGTACCGGCACAATCACCCCTTGTTCGGAGAGTGCCTGGACAGCCCCTAGGAGAGCCTCTCGACGCCCCTGAGGGCCCTGAGGGAGTCTCAAGTTCGATGGGAAGAACCTGTCTGGGGGTAGAGTGCTGAACTCTATCCTGTACCCGGAGGACACCACTTCCTGCACCCATCGGTGGGGAATGTGGGCAGTCCACTTGTCTGCGAATCCCAGAAGTCGGCCCCCCACCCGGGAATTGGGTGGAGGCAACCCATCATGCGGAGGAGGACTTATCCTCTGCCTTTTCGCTCTTGCGCTGCCAGGGTCGTTTACCGGGTCCCGAGGCAGACTTGCCGGGCCTCGAATCCCTGGCCGCTGCGCCGGGCGCACGAAAAAAACCTCTTCCGACCCGAAGGAGCAGGGACCTGCTTACGGCGGAACTCCCGCCGCCTGGGCTCCAGGAGAAAAGTACTCTTCCCCCCAGTGAAATCCTTAATGATTTCATCCAACTGCCCCCCAAAGCGCTGATCGCCCAGAAAGGGGAGATCCGTGAGGCCCTTCTTAGACGCATGGTCACCCGACAAATAGCGTAACCAAAGCACCCGTCTGATAATGACTGCGAAAACAGACATTTTAGACAACATGGGAAGCAGGTCCAGAGCTGCGTCACACAGGTACCGAAGACCCTCTATCAGATGGTCCGCTCGCTGCGATGCCTCAAGCGGCCTCCCGCAGCTTAAGTCGTTTTGCAACTCAGTCGCACACTCAGTAAGAGACTGCGCTGCCATAGCAGACGCCAGAGTCGGTCTCATGGCTGATTCTGCCAACAAGAAAAGTGCTTTGGACACTGCCTCCGTCCGCCTATCGGCCGGATCCTTAAAAGGAGGGTGACCCCTCCAAGGGAATGGTCGTTGCCTTATTCAGGCGAGCCACTGGAGGGTCCACTGCGGGGGATGCCCACTTCTTCACAAAACTATCCTCAAACGGGTAGCGTATAGCGAAGCGTTTGGGCAGTGCGAAGGAATTCTGCGGACGCTGCCATTCCTTATAGACCAAATGTTTCAAAGAATTGATCATAAGGGTAAACCCTAGGGGACCTGGGTGGCCTAGCCGACCCACAAACATATGCAGTCTCCTGCCACTCCCCTGCTTGGTCCAGTCGCAAAGATGCACGAATATTAGCGATCAGTGCAGTCACCAGCGCCTTCTCGCGTGCAACCGAGGCCCCCTGGTCTTCCTCGCCATCCGAGAGCCCCCGCTCACACTCAGAGCTCCACGGGGGTCCCCGTGACCACTTCTGGCTCAGACTCTTCCCCCGATGAAGGTGGAGGGGTGGACTTTTTTAGGGGCCCCCTTAGCACGGCTCGGCACCTCACGGGGAAAAAATTCCCCAAATACTGATCTTAACTGGTCCAGGGGCACCAGAGTCCCTAACGCAGGTTGCGCTTCCGCTGGCTCTTCCTTGGAAGGACCCGCAGGTTCAGCTGCCATTGCGCCCCCGTACACTGACAGGCGGAAAGGCCCTGACACCCCCACAAAGCAGCCCCACAGATCAACCAGGGGGGAAAACCAGGAGGACTGCACCCACCGCTACCAGCACCCCAAGGAGAGCCCAGCTATACTTGCTGTTCGTTGCCTCTCAAAGCGCTGCGTCCCAGTAGGAGTGCTAGTGACTGCCAGTCAAAAAGCCTGCGCCACCTACGCTCTAAGGAGCGGGGTGCGGTGCGGGGGGTGGCGGTGTAGGAGGGGGAGCGAAGAAACCCAGAGGAGACCTAAGCCCAGAAAAAAAACCCCCACCGGCCGGCCCAAACCGATAAACAATCGCCCAGCCCCCCCCCCCTCCGCGCCCCTAGGAGGGAGAGAGGGGGGTCACTCACCAGTCCGATGGGCGTAGCGGGTAGCCACCCAGTTGCAGACCTTCCTCCCACTGCCAGAGAGGGATGCTGCAGGCCACTGTGTCACTGGGCGCAAGTGGGGATCACCCACTGGCCACCCGCACGGAACGGGCACGATGCGGCGGACCCCGCCAAAGCTAAGGGTAGCTCGCATCGTTTGGCCGCGCTGGGGAAGGTTCAGGATTCTGGATATCCCCTATGCCCCAGCCGGCTTCTTGATAGCAGTCTTCATCAGATAGCTTGAGAAAAACAAAGAGCGGTAGCAAAAAAAGGGAAACCGCAGATCTTATAAAGGAACCAGGTCTAACTCCTTGCACTAGGCATAATAAAACTGATATGCTATGCACAGCAGGGGGGTTATGTTAGAGTGAGGACGGCCCCCTGGGAGGGGTCAGCTTGCTTTCTTTCTATTTGCCTAGTCAACTCCTGGTAGGATGTGCATATAACCCCACTTGTCAATGAAGGGCTGCGTCTGTCAGTGAACGTAAGAGAAAAAACAATTAGAAGATCCCCTGCTCGTGAGCACAACTCTGTATGGTTTACAATGACAGAGCTGTGTTCAGTGCCAATCATGGGGTCCCGGCAGTCAATCATTGGCCAGGACCCCAGTGTTCGGCATGTGCTGTAATGAATCACAGCACAGCCAGGCCGGCGGGTTCACATGCCACCTTCCTGAGCACACGGATCATGTACCAGGTACGTGATCCAGCTCAGGAGAGCCGCTGTATACGTCAGTTATACGATACGGTCAGGCAAGTGGTTAAGAAATAAGACTCAGCACACCTAACAAAGGCTTTCATTACTATAACTTGCAATCTACATAGTAAGATATAATACAAGCTACTTATGGAATAACAGTATTTTCCCTTTTAGATTACTATTCATTGACATGTGATAGCGGCTATGTTCCAATATATTTATTATATTTGGTCATATAGACAAGTGTTTATATTAGACAACTTACCACGACATTGTTGAGTTTAACAAATATTGTGCAACATACATTAGAATATTCACAGTTAAAGATTTCTTTTAAAGGAAAATAAACTAGTTACCTCTGTAAACAGACTATACTTATTGTTTTAAAATACTTTTTGTGAGAAGAAAAAACTCTTTAAAAATAGTTGACACAGACAAGCCGCAAAAGTTACATATGAAACATGATACAACAATAAAATATATTTATATACCTTTTTTTGTAGGTCCGTGGGTAGCAGTGTCAATGTTTTCATAAAAAATAAAATTGATATAAAATAAATACATAGAAAAGAGATGACACACAAAAGTTAAGTTGATCAAGTAGCAAGGCGTTCACAGAATGCCACATTCAAAAAGTTCTCAGTCAGTTTTGTAACATGATAGAGCCATCTCTGAAGTTCCAGAGTTCATTGTGGAAGAGGAACCACAACTTCAACATAATTAATTGGAAAAAAACCTGACTCCCCATTGACCATGCCTTCAAACCAATTCTCATCAATCTGGTTGGTTAAAGTGATGATGTCACCTTCTTTGAATCCAAGTTCTCCTTCATTTTCAGGGTCAAAGTCATATAGTGCTCTGCAACAGGGCTGGTCCAAATGGATGGTAGAACCTGGAGAGAGGACAAACAAAACTGTTTTTAATGGACTGTAGGTAAGCTAGGAGGAGGCAAACATACTTTCCTTTCTGACCATTGATGCCTGGAGGCCCAGACCAAATTATGCAGCGTTAGCACTTGTCTGTTATCTTGACTATAGGACTAAATCTGCACACACAAATACATTTTTGCATATTTAAATGTGAGGCTTTTATTTAACATTGCTTTAATTAAAAAAAACATGCTCTGTATTTTTTTTTATTCCAGGCTGACAAATGTGCAAAAATGTACAAAACAGTTTTCTAAATATTTTTATTTTAATGCTGTAATTGTATCTGACAATTCTTGTATTCAACACATCACCCAGCCTCATTCATGTAAACAAAGAGGCAGGGATTGCACGGTCATCATTCTCCAAATAAGGCCATATTGTGGCAATGACATTGACCAAAAACGGCCATATCAATACTTGGTCAACAACATCACTAGGTGTACCTCACCCTTTGTTTACATTTAGCAGCAGGGACAGGAAATATTGTCAGCAAATGCTGTCATGGGAATGGACGTGTCCAGTCATTGGGATTTTTATTTTATTTTGAAGAGTCAGTGGGCGTCATTTATCGCAGCTACTGATGCATTTATATGCTGTCAGCCATAACCCCAGTATTGCTGTTCTCAGCCAACAATGCCCTACAGTGTAAACGAGTTGCTAGTGGCTAATTAGCTGCTCGATTCCTTTTACAAGCTGCAGGAGAGCCCCCCCCCCCCCTCCAACCAGTGCCTTTCTGGGCTCTCTGGTGCGATCGGGGAGCCCGGCACTGAAGCTGACAGTTCTGCCAGCCGATCATAGAGCTCCTCTGGGACGAGATCATCCCTGATCATCTCTATGGTCTAAGAGCCTGGAAGCGACAAGCAATTTGTCACATCCAGTTAGAGCAAATGTAAAACAGCATTTTTATTTCTGGAAAGCATCAGCTCAATGTGTTTTTTTTACGCTTTCAAGGGTAGAGGAGAGATCTAGGGTCTTATATAGACCTAAAGGGACAGTGTAAAAAAAAAAAAAAAAAAAAAAAAGGAATGTGAATAAAATAAATATATATTTTTTAAAGAGCTCCCTCTCCCCGTGCTCACATGCAGAAGTGAACGCATACAGACATTGTGCACGCATATGTAAATGGTGTTTGCACCACACGAGGCATTTCCGCTAACGTTATACAGAGCAATTATTCTAGCATTAGACCTCCTTTGTAACTAAACTGATAACCTGCAAAAATGATTAAAGCCTCGCCTATAGAGACTTTTAAATAATATAGTTTGTCGCTATTCCACGAGCGAGTGCAATTTTAAAGCATGACATTTTAGGTATTTATTTACTCTGGCGTATCAACATCTTTTATGTGTTAACAAAAATTCTTATATACAGGCGGTCCCCTAGTTATAAACATCTGACTTACAAAAGACTCCTACTTACAAACGGAGGTAGACGACAGGAAGTGAGAGGAAATCTCCCCCTAGGAAGGGAAATTCACTCCTGGAAGAGTTATTCTGGGAAAAAGGGGTCTCCACTGATGCTTTATCACCAAGGTTTGTTTCCACAACAACCCAAAATATTCAAAATCCAATCATTGGGACAGGAAGTGAGGTGAAATATTCTGAACAGAAACATAGATAGCAAAACAAACATTACAGGGGTGTTACCCCTTCCCTATGCTATCCAAAAAGCTTAAAAATAGTTTTCTTGGCTGAAGCTACACTTAAAAAATGTACCTGTTCTGACTTACAAACAAATTCAAGTTAAGAACAAACCTACAGTCCCTATCTTGTTTGTAACCCGGGGATTGCCTGTATAGTGTTTTTTTTTTTTTCATTACAATTCATTATAATGTATTTTTTTTTTTTAAAAAAATTACATTTGAAAACCCACTTCACCATGTGACATGAAAAATTGCAGCACCTACCATTTTATTCTCCAGAGCCTCTGCTTTAAAGAAAAAAAAAAATAATAATAATGTTTGGGTGTTAAGTAATTTTTAAAATTTTAGGCCTAGTCTTCAAGTAGTTAATAAAAGTGTGTCTTTATTTACATTTGGATGGAACCATGGATACCTTAGACACATCCCTATTCCTAAACCTATAAACCATTGCAAAGCACAGCTAAAATTGCACAAATGATTACTAAGGCTGGGTTCACATATATGCGACTTGGAGGCATTTTAAACTGCATTCCCTTTTTTGTTAAAAAAACAAAAACAAAAAAAAACTGCATCCAATTCGAATGACATGTGAATGTGACCGGCTCTCAAAAGGAGCTGGTTCACACAGGTCCGGGCGGCTGCAGTGTGGTTTCAATAAGGGGCCTGTGCATTTTTGGGTCTGGTTCAGGTGTGAATTCAGGCAATTGAACAGGTGAACAGGAAGGCACCAAACCCTGGACTGCAAACTGCAGCCATACATATGTGAACCTTGCGTTCGTGTTTATTTTTTTCTAGAGCAGTGGAAGTAAAACAATTTAGCACTAGGAAAACTCGAAGAGAAAAATAGGTGCTAGTGCTGAGACCCAAAAATTTCTGCCGTCCCCTTTATGTTTTAAATACATCTGGGAAGAAAGCCCCCATAAAGGGTTTTTTGGCAGTAAATGTAAAAAAGTTTTTTTCAAACCAATTTAGTAAGGAGAAAGTTTTTAGAAATTTCTTTTTTATTATTATTCGTAAAAAATATATATATATGATCCAATAATTACATAGAAAAAGGGAAAAGCTCTGGTTGTACATAAATGAGACATGTATTTCAAACAATCATTGCAGATAATAAGAAAAGGGAAATGACAAAACTGTGCAGCCAAGGGCCGCATGAGGTCCCCTACGCGTTTCAACCCCTTAATATTGTCTGGGTCTTCCTCAGGGGGATCATAGGCATCGCCCTTTTCTATGGTATGAAAAATGAAAATTAGAACCATACAAAGAATATATAAGAATATAAGTGAGAATACTTTATATAATGAAATTCAACACTTACAGTACTGCAATTTGATCTTTGAGTACAATCTCAGTCACCCAGAGCATATTAAAATTTGCAGTGTAGCATACAAAGACTGCAAAAGCTTACTGTGTGGTCATCTCCACCACCCACCCAGTGGCAGAAGCTCCACCATGTTTTCACAGGAGCTTACAAGAGGCCACACTCAGTCCTCCCCTATTTGGAGGGAGGGGGGGAGGTTGCAGTTAACACTCCTGGAAGAAATAGATATGATAAACTAATAGTATGATGTATAAAACAATTATAGATGTAGTAGATGCGTAAAAATAACACCCAATATTAGTGGGTGCTACCTCAGGGGGACAGCTCTTTATGCTTTCATGTATTAATCTGAAGTGAGTTAAAAGAGCTGAAATCTCCCATATTTATTATAAGCAAAACAGGGGTCTGCATTGCAGGTAGGGTGTAAGGGAGAAGGAAAAAGTGTTTTAAAATTAAAAACACCATGTATATGCATATGTATATGCTTGTTCTAAATATGTTCAAAAGAAAAATACAAAAGGAAAATATAAAGCACTCACTGATGGTTTGAGGGCTAGATATGCCCAGGGTGTTCACTATCTCACAAGCAATGCTGGTCACTGCAGGAGATATCTAGAAAAGATATATGCACATTATTTAAAAGGAGAGGGGAAGGAAAAACCTCTACATCATCTCCAAAATGGAAATAACAGTTAGCAAGGAGGGAGGAGAGAAAAAAGGGGAATCTCACTCAAAGCTCATTTCCCAAACCAATGCTGAATTGTAAATATAAAGGATTATCTCCCTTACCTGAAAAAACAGCTCAGTGTTCCGACCTGACTGGAGGAGAGCCTCCATGTGTCTTACCTTTCCATGTGTTGTACCTTAAATACTACTGTGTTTCTAGGGTGTGACTGCAATCAGCTGAATAATCAGCTGGCTGTGCTGACAGCCCTCGTGTGGGCTCCTCGGCGTTCCGGAAGTGATCCCGGCTACTGCCGTCACTTCCTGCTGATGGTGAATGACCTGAAGATGTCATATCCGGCCGCGGGAAGCCGCGCATGCGCGCGGTCTCCACGAACCGTGCGGAAGGGATCCGGAATGCCGCCGGCCTATATTTGTCCACCAGAGGGCCCTCCAAACAAGTGCCGTCAGAGGGACCCCTAGGGGCACAATTGGAGGAATGTTATTCCTCCTATACAGGCCGGGAAACTTCTGTGGGCAGAGCACCGCCACATGTGGAAGGTTGGGGACACCGAAGCCGAAGCAGCTCTGTACATCACACTGCAAAGTGAAAACATAACATAGGTCAAAAAAATTTAATTTATATAATTCTAACAAATATCAGAGAAAAAAAGAAAGAAAAATATTTAGCACTTGCCTGGTGCTACCTTGACAAAGCAGTTCCTCATGCCTGGCTTTGCAAGGAACTTCAGTAAAACCTTCTGGATTTACCTCTAGTTCCTCATAGGGGACCACTGTTAGCCGAGTGACAACTGGGTGTTAGTGCAGCTTGGACTGTAGTCAAACAATTAAACCCTGACATGTTTTACAGCTTCTCCACTCTTTTAAAAGCCAAACAATGTTTTGGCTGGAGTTGGGCTTTAAACCTAAATTCCAGCCATGCCGTTTAAAAACATTGTTTGCCCTGGAGAAAAACAAAACCTAATTTGGTAGGTAAGAAGGTTACAGTCATCCAGAATTATGCGGTAAAACTGACCACACGTAAACACTGAAGCTCAGGCTTTAAAAACGGAATATTACAGCATTTTAAAAACAAAAAACACAATTGACTCTTATTGTATTGAATGTGTCTCAGTCAGCACATGAAGACAGTCAGTGACCAGACTGAGGATTGCCCCCCTGACCAAGTCTGGGTTGTTTGCCAAACTAAACAATTACCCTTCTGGCACCTTGAATCTCTTCGTGTAAAAACAAAGCTATGAGCCAATTGTAGAGGACTTCTGTGTTAAACAGAGAAGGAAGAAATAAGAAGGCTGAAATAACTGAAATGTGTGGCTTCCGAAATAAGAGCTTTGTTTTGAATCCAGGAACGTCACCTGAACAAGACAAATGACCCGCTCAGTTTTCTAAGAAAGCAAAATAGCAGCTAAATGAACAATACTGGGACAACTACTGGCACCAGACTCCTCTTTGAGCTTCAACAGTTTAAAGTGGTTGTAAACCCACTTCTAAAAAATCCTCTTATCTACTTTAACATAATAAGTGCCCCTGTGCCTGTGTTATGTAAAAAATATGCTCATCTGTGCCTATATCAGAGAAGCCCCTGGCACTCCCGCTGATGTAAGCCGGGGAGGAGGGGAAGAGAGGAGAAAGAGCCGAGCGGTCACGTGATCACCGGGAGCCGCTCTGATATAGGTACAGATGAGCATATTTTTTATATGGCACAGGGGCACTTATTATGTTAGAGTGGATAAGAGGTACAGATTTTTTTTTTATATAACACAGGCACACTTATTATGTTACAGAGTGGATGGGATGATTTTTAGTAGATATGAGAGCAGCAGGAGGGGAGGGTGCGGGTGCTGAAAAGAGCAGGTGGGGAAGGAGAGGACAGAACCGGGCTGCGGATTACGGCGGCATGTACGGTGACCATCATGTCAGGTCTTAGCAGCCATAATATACCGTGGTCATTTTACGGGGCGGATGGTATAGCCAGGCAGGATCACCCAGGCATTTCAGGAGATACAGGGGACCAAATGACACAGAACAAGCACTGTGCTGTATAACATGCTTTTAGGGAGCAGGATCTGTTTGTTTTTTTTTTACTTAGGTTAACAAAACGCTTTAATGACAGTGCATCCATAAGGAAGATATGACTGCTAAAACTGGCTAAGGACCGAATGGAAAGAAATATGGGGAACCACACAATGGATTCTTTTTCCTGTTCAAATGGGTGAATAAACTGTGCTTGGGCTGTTCGTTGGAAAGACAAAATGTCATGCAAATGTAAAAAAGGGTTATTAAACCGCACTCCCAAAAAATGAATGAATTAGTAGTGAAAATTAAAGCGGTTGTCTACTCAAAAAATTAAAAAAAAATAAATAAAAACCTGCAAGATAACAGCATAATGAGCTAGCATGCACCGCATACTAGCTCATTATGAAATACTCACCTTGAAACGAAGATCTGACCGAGCCACTCAGTCCCCTCCGTGGGAGCGGACATCTTCACCCGGATCTTGCTTCCGGCTACGACACTGTGACTGGCAGGAGCCGCGAGACGTCACTCCCGCGCATGGCTCGTTTTTTCCGGCAGGGTCCGGAACAAATGCCGGCTTTTTGCCGGGACATATACGGCGCATGCGCCAGACCATACACGGCGCATGCGCCATAACGATATATTACATTGGAAAGGGAATATCTTCTAAACCATACAGGTTTAGAAGATATTCATTTTACCTACAGGTAAGCCTTATTCTAGGCTTACCTGTAGGTAAAAGTAAACAAAAAGGGTAGACAACCGCTTTAAGAAAAATGTATGCATAAACACATGAAGTGCAATGTCTGGGAATAGCCAACAGGGGCCACCAAATTACCAAATATAAGTTCAAGTGAATAAAACTGTATTAAGTGCAGATCAATCCATATAGAAGTGTCCGTGATCCATATATGCAGTGTGCAAAATCCGCGAGGTATCCAGGAGAAGAAACATGGGGTGACTTCAAACCTCCACTTTACCAGTCACACACCCTACTCACCAGATGACGATGATCCCCATTACAGGGATTGTGTGTGCCTGTATAGATATCCACCAATGCTGGCTGTCAGCTTAGCGTGGAACCAGGAAAAATCCCAAATCGGCGCTTCCTGTATCATTGCCACTTTGCTTTTAATGGTTTTAAATAAAATACCTTGACCGTTCACTATTGGAGCTTCATCTCCTCCTTTTATACCATCCCATGGCTCTGGAGATATGGAGATCTTTCCTGGTTCCACAGGCGCACACAATCCCTGTAATAGGGATCATCGTCATCTGGTGAGTAGGGTGTGTGACTGGTGATGGTGGAGGTTTGAAGTCACCCCTTGTTTCTCCTGGATATCTCACGGATTTTGCACACTGCATATATGAATCACGGACACTTCTATATGGATTGATCTGCATTTTATTTATTTCATATGGACTGAATTTGCACTTTATCATCATCATTGGACATTTAATACAGTTTTATTCACTTGCACTTTATTCACATGAACTTATAATTGGTAATTTGGTGACCCTTGTTGGCTATTCCCAGACATTGCACTTCATGTATTTATGCATTCATTTTTCTTAATTTTCACTACCATTACTAATTCATTCACTTTTTTGGGAGTGTGGTTTAATAACCCCTTTTCTTTACATAAGCATTGCATGGGTTATAAATGCTCAACTGGCACTCTTCTGCTCTCTTTAACCACTTCAGCCCCGCAAGGATTTACCCCCTTCCTGACCAGAGCATTTTTTGCGATACGGCACTGCGCCGTTTAACTGACAATTGCGCAGTCGTGCGACATTGTACGTCCATTTTTTCCCACAAATAGAGCTTTCTTTTGGTGGTATTTGATCACCTCTGCGGTTTTTATTTTTTGCGGTATAGACCAAAAAAGAGCGACAATTTTGAAAGAAAAAAACATTTTTTTGCTGCAATACAAATAGAATACAAGTCCCCCACAAAAAATGTAAAAAAAAAAAAAAATTCTTCCTCCGTTCAGGCTGATATATATTCTACATATTTTTGGAAAAAAACACGCAATAAGCGTATATTAAGTTGGTTTTCGCAAAAGTTATAGCGTCTACAAAATATGGGAATAGATGGCGTTTTTTTTTTTTTTTTTTGCTAGTAATGGCAACGATCTGCGATTTTTAGCGGGGCTGCAATATTGCGGCGGACAGATCGGCCACTTGACACTTTTTTGGGACCACTGACATTTATACAGCAATCAGTGCTATAAATAGCCAGTGATTACTTTATAAATGTCACTGGCATGGAAGGGGTTAACACCAGGGGGTGATCAAAGGGTTAAATGTGTTCCCTGTCAGTGTGTTCTAACTGTGTGGGGGCGGGGCTGACTGGGGGAGGAGAGAGACCGCTGCTCCCACTTACTGGGAACAGACTGATGATCACTCTCCTCAACCCTGTCAGAATGGGGATCCGCTTGTTTACACTCATGGATCCTTATCCGGTCACTGCGGGGGAGCGATCACGGGTGGCCGGCGGACATAGAGGCCGCCCCACCCACTGATTGGCTCCCCCGCTAGCCAGTGAGCGCGCCGCCACCGGCGGCACACGCACCCTCAATACACGCTCCCGTCACATGACGGCGATTTTCGCAGGAGAGCCGACCTGCTACCGTCGAACGATGGCGGCTGGTCGGCAAGTGGTTATAGTGTTACTAAACCCACAACAGTAAAATCAGTCTGTATATGCAGAATAGCATACTTGTTCTACTCACTGTGGAACTTAAGGGGTTAATCCTCAGCATTGTGTAAAAAGCCTCTTTTATCCTCTATACATAGATACTCCTCTCCCTGCATTGTCTATCTAGGGAAAGCAGCTCTCACAGGCCCACTAGCCCACCTGCAAATGCTCAGTTGTGTCTAGCCCACCCTCACATGCTCAGTTGGGTCTTTTATGCTGGAGAGAAACATGTACTTGTTCTCAGAGATAGCCAGGTCACATGATGAATAACATCACACACGTGGGCGTGTAATCAGGCTAGAGTGGAAATCTCCTCCTACCTGACAAAGGGCACTAGAGAAAATGTGCAAAATATCAGGAAACCGTGGTATACAGATCAGCGAAAGAGGTATATATAGCAGCAGTATTTTAATGTAAAAAGACGATTTATAAGCTGGGGGCAGATGAAGTATTTTCATATTACTGGGTTTAGTAACACTTTAATACTCTGGTCTGTGGGTGGGGAATTGGCACCATCAGATGCAACGCAGGGCATAAACTACTTACCTACGGAAGCATATTTTTTTTTTTTTACACGTTAAAAAATATGTAAATAGAAATGAATGTATTTTTTGAAAGCAGAGACCTTGGACAATAAAATGGTGGAAGCTGCACCTTTTTAGGATGCACAATATTTGCAGTTATTTATCAAATGCATGTTCTCAGGAAAAAATACACTAAAATGAATTCTGGTGCACATAAAATACATTACACCCAATATTTGGTCAAATATAAATGACTGGGATGCGTCAAGTAAATAGCTACCAAACACATGGAGTCTTAAAAATGCGCACGTCAATGGAATTGTAAAAAACAAAACAATGGCACTCAAAATTCTCCATAGGCGACACTTTAAAAGACTTTACAGTATATTGGTTCAAAGTTAAATGTAAATCATGGCCCTATAGAGAGCTTCATGAAAGTGATTGGGCATCTGTAGAGCCGCCCAGATCATTTTTCAGGAAAGCCCTTCGCCAGCTCTTAAAGCCGGTACCAGGCTCACGGGTGCAGTCAGCAGTTCCAAGAGCTTGTCCCATCTACGTCGTAGAACTATCATTTTACCTCAAAGTTGGAAGTGGTGTGAAAGACATAGTAAATGACCCACAACACGCAGTGGGAAAACTATCTTAATTTAAAGCAGACTTCCACCCAAAAGTGGAACTTCTGCTTTAATTACTTCTGACCCCCCTGACATGCTATCTGATTCTACTGCAGAGCAAAAAAAAGGATCCTGTGCGAGTTTGTTCTGAATGTGATGCAATTTTAGTCATACAATGTGTAAGGCTGAAATCGCATCGCATACAGATCGCATGTGATTCACACTGCAGTGCCAATCACATCCGATCTGGTCGCACGCAGTAGTGTGAACCGGCCCTTAAAGATTTTTTTTTTCCTTCACTGCACAAACAGAAGCAACAATACTGTATATCTATTTATTATTATTATTATTATTATCATCATACAGGATTTATATAGCGCCAGCAGTTTGCGCAGCGCTTTACAAAAATGAAGGCAGACAGTACAGTTACATCACAATTTGGTACAAGAGGAATCAGAGGGCCCTGCTCGTTAGAGCTTACAATCTGAGAGGGAGGGATCTATTTCTATAAAAGTGAATATGTCAAAGTAACAGGTTCTCTTGCAGAACATCCCAAAACAACCCCCCTCCCAATCCTTTACACACACACATACTCTTACCTTCCCTGTGCTTTCTGGAAGCTCCATGCACCTGTCTGAGCCCCAAGTCTTGGGTAAAACCAGCCTGTCGGATTTTACATAGCTGTTATAGGCGCTAGCAATAATCACTGTGTTCTCCCTGCAGGGACAGCTTCCCCTGCCTGGAGAACACAATCGCTCCGCAGGAGGGATTCCCCCATCAACACTGTGCTGATGGGGAATCAAGCGATTTTCAGCTGCAGGAAAGAAAATCACACCATCTACGGCCAGCTTTAGTATGGTTCCTAAGTCTTATTGTTTTGTACTGCAATGGACAGGCTCCATGGCTAATAGTAGTGAGACTAAGTAAAGGGGTGGAACCAGGTTCCCCAACCATCAACTCAAAGTCAATGCAAGCTTACTTTACTTGGGGCACCCAGGGGGCCAATATTGAGGAAGGCCCTACAGTGAAGGTACCCAGATATGCCAATGGATTTATGATCAGGACTGTGAGAATGCTTGTAATTACAAATAAGGGCACATTTATAACAGTTAAGTTATGGAGTGCACGGTGCAATAAAGGCACTTTGAGATTGCATCCATACACAGTTTACTTCATTATAAATATTACGGAGTCAATTATTTGTATGTTTGAGAATTGGTTTCATTATAGTGGGTCTGTTATGAAATCAGACAAACTAAATGCAAGCATATCTTATTGATATTCATCACATCATCTCAAACTCTGAAAAGCTGGCTGCAAGACAATAATTAACTACATGCTAATTGCTTACATTTCACACAAGATATGTAATTTCCCATTAATATTTTAAAGGAGAGCTCCGCTAAGCATTATTCACATCTAAGCTAGCTGAATAACACTGGATAACCATAGATTTATTTCAGAAAAACAAGCCTGTCAGTAGAAAAGCAGCTACTGTTAATGAAATCTTGAACGTTCTAACAGTAATCCACGTAGAAGAATTTAGGATTAAAAGTGATTGTAAAAGAATTTGTTAAAAATAATAAACAAACATGTTATACTTACCTGTTCTGTGCGGTGGTTTTGCAGAGAGCAGCCCAGATGCTCCTCTTCTGGGGTGCCCTGCCAGCGCTCCTCACTTCTCCATTCACTTGCTATGGGGGCTCTTGTGCTTCGTCGCTCCTGAGCTGGCTGTGTGTCCATAGACACACAGAGCATGGCTTGGCCCCAACCCCACCCCCTCCTCACTGGCTGTGACTTATAGCAGTTGGCGCCAAAGGCTCAGTGTCTGAGCCAATGAGGACAGAGAGAGCTGAGAGAGTCTCTGCTATCGTGCACGACGTTGGATCAAGATCAGGCTCAGGTTAGTGAGTTTAAGGGAGATGGGCTGCATGCAGAAGGTTGTTTACCGCTAAGTGCCTGAGCCGGCCACTCTGCCCAATCCACAGCCCGGCGATCCAGTAAGCGCAGGGCTGTGGAGCAGAGAGCCAGTGACTGACAGCCAGCAGCTCTCTGCTCGGGGACATGCCGTCATGCAGCGCAGGGTCAAAGTAATTACTGCTGTATGCAGAATTATCCACAGCTGGAGCTGAAGGATAGGAACAGTGCTTGCCACATAACTGCATGGAAGTCCCTGGGCTTTAAAGTGGTTCTAAAGGCAGAAGGTTTTTAAATCTTAATGCATTAAGATAAAAAGCCTTCTGTGAGCAACCCCCTCCCCAATACCTGCCTGAGCCTCATCTCCTTCCAGCAATGTCCACGAGTGCCTCGCTTGTCGGAGACTCTCCCTCCTCATTGGCTGAGACACAACAGTGGCGCCATTGGTTCCCACTGCTGTCAAAGTCAGTTAGCCAATGAGGAGAGAGAGGGGGCAGGGCCGAACATCAGTTCTGTGCCTCAATGGATACGTGGAGCTGCAGCTCGGCTTGGGTGCCCCAATAGAAGCTGCTTGCTGTGAGGGCACTCAACAGGAGGAAGGGTCCGGGAACGCTGAAGAGGGACCCAAGAAGAGGATCTGGACTGCCCTGTGCAAAACCAACTGCACAGAGCAGGTAAGTATAATAGGTTTGTTATTTTTATATAAAAAAACAATGACTCCACTTTAAGGTATGTATGCTTTACCACGCCATAGCCGAAAGACGTCTACAGCGTGGTTTTTTTTCCGGGAGGGCATGCATAAATGCCCTCCCAGTACACCTCAGGCTCACTGTGTCCTTTGGACACAGCTGACCACAGATCGTGGTAAAGAGCCAATCACAGCAGCCCTTTACCACGTGATCACCTGTGTGCAATCACAGATGATCAGAATGTAAACAGAGTTGCCAGTTATTGGCTCTCCAGTCACAGCGTGAGGAGAGGAGAGCCGGTACCGGCAATCCTGACGGGACATATACACAAATAATGAGGGAAAAGAAAGCAGCGCCATTCAAGTGTAGTAAATTTGTATTTAATAACAGCAATAATATAGCAACTCACATAAGTTACAGCAGATCACGATCATCAGTCGATAAAGTCACCGCTGCAGCTGGCCGACGCTCCTCCTCACTGGGAAACCAGGTGGGTCCTCAGCAATGCTGTGGGCACTTCCAGGATGGCTATCCGGGAATACTCAGCAGGTGGGGAATCGGATCAGCGGCACTGGCGGAAGGTGGTACGTCCCCTTCCGCTGCTGTTAGCTGCTAGGACTCCTTTTACAGGACAGCTGACCGCCACCTCGAAGAAAATGGTACCAGGGTGATGCATCATCCCAGTATAATCACTTGAGGTCCAGAGATGTACATCGCTGGTCGACAAGTGGTTAAAATCTTCAAAATTCATCAAGGGTGTGAATAAGATTCAGAGGGACAGTGTTTTCAATATGAAGTGAAAAAACATGGGGACATGATATCAAGCTAGCTGGAGAAAAGTTCAAAACTAAACTTAGCATGTATTTTTACTGAAAGCTGATGCTTGGTACAGAATTCTAGCAGAGGTAGGGAGTCAGTCAATAGTAAGTGGATTCACACATGCTTGGGGAGGTTTTTAATTTAACATTTGCAGTATAAATGTGTACGTGTATATTATATAAAAGCGCAGACACACTGTATGGTTATGTGAGGAAACCTGAGACATACAGGATAAAAACATCAATGTGTGCAGAAGTAAAACCA
This sequence comes from Glandirana rugosa, assembly GCA_018402905.1. Lineage (NCBI taxonomy): Eukaryota > Metazoa > Chordata > Amphibia > Anura > Ranidae > Glandirana > Glandirana rugosa. Next base: position 204,672 of record BLSH010415170.1, on the reverse strand, counting down.
GTTCTGCTGAAAGAAATTGCCCAATGCAAGGTGTAATTAATGTCAGTAAATGTCCTAGCATAGCATACAGGCCTCTAGTGCATTGCAAAACTTTCAAGAAACCTTGCCTGGGAAGTATATACTTGTGAAAAACAACAATCCTAAAATAAAGATTTCCTATATATATATATATATATATGTATATATATATATATAAATATAAATAATAATAATGTGTTTTACTGAATAGAAGATGGGATGTCATCTGTACCTGATAATTTGACGGATGAATTACAGGAAACTCCATTATGTTGCAGCTTTTCACTCGACTCTATTGTTGACATGATCGATCTCGATTGATGTTCTCTCTTGGGTCGGCTTGATGCAGAATTCATTCTGTGAGTAGAAAATGGTGAAATGAGTTTTAAAGAGAACACGTTAAAGAGGACAGGTAGTGTTTGACTGAATGTACTTTCTAGAGGGAGCTTGGCCGACACTTGCTAGGACTCCAATGCACCTCCCTTGTAGGCCACAGAAGGTCATTAGATTTGATGTCTAGATTATCTTTTGGTGGGCCTATATTCAAATAGTGAGGGGTTAGAATTATTGTCAGGTTTGTATTGCCATCTGTGTCTCTGTTAGAGAGATTCACTTTCTCCAGTTGGTCTTCATTAAAGTCTCTAGGAATGCATGTGAGGGCAAATCCAAAATATGGAGAAATCTTCAAATGGTGACGCTTATTCCTCTGACAACTATCCAAGGGCTCGATTACACCTCCAGATGGGGTGAGTGAGGGGGTGTTAAAAAACAAAACAAAAAAAAAACAAAACAGAATTTGAGCTGTGTTTTTACCACTCCCTTTAACCAGCCAGACATTTTGCAGCACAAATCGCCACCCACACCGGGCAGTACCGCCACTCATTCAAAATGAATAGGAACGAGCTGCTACCCCCCTGCAATTGAGGTTAATGCATGTGGTTGCTGCATGGTGGTGCAACTTTTACAGGATTAAAACAGTCTATATAGACTCCCCACCATCTGTCAAATGCCTCTGAAAAATTATCTACTGCAGATCTCTTTTCATAGGGGCAGCAAGGGCTGGCACAAAGTGTAGTCTAAACTGGGGACACAGTTCAACCAGCGGGCTGAGCAAAAAAAAAAAACCTGCAGATTCTGCATCCACACAAGTGAAGTAGATGCAGGAATCTCCCCCGCTGCGCTATTGTATTCTGACAGAGGGGACTCCTCCACTGTCAGAATACAGCGCTGCAGTCATTGGGTGCAGTGGCTGATCAAATGCTGGTTTTCCAGCAGGACCATTTGAGGGAAGTCAGTCTAATGATCAGGCTAGTATTACTTATGCACTGACACTTTTACACTTAAATATGTAATGAGCTGGTGGCAACACCTACATGTGTGTCCCCCCCCCATACACTCAGAACAAAACTACAATGAAACCGGGTGTAGCACAACTTAATTGTGCAAAAAAAAAAAAAAAAATTATAAAATCAAATCTGTCTGATTTCTGTTGTCTGCAGTTTCACTTCTCGTGCTTCTAGTGATTAATGGATCATAAATCCACACCTCCAGTGCTACAAATCACATCAATTAATCTCAAATTTAAGAAAAAAATCATAATGCTGCAAAACAACTAAATTGAAATCGCAATCCCAGTGCTGTGGATGTTTTAATAAATTACTAATCAAAATCGTGAAACCATAATCCTGGTGCTACAAGTGAGAAACACTTGGTTACAATTCTATTAATGCAAGTTGTTAGATATGTGACATAGCAGTCCAAACTGACTGAATAAAGCTATAAATCAGGGATCTCCAAACTTTATAAATAAGGGCCAGTTTAATGTCCTTCAAGCTTTAGGAGGGCCGGACTGTGGTGAGAGGGAGAAGAAAATGTCTTGACATCATTGGTATATATGGGAAGAATGGTTAAATGTCAGTGGGAGGAATAGTGCCCCATCATTGGTGTCAGTGGGAGGAATAGTGCCCCATCATTGGTATCAGTGGGAGGAATGGTGCCCCATCATTGGTGTCAGTGGGAGGAATAGTGCCCCATCATTGGTGTCAGTGGGAGGAATAGTGCCCCATCATCGGTGTCAGTGGGAGGAATGGTGCCCCATCATTGGTGTCAGTGGGAGGAATAGTGCCCCATCATTGGTGTCAGTGGGAGGAATAGTTCCCCATCATTGGTGCCAGTGGGAGGAATAGTTCCCCATCATTGGTGTCAGTGGGAGGAATCAGTGCCCCATTATTGGTGTCAGTGGGAGGAATAGTGCCCCATCATTGGTGTTAGTGGGAGGAATAGTGCTCCATCATTGGTGTCAGTGGGAGGAATAGTGCCCCATCATTGGTGTCAGTGGGAGGAATAGTGCCCCATCATTGGAAGGAATAGTGTCCCATCATTGGTGTCAGTGGGAGGAATAGTGTCCCATCAATGGAAGGAATAGTATCCCATCATTGGTGTTAGTGGGAGGAATAGTGCGCCATCATTGGTGTTAGTGGGAGGAATAGTGCCCCATCATTGGTGTCAGTGGGAGGAATAGTGCCCCATCATTGGTGGCAGGAACTATGTCCCACTGTTGCTGACAGTGGGGGGAAGAAGGCCACAAGGGCCGGAGAAAAGCAAGCAAAGGGCCTACAGTTTGGAGTCCCCTGCTATAAATAGCAAAATAAAGAATAAAATTAAATCAGGACAGTAGCATGGGAATAAAAAGGATAAAACTATAGCAAAGTTCAATCACATATGCACAATAGTGTGATTAACTGGAATGATGAGGTTGTCACTTTTAAGGGCTGGGTCACACCACGCTTTCTGGCATGTTTTTAAAATGAATCTGGAACACATGTACAGTAATTTCCATATATTACAATGCCCCACCCCCCCCCCCCCAGTGCGGTCAGTTCCAGTGGGTTCAAAAAGTACAAACTACTGCATTTGTTTCATCTGGAATGCATCAAAGCGCATGTAAATGGAACAGAACGCACATAAGAAACCACAGTCCTAACATTTTTCAAGTGTCAAAATGCATAAAATAAAAATAAAAAATGGAGCAAAAAAAAAAGAAAAAAAAAAGCATTTAAATAAATGGCACCCAGAAAACTGAAAGTGTGGTGTAACCAGCCCCAATAGTTATTTAATTGGTGGTATGTAAACTTAAATTTCTTCAATATTAAAATCTTTTTTAACATTTTTTACCCTTAAAGCAGCCGCCTCCAAACTGCAGCCTGTGGGCCAGATGTGGCCCTTTGCTTAACGTTATCCGGCCCTTGGGGCATTATTCCATCCACGGACACCAAAGACAAAACACTTCTTCCTCCCACTGACACCAACATAGGATGTAAAGAATTTACTCCCAATGACCACCAAGCCTATGGCATCGTTTATGCCCACCGATGCCAGGACATTTTCTACTCCCGCTGGCCACAGTCGAGTCCCCCTATAGTTTGAAGGACAGTAAACCTGTAAACCTGAGCTTTGTTTCGAAAGTTTCACACTGAGGAGTTTTTCAGGCGCTTTTGCACAAAAAAAAAAAAAAAACACATGTAAAGCGCCAGAAAAACTCATCCCAATGCACCCCAGTGTGAAAGCCTGTGTGCTTTCACAGTGGGGCGATGCTCTTGCAGGAAGTTAGGAAAAGTCCTGCAAGCAGCATCTTTGGGGTGGTGCGGTGAGTGGTGTATACACCGCTCCTCCACCGCCCCTGCCATTGAAATCAATGGGCAGCATTTCCGAAGCGGATGGACACTGCTTTGGAAGGGCCGTGCACCGGCACTTTTAACCCCTTGAGGTTAAAAGCGCTGCTGCCTACATAGTGGCGCTATAACAGCGGAAAAGCGCAGCTGAAACTAGCTCACCCCAGTGCGAGAGTGCCCTTAGGATAAGGTCACCTTTCCCAAAAAAAAAAAAAAAAAAAAACCCCACATTTTTTTTTGCAGATAAAAAAAAAAAAATAAGCATTTTTTATTTTGTTAGGACCAGCATTGCACCCAGCAGATCATGGATGTAATTCCATAGTCCTGCAGACTGTGTATCTGTCTGCCTGTACCTCCGATATGGGCAGGCAGTTACACTGACAGGAAGACTCAAAACTACACAGCGCTTCACAGCACCCTGGTAGTTTATTGAGAAATACAAGCCAACAGCCGCAAAGGCTGAGCTTGGCCCTTTACCTTATGTGTGATCAGCTGTGTCTGAAGGATGCAGCAAGCACAGATCACGCCGCCTGCATGGGCAATGCGATCATGGGAGGAAGTCCATGGACGACCTCCTGACAAAGCAAGTCTGCACTGTAGCCGTCTTTTGGCTATATCGCAGATGGAAAGTGGTTAAGCACAATTCATTTGACTATTCCTATTCTTTAAATTATGAGAAATATGTATAAACAAAAAAAGCAAGTAGGAAAAAAAAAAAATGGGAGAAAGACTCCCCAGGGACACAGATCTTTTTTGGATGGATGGATGGATAAAACATCTACATTTCTGAAGGGTATGGTTGGGGCAGCCCTTTAATAAACTCTTATAATAGTACCTCTCACCCTGTGCATCCTCTCACTCTCAGAGTCACCTCGGTCAGCTGGTATGCAGATTCAGGATACGCTTTATCCGTGTTCATCAGCCTTCAGTGACCAACAGTGGTGACTGAGAGCAGAAGATCAGGTGAGAGATACTTGCTCTGCCCGAGTGTACTAGGCTTTAGTGTCAGTTCCTGGTTACATCATGCCCTTGGTTGTGCTTTCTATGCAAGGTTTTACATTTGTGAGTGTATTACTTTTACTTATTTCAATTAAAAATTTGCTACACTGCGGGTGTGCTTTGAGGTCCCAAAAAGGATTAACATTCTGACATTTCTACTAAGCACAAAGCGTGCTTAGCAGAGTTCTTCCTTAGTTAGAAATGGCTGGATACAGCATTGCTCTCCCCTTCATATTTCATGCAGTGTAACCAGCAGAGGATCCAACGTCTCACCTGTTGTGTAACCTGCTGTGGAGGTCCTCCAGGATCTGGGTTGACTGTCTGTGGTAGTCTAATGCAGCCTCTGCAAGTACAGCCAGCTGACTAACTTGTTCAATCTGCAAGAGAGAGAAGTACAATGGTTAATGAGAGGGGGGCTATGACTTCCCTTCACACTGGACACACACCATAATAGATTTCTCATTGGTGGATTATGCTTGAAGTTTTATAGGCCAAGCTAAATAGATTACATTTCAGAGAAATGGCAGATTGCAGTTGGCTCTAATTCCACATCAGTTTTGATATGACCCTATAACTAAAAAATAACACCTCACCCCTTATGCTTACTAACTTCCTAATGGATGTATCAGTATCAATGCCACATTACTTCCTCAAACTCAATCTTTCTAAAACGGAACAAATAATATCGCATGACTTCTCCATCATGATCAATAGTATAAATATCAATCCCTCCCCTCATTCCAGGGTACTGGGTGTAATCCTGGACTCTGACCTGTCCTTTCAGCCCCAAATCCTACCGCTGTCCAAATCTTGTAGACTTTGCCTCTGCAACATCTCCAAAACACGCCCCTTCTTAAAGTGGAACTTCGCTCTCCCAATCAAAATTGATGATATTTAATCCTTATGCTGCTAGCATTAGTAAATTGATAGGAAAGTTATTCATAGCTATTTGTTTTGAATTTTTTATTTTTTTATTTCTGCAGTTACTTCCTGGTTTCCATGCCTAGGCAAATGATGGCATACATCCCAGGAGCCATCAGGAGAGTTTTTCTTAGCCAAGCACACCCTCCTGCCTGCATGCTTGAGCTAAAGGCAGATGGATTCCATGAGTACATTCTACATGTATCATCTGCCCTTACGCAAGATGGCCACGGCCAGAAATGCTAGGGGATTGCTTTTCAAAGTAATTTATCAACAAAGTAATGCACAGAGACCTGGATGCATGGGAGAGTTTGCTTTAAATATTAAAAATGAATTAAATAGTGTTTGTGGTGTTCAGATGCCATGAAGATCCGCTTTAAGCAACCAAACCACCAAGCCACTCATTCACTCCCTTGTTATATCTCAACTCTTGTTACTCCCTACTCATAGGCCTACCTCTACTCAGGCCACCCCCCCCTCCAGTCTATTATGAGTGCTGTGGTCAGACCCATCTACTTTACTTTCAGCTCAGTGTCCTTTATGCCAATCCCTTCATTAACCACTTCAGCCCCGGAAGGATTTCCCCCTTTAGGACCAGAGCCCTTTTTGCGATTCGGCACTGCGTCGCTTTAACTGAAAATTGCGCGGCCATGCGACGTTGTACCCAAACTAAATTTGTGTCCTTTTTTCCCCACAAATAGAGCTTTCTTTTGGTGGTATTTGATCACCGCTGCGTCATTTCTGATCGCCGCTATAAACAAAAGAAGAGCGACAATTTTGCAAAAAAACCCTGAATTTCTTACTTTTTGCCAAAATACAAATCCAAAAAAAAATATATATATATATATATAAAAAAACATTTTTTTCATCGGTTTTGGCCGATTTATATTCTTCCTCATATTTGTGATAAAAAAAAAAAAATCGCAATCGGCGTTTATTGATTGGTTTGCGCAAAAGTGGTCGCGTTTACGGATGATGAGAATTCATTTCTGGGGTTTTTATTTTTTACTAGTAATGGCGGCGACCTGCGATTTTTAGCGGACATGTTGGAACATTTTGACACTTTTTTGGGACCATTGGCATTTATACAGCGATCAGTGCTATAAAAATGCACTGATTACTGTGTAAATGCCATTGGCAGTGAAGGGGTTAACCTGCGGGGGGGGGGCGCTCTAAGGGTTAACTGTGTTCCCTGGGCGTGTTCTAACTGTATTTGGGCTGCCCTAACAGGGGAAGGGAAGTGATCACAGCTTCCATGTAGAGGAAGGCTGTGATCACAGCCCTTCCCCCCTCACAGAACGGAGGTTCGTGTTTACTTACACGGACCTCCGTTCTTTCACTCCGGGGGGGGGGGGGGCATCGCGGGTAGCTGGCGGCAATCGAAGGCGCCGCACCCGCTCCCTGGCCCTCCCTGAACACAGTGAGCGTGCGGGCGCACCTCCGGCGGCGCGCGCTCACTGTGCGCGATCTCGCAGCCGCTGTCATATGACGGCGATTTGCGCAGAGAAGCCACTCTGTCGCCGTCAATTGCCGACCAGCGGTCGGCAAGCGGTTAACTTTTGATTGCCCAACTAATTAAACTCAAAATACTAACAACATCATACAAAACTATCCACAACTCTGCCCACAGCTACATCACCAATCTTATCTTAAAGTGGAAGTCCAGTCAAAAATGAAATTTTTCCTATTAATAGTATGGTAAATATCTTTATGTTTGTTATTATATATTTTCTGGCTAGCCGATTGTCTGCCTTAGATTAGACTTTCTAAGCTTCTTCCTGTTTTTTTTTTTTTTTTTAAATAGACAGTGTAAAAATAAAAAAATAAAGTAAAATAATAATAAAATTTAATGCGCCCCCGTCACCGTGAGCTCGCGCACAGAAGCGAACGCATACGTAAGTCACACCTGCATATGTAAACAGCGGTCAAACCCCACGTGAGGTATAGCTGCAAACGTTCGAGCGGGAGCAATAATTCTAGCACTAGACCTCCTCTGTAAGTGTAACAGGTAATTTTTAAAGTGTCGCCTATGAGGATTTTTAAGTAACAAAGATTGGCACCATTCCACGAGTCTGCGCAATTTCAAAGCGTGACATGTTAGGCATCTATTTACTTGGCGTAACATAATCTTTCACATTATGCAAAAAAATTGGGCTAACTTTAAAAAAAAAAAAAAAAAACAATTTGAAAAATGACCGAGCAAATACCGTGCAAGATAAAAAGTTGCAACAACCACCATTTTATTTCCATGGGTCTTTGTTAAAAAAAAAAAAAAATATTTGTGGGGATGTGCATAATTTACTTGCAAAAAATTTTTACATGTAGGAGCGAAGTGTCAGAATTGGCACTGGAAGCAAGTGGTTAAAAGCAGCGGTGTTGTGTGACATTTGCAAAGCGGTCACGTTTTCCTATATACTGTGTTTCAGTATGTAAGCTCCGTTTACTGTTAAAAATAAGTGTGAAATTAAACACTCCGGTGGGTGTAAAAAGATGTCCACTTGTCACCTTCTCCCTGTATCCTTAGTGTGGAGGAGTGCGGGTGTAGCAACATGGCGGCGAGGAACGCCACTTCCGGTTTCCATTTTTGTGGGGTTATCAATAAATGACGCTAAAAGGGAAGGCTTTGGAAGTATGTTACGTTTGCTAGAAACTGTAAGATAGATTACAATGCAACATGGTGCACATTTTCTACAGCGTAGAACCACGTGGTTGTTTCTGCATGGCACTGGGATGAGCACTATGACGGCACTATGTGCATGGTGTGGCACACACCCACCTGCTTAGCTCACATTAATGGTTGCAGGGGAATTTAAGTGCGAGTGTACTTCCATTATAATATTTCACCCAAACCGTCCTCTTCACTCCTCCCTTGCTACCTTCTCTCATGCTTGTCTCCAGGACTTCCCCAGAGCCTCTCCCATCCTATGGAACTCCCTACCCCAATCTGTCCACTTTCAGGCAATCACAGAAAACACATCTCTCCAGGGAAGCCTATCCCACCTTCACCTTTAATTCTCATATTAGCTCATCCCTCACAGTCTTTACCTTTTGTGCCACTAACTCCTCCCTTTTAGATTGTAAGCTCACGGGAGCAAGATCCTCCTAACCCCTTGTTTTGAATTGTATTGAAACTGTACTAACAGCCTTTATAATGTAAAGCGCTGGGCAAACTGTTGGTGCTATATAAATCATGTATGATAATAATAGTAATAATAAAAGTTTAGGTAAACTGATACAGCAGTTCAAAGAATGTCAACAAGAGGGCAACGTTTAGTTGCTTTCTCACTGAAGTACTGGAGTAAATGTCTGCACATTTATCTATTTAATTGATCATTATCATCAAATAATATCTAAGACACATTTCTGGTCAAGGGTTCACAAAACAAATTGAATTCAACTCGCCAGTTAGATATTTCTTTGTGGTTTAAGTTATTTCTGGCTGACTGAGATGGAATTAAATGAGCACACCCTAATAGGCTCATTCATATGAATACAGGTCATGCTATTAATTCCTGTGTGCTGTAATTAGCTAATTATTATGTATGCAGATTCACTGGAAATGTTCTACCTTTTACAAATCAAGTCACATGTAGCCTGCACTGGTTAACTTGATTTCAGAAAGCTGGAGAAGGTTTAGGCTGAACTCCAGCTAATCATATAGATGAGATATGTACATGGAAGCCGTTTTACCTGCCAGAGGAGATCTAGGTCTGTCCATTCGGATTTGTACATCCTTCTCAGAAAGCAAAGCCAGCCCGGTGACCTGACTATTCTCTACTGTAGTTAAAGCCTAATTTTACTAATAAAAATAAGCACAAGGGACGTTACTTACTTCAGGGAGACACAGTATGTCCATTGTGCTGCTGTGTCATTGTTTAGCAGAACTTTTCCGCCTCCAATGACTCTCCCACAATCATCCAGTGTGGTAGGGGTTAAGAGAACCAAGGAAGCTGTCCCAGGCTCTCATCAAGAGGGCCCGACTATGCCGGCCATTTATGCCCAGCACAGCGGTTCACAGAAGCCACACCCCCTCCATTCATAAATCACATTTCTTTTATAAAAGCTGTAGTAACGGCTTCTACGAATGGCAGAGCCAGGCAGAAATGGCAGCATACTTGGGCACTCTTGATGAAGGCCCGTGACAGCTTCCTTAGTTTTATTAAAATCGATTAAATCAGAAAATTATGTTGGTGGGGGACAACCGAGGAAGAGGATTTCTGCTAAACAAGGACATAACACAAAGAGACATATCTGTATGAGAGTAAGTAATGTCCCTTGTGCTTATCCTTAGGCTTCAAGCAATACAGCTAAGTCACCTGCTCCCGAGCCGTGATTGGACAGTGAGGAAGCATTAACAGACTGATGAGCTCTTCTCTCTTACTCTGCACTCTCCTCCTGTTAGTGTATGTGCATGCAGCAAATCCTTAATGCACTCTTTAGGGGGTGGTGAGGTGGTGGGGAGGAAATGCAGTGATATTAGGTGACCAGAGAGGAATTAATTTTCAGTGAGATGCGAGTGTGTTGGCAGGTGGGGAAGGTGCTGTGATCATTATGTGACTCATACATTATGAGGTGGTGTTGATGGAGGTGAAATATCCAAAGAGGGATGTGCTTTCTGGGGGTGAGGTTGGTGGGAAGGGGTAATTTGCCTAGGAAGTGGTGAAGTGTGCATGGGGAAAGGTGGCCAGGGAGAGATGCAGTGTGGGTGGGTGGCTGAAGTTGAGGGTAGACATGAGTGGGATGAGGTGGGTGGCAAGTAAGCACAATGATAGGGGTGATGGCGAGATGGCCAGGGGAGAGAAGCGCTCTCAGCAGAGTATAATGAGGGTTCCAGTGAGGATGTATTATCAGGTGTTTTGTCTCCTACAGCCCTGTTCTGCTCACTTAAAGAGGAGGTAAAGTCTTCCTTTTTAATTGTACCTACAGGTAAGCCCTATAAGTACCATAAACTTGCACCGTATAGGAGATATTTATTATATACGCCAACGCCATTGGTGCATGCGCTCTGAAGAAACGGCCGCCCGTGCCGTTTCTTCAGGACCCTGTGCCGTGACCGGCGACTCCTATGGGTGACGTCATCACGGGCTCCAGCCAATCACAATGCAAACCGGAAGAAACACCAGGGAAAATGTTAGGGGTCTTAGTGGTGTGCGGGCACCGCTGAGTTTTGTTATAAGGCAAGTATTTCATAATAAGACGATGCATACTAGCTCATTATGCCTTTGTCTTATTGTTTTTTTTTTAAATAGGGTTTACAACCTCTTTAATGTCTGTCTTCCTGCTCCCTATGATTTGTATAGCTCCTTGCTGGTCTTTAGCGCCTAATCTCCCTTCTATTGCTATGTGTTTTCTGTGTGCCGTCTCTAGCCAACCACATGGCAACTCATGAACCAACCACTGCAGCTACAGGTAGCTGTGCTGGCCAAGCTGATGGCCCTCAAAAGCCAGAGATCTAAAACAGTAGCAGAAGTAAAGGATAGCATGACACTATGAGCGACCAGGGGCAGCAGCTACTCTCTCTAGCTTGGGCAGCTATACACTCCAGGTCTGGTAGTAGGCAGGCATTCCTACATCGGTCTCTTTGGGTGAGATGGAACGGATACAGGGAGGGTCTGGGCCTCCTCCAGCTGAGTGTCTGAACTGGGGTAAGTATGCCTGGGAGGTGTAAGCAGTGTGCAAGAGCGCCAGCAGCATCCCCGAGAGCTGGGTTTGCCGTTCTGGAGAGCCGTAAGCAGTGGGCAGGTAAACCAGAAACATGGTATCCATTTCTGATTTACGCCTTTGTTTCCAGCCACATTCCTCTTTAGCATTATTTTTAATACTATAGGATAAGTGGAAAGCCACAGTAATATGCTATCCACTTTTATTACCCATATTTGTACAACAGCAATATTTTCTGTATCACTTTATACTGAATAATATACATTAGTGCTGGCCCCAGCTCTGTTCAAGACTTGTTAGTAGAGGTGCACCAAATGGACATTTTGGTGCGAAACCGAAAATAAGTTATTAAGAATATATATTTTTTTTATAAATTGTATTATATTCAACTTTTTAATTTAAATCATGAATTGAAATGAAAATGAATTCATTAACTTTAATTAAAACGTTGAATTGACTTGTCAGCCATTATCTGCAACTTTAGTGCAAAAAAAGCTCAAGAAAATGTATCCCTTGAAATTCTATGTATGTCTTCACACTGGTCCCCTTGCTCTTCTGTTGTGGTGTTAAAAATCCCGTGTGCTGCATTTTGGTCAGCTAAAAAAAAAAAAAAAAAAAAAAAACGCACCAAAGATGCACCTCCCTGTTGAAATGCAGCAAGAACACATCAATAACGTACCGGTGTTATGTTTTTGATGTGGTTTTAAGTCATATGACCTATGAAAAACACACCATAAGCACTGCAAAATCCCATGTGTTTTCAGAGCCATTATCGGCACCTCGGCAAAACACTATTTTCAGGCCACCAACATTTTGACGCATCTCTACTTGTCATAGCTATGCAATTTTGTTGCAACTCGTGTGGTAAGGTGTATATATTTGTGAAAATATGGTTTGTCAGAATCATTTAATACAAAGGGGATCTATTGATAAAAACAATTGCAGTGTGAATGTCTTAAGCATCCCCACAGCCATCAGGATTAATCCCCGTATATTTTCTAATGTGTTTGTTTCCTGTGAAACATAGCTCCATCTAATGACCATAATGCAGTATGTTCCTGTCTCAATTATACTTCACTTGTTTTTTTTAGATTAGGGATGTCTATTACAAGTGAATAGTATTTAACCCTTTCCTACCAGCAGTATGCATGTTGCCTCTTGGCAGGTGGGCTTTAACGTTGAGAGGCCACATATATGTGGAACCTATGTAAACACATTACTGTTCTGACAGTGTGCTCCCTGCGTGCACCTGGCACAGTAACCGGCGGGTAATGGAAAGCTCCTGATGCATACTTGCATTTGGGAGCTTTCCGATCATGTGACTGCTAATCACATCGGCCACATGATCGGAATGCTCGGCTCCCCAGGCATTTAGAACCTCTTAGGCAGCAGGAAGGGGTTAACCACTCGGAAGGATTTACCCCTCTTAATGACCAGGCCATTTTGTGCGATACGGCACTGCGTTACTTTAACTGACAGTTGTGCAGTCGTGCGACGTTGTACCGAAACAAAATTGATGTCCTTTTTTTCCCACAGAGCTTTCTTTTGGTGGTATTTGAACGCCTCTGTGGTTTCTATTTTTTGCGTTACAAACATAAAAAGAGCGACAATTTTGGGGAGAAAAAAAAAAACCAAACCAACAATATTTTTTAGTTTCTGCTATAAAACATATCCAATATTTTTTTTTTTAAATCTAATTTCATCAGTTTAGGCCAATATGTATTCTGCTTATTTTTTAAAAAAAATACCAATAAGTGTATACTGATTGGCTTTCGCAAAAGTTATAGCGTCTACAAACTAGGGGATATTTCTATGGCATTTTTATTTATTTTTTACTAGTAATGGCGGCAATCAGCGATTTTTAGCGGGACTGCGACATTGTGGTGGACAAATCGGACACGGACACTTTTTTGGGAACCAGTGACACTAATACAGTGATCAGGGCTAAAAATACACTTTTACTATACTAATGACACTGGCAGGGAAGGGGTTAACACCAGAGGCAATCAAAGGGTTGTCCCCCTAGTTGGTTCTTGCTTTGTGTGGGGGATGGACTGACTGGCTGAACACAGAGATCCATGTTCCTGCTTAGCAAGAACACAAGATCACATTGTTCAGCCCTGACAAAACAGCGGTCTGCCTTGTTTACATCAGCAGACTGCGGTTTTATCTCTGTGGGGAGCAATCGCGAGCTCCCCCTGTAGCCAATCAGCACGCACCTCCAGTGACTATTGCTCGAAACGGCGTACAGGTATGTCTTTTCACGCAAAAGAGTTGACCTGTCGCAGTATATGTACTGCAGCTGGTTGGTAAGTGGTTAAAGGAGAAATGTGGGATTTAAAAATAAATAAAACATACATACTCATCTCCATGCTACAGCATGTATTTTTCTTCAGTTCTTTTTGGATTCCCATGGTCCTGAGGAGGATAGCAAGACTACCAAGTGCTGAGAGAACGCTATGGCCATAAAGAATTTATTTATGGTCATCTTTTTTCCCTGGTTGATGTATCCGAGCGCAGGAGTTGCTTTTTATTCTTTAAGCCCATTTATACATTGCATTTTCTCCATAACTGCCATTTTAACACATTCATTGACTTGACTAGCTTTAACCAAGTGTCCCACATCTGTTATATTGCCTCCTGTGTCACCCTACGGTCACAGATCTTTGTATTAAGCTGTATTGATGAATGTGTTATCATTGTGTTGCTGCAGATTGAAGGTAAACCATTAATAATACACAGCACATTTTCCTTATGGCAGTGCAGACGTGTGTCCCACCCAAAGCAGCTGCATACGTACATCATTTTCTAGGAAATTGAACATGCTCCTTTCAGCGAGTTCTTTAGATTCTTCAAATTTTTCCACCGCTTGTTGAATTTCTTCATCTGCAATCTTTCCTTGTCGCTTCTTTTTATAATCGTAGTCTAAGCGCCGGCCTTCTAACTTTTTCAGATGATACTGCGAGAAGGAAAATGTTTAATTAAAATATACAAATCTCAGAGTCTAACATAAGAAGGGGTGAAAAGATTTAAACCGGCAGACGCAATAACATATCATTAGAACATGCGCTAGTCACCCCTATCCTTAAAGAGCCCTCACTGGAACCCACCATTCTTAACCTACACACCATCTCCTTAGCCCCTTTTACTCCAAACTCCTTGAAAGACTGGTCTACAACCGACTGAGCGACCATCTGACCATGAACAAACTTCTTGATCCACTTCAGTCCGGATTTCGCTCTAAACACTCTACGGAAACTGCTCTCCATAAACTCACAAATGACCTATTAATTTCTAAAACCAATGGACACTATTCTGTACTACCACTCCTGGACCTCTCTGCTGCCTTTGACACAGTGGACCACCCCTCCTCCTCAAAAAACTCCACTCCTTTGGTCTCCATGACTGTACTCTTAACTGGTTCTCATCCTACCTATCCCACCGCTCCTTCAGTGTCACTTACAACTCTACTTCCTCCTCTCCTCTTCCTTTCTCTGTCGGTGTTCCCCCAAGGTTCTGTTCTTGGACCTCTCCTTTTCTCAATCTACACCTCCTCCCTGGGTCAGCTGATTGCCTCCCATGGCATCTCTATGCTGACGACGCCTAAATCTATCTCTCCAACCCCCAGCTCTCTCCATCTGTCTCCTCACGCATCACCAACTTATTAACAGACATATCAACCTGGATGTCACATCACTTCCTCAAACTCAACCTATCCAAAACCAAGCTCATATTTCCTGCCCCACGTGCCACTTCCACAGATTTCTCTGTCAAAATCAACGGCTCAACGATCAACCCGTCCCTCCCGTGCCAAGGTCCTAGGTGTAATCCTGGACTCCAAACAAAACTTTCGGCCCCACATCCAATCACTATCCAAAACGTGATGCCTCAACCTCCGCAACATCTCCAAGATTCGCCCCTTCCTAACCAATGTCACCATAAAGCTTTCAATCCACTCCCTGGTCATCTCTCGCCTCGACTACTGCAACAACTCCCTCCTCAATGGCTTACCTCTAAATAGGCCATCCCCCCTTCAGTCCATCATGAATGCTGCTGCCAGGCTCATTCACCTTACAAACCACTTGGCGTATGCTACACCCCTCTGCCAATCCCTCCATTGGCTGCCACTCAACCAACAAATTGAATGAAAGATACTAATAACCTATAAAGCCATCCACAACCTGGCTCCCAGCTACATCACTAACCTTGTCTCAAAATGCCAACCATAACGTTCTCTTTGCTCTTCCCAAGGCCTACTGCTCTCTAGCTCCATTGTCACCTCATCCCATGCTCGCCTACAGGATTTCTCCAGAGCCTCTCCCATCCTCTGGAATGCTGTACCCCAATTTAACCGACTTTCTCATACTTTGTCCACTTTCAGAGGATCCCTGAAAACTCATCTCTTCAGAGAAGCCTATCTGGCCCCCACCTAACAACTGTACATTTATCTTCTCCATCAGCAAATCCCCCAGTTTTTACCTCTTGTATCTCTTGATCTTCCCTCTTAGATTGTAAGCTCTACCAAGCAGGGCACTCTGATTCCTACTGTATTAAAGTGTATTGTATTTGTACCGTCTACCCTCAAGTTGTAAAAGTGCTGTGTAAACTGTTGGCGCTATATAAATCCTGTATAATAATAGAAGATATGGAAGTTTAAAAGGAAGCCGGATGAGTTAATTTTTCATTTAGGCAATTGATAGTCATTAACCACCAGCACTGGAGAGCAATGACTACCCGGGTGATTTTAGTTTGGATTTGTATTCCATAAAACTGAATAATATATTAAAAGCAATACAACGATTTAAGTCAGCCATAGACTGTTCCTGATGAACCGTTCGAGATTGGAACCGTGTATGGGCAGGATGAATGTACCAAAGTTGATCGATCCGACTTGCATTATTGATCTTTCTGCCTTTGGTGGACTCATACCTCCTGAAAACCCCTATAACATTCAAATCAGCGTAAATCGTCTACTAACTAAACAGTCATCTGTTCTCATTACTCAAACAATGCATTGACCGAGCCTGCTAAAAAGAGGGACCTGAAAGCTTCTTACACATTATGTTTGCTTATAGCAATGAATTTCATTACTATATGCAAGCATTTTATTGAATGAAATTGATTCAGTTTGTTTTGTTGCGATTATCTACAGCTGATCACATGGCACAGATGGGCTGTGATTGGCCCAGTCTGTACCGTATGATCACTGTGACCAATCACAGCTAACACCACAATTGTACACAATGGATGAATGTTTAAATTGGTTGTAAACCTCAGACATGAATAAGAACAAAGCATATCCCTCTATAGTGTGTACTTGTGTCAGTTAAGAGCACCAAGTGTCATTTCTGTCTGATGCTTCGTTCCTCTGCTATCAGCATGAATCACTTCTGACAAGTTTTCCTGACACCAAGAGAAAAAAGGTGACAGGGGAGGGATCTACAGCTGATTGACAGCCTCAGCTCTGTTCCTGTGTGCAAGGGGTGTATCCCTTCCCTCCAATTAGCTCTCCTCACTGAGCTCTGCAGAGTGTAGCTTCAGCTCTGTGCCCCGTTTTCTGAACTCTCAGACAAGCTAATAAATTATGGATTTTGGATGTAGAGAAGAAAAGACTGCAAATAGACAGGCACACCTTATGTAGGAGGATTTGTTTAATCTGTGTGTATCACCTGATGATAGTCCCTTCACTGGGTATATGGAAGGGTTTACAACCACTTTAACTGTCTGATATGGGTTATTGTATACCATGCACTAATTACACTATAGTGTTTTCAGTTAGTGCATATTAAGGAAAGATGCATAGTATTATTAAAATTCCAGCTTCATAGGAGATTTGGCTTTGAGTAACATATCAGATGTAGGAAAGAATTGCCCACGCTTACGTACCTTGAACTGAGGGAATCTATGCTTTTAAATGCCCCCAAAAGTTCAGCCCATCAGCTGGCTAAAGGAAAATGCATTCACATCTCCCCATCAATGAGTGCCGACAGATCATAGGTTCAGGCACCCTCCTCCCCCACACATTCCTACTGGCCATTGGGTTCGCTCATCACAGTAATAGGCCAATAGGAATATATAGGGGTGGAAGGAATGAGCAAGCTTTGACACCACCCTAAAATGTCAGAGCTTTGTCTTGCATTTAGAGCGGTTGTCTACCCCCAAAAGTGGGCTAGTATGCGGTGTATACTAGTTCATTATGCCTTTGTCTTACAGGGTTTTATTTTTTTTTTTTAGGTAGACAACCACTTTAAGAACAGGGAACTGATGCCTGCATCTAAGTCCCTGTGTGGAAGGAACTGGTGTATGTAGGCCTTATAATGCAGACATAAGGCTGAACTCCAGCTATAATCGTTATTTACATTGATCCAGCGTAGACGAAGGTAAATATGAATATCTCATACCTGAGGGACCTCTGGAATTGGAGAATCAATGTAATAGTTGCTGCTATGGCAGCAATTGTTGCAATCTTCTGGGTTCTGTGTGAGCAAATTCTATTCTTGATAGCAATCACAGGGGGTCGATTGCTCTGCCATTCACAGAACACCTTGTATTTTTTTCAGTGGATATGTTGCATTCTCTGATTGGGCCAGGCGGAGAGGTGGGGTAGTGATGTTACAATCTCCACCTCATCCTATCAGAAAATGCCTTGTAGTCATTGAAAAATACAATGGCAGCAGTGCTGACCAAGGGTAACCCAGTGGTCAGTGAGCAGAAGGAAAGCTACCGGACACCAAACCTGAAAAACAGTGGAAATCACTGTTGTAGCAGCGACTACTAAAGTGATTGTCAGCTTCCCTAGCAGTCCCACAGGTTTGGGATTTGCATACTTAAAATGGTCCAATCTGGACCAATGTAACCATACAATAAAGATCATACATGGAGGTCAGCTTTAAAGTGGTTGTAAAGGCAGAAGGTTTTTTTTTTATCTCAATGCATTCTATGCATAAAGATAAAAAAAAATTCTGTGCGCAGCAGCCCCCCTAATACTTACCTTAGGTCCAACTAGATCCAGCGATGTTGCACGAGAGATTCAGCTGTCCGGATTTCCCCTCCTCATTAGCTGAGACAGCAGCATGGTGCCACTGGCTCCTGCTGCTGTCAAAGTCAGTGAGCCGGGGGTGTGGCTTATGGAGGAGTGAGGAAGCACACTGTGGAGCGCTGCACAGCCTGAGGCCAAAATCGATCATTTACACCACGCATTAGAGCCCTTCTTACATGCCGGGTGATCGGAAACACCCGCCGGCACCTGGGGAGACGAGGGGACCCGAGATCACACACTATTTCCTCCGGCAACACGCTGTCCCTTCTCCCGGGGTCGGGCGCCGCCACGTGTCTCCCAGCCAGGAACGGGAACTGCTACCAGCAAGAGAGCCACTCACGGGGAGTCTGTGGCAGGGAGAGTACATCAGATCCGGACAGATCGCCCTCACCGATTGTGTTCCCTTCCCTCCCTCGGGATGACTCGCAACTGGACCCGAGCTTGTCGGGCGGGGTGAGCAGGCCGGTGGAAGGAGACCTCCGCGAGCTGGTCGCAACACTGCCCTCCAAACAAGATCTGCAGGAGATGGCGGCCTCTATTGTGTCGGCGCTCTCGAGGGAACTACACGACCTTGGACAGCGAGTGGACACGGTGGGGGAACAGGTGGTAGATCTGGAAACCTCGGCTACTACCACTGAGGCCCGGATCACCACTTTGGAGCGTGAACACCAGGACATCTGCCGCCACCTCATCGAGATCCAGCTATGGCTGGACGATGGAGAAAACAGGAGCAGGAGGAATAACTTGCGCCTCCTTGGCATCCCGGAAGCGACGGCGGGCCTGGACCTCCGAGCAACAGTGGTGGCCATACTAAATAAAGTACTTGACAAGCCCCCTACGGCAGAGCTGGAACTAGATAGAGTGCATAGGCTGCCGGGATCCCCGGGGGCCCCCGCGCTCTTCGCAGGCTGCTGACGCCCAGACCCTGCCCCGCGATGTGCTATGCAGGGTCCATTTCTTCACGGTGAAGGAGGCATCCATTCAGATATATCCGGATGTCTCCAGACAGATGCGGGCCATGCGGGGGCTGCTGCACCCCCTCAATCTGATCAGAGACAGACGCAACCTATCGATGGGGGCACCCTTTTCATCTCATCGTGCGAAGACAGGGATCTGATGCCTTCTTTCGATCCCTGGAACAGCTCCCGGACTTGTTTGGCTTCATCGACAGGCCAGCCATCAGCGTACCCGACTGGCATGACTACTTGCTGTCCCAGGAGGCTATTGGCCCGCCGGTGCCGAGGCCGCAACAACTGCATCCCACTGCTGCGGAAATGTGACCAGCTCTGCAGTTTCTTGGGTCTAGGGGAACCAGTTCTCGGGTAATTTTTTAGGATGTTGGGCATCTGTTTCGCCCCTGTTCCCCAGAGACCTTGGATTGGACCCTGCTTCGCAGTGGGGGGGGGGGGGGGGTTGGGGCATTTTAGTGCTGTTACAGTAGCATTGGGCTGGCGGTTTTGTTGACTATGGCTCACACTCCCCCATTATAACAGCAGGTTTGGCTTCTGTTTACACCGAGTATCAGGGGACATGGAGTACTCTACACTGGCCATAGTCATCCCCGATCGGGAGGGATCCCACACCCGATGCTGGCTCCTCCCACACTTTGCCCCTTTGTCCGGATCCCCTCCCTCATGGAGCTCCTCAACGGGACATTTGGCTGGTTTCCACCCGCTCCGGGTATTGGGGGTACCGCACGCCCACTGCTAGCCGGGCGGGTGGTCCCATTGGTTTCCGGACTCACTGTGCTCCTGGCTAGCGAGAGGACAGTCAGCAGGACATGAAGATTGCACCTTTATGATAGAGGCGGGAGGGCTCCGGGGTTTGATCGCTATTGTTCCCGAGGCTTCTAACTGTGGTTCGATGTTACTGTTAATATGGTTTTGTGTTCTGCATTTCTATGCCCCTGTCCACTGTGCCTCATGGTGTCGTCCTCTGCCTTGATCTGCCACTGTCCGCTACTGAATTTGGCAGGGGGGGGTGGTGGGCCGAGGCACCGGGGCGCGCTCGCGGGCGGCACGCCCTTGGTCGCCCGCTACCCCATCCTGAGGTCGCTGCCATGGGTGGGGGTTCTACCCCGGCTCATTGCCGCGGATTTATTTCACCCTCTCCCACTGTCTCAGCTATTGAGTGGCGGGTGTGGGGTGGTGGGGCTCGCATGACGCGTCCCATCCTTAATCAGAAAATGATATATCTTATCTGTGTCACGGTTGTTTAGGTTAATGCTATCAGGCAAACATTTCCAGGAATGCGGGCGCCGCCCCCATTCGGCCCTGAGCGTTTCCTGGGGCATATGTATATCTATTTCTTAGGACTTTTGCCAGTTATGGACCAGGGGCAGTTTGTCTGGGCGGTGCCTATCCGGGGGGGGGGGCGGC
Organism: Glandirana rugosa; assembly: GCA_018402905.1. Classification (NCBI taxonomy): domain Eukaryota; kingdom Metazoa; phylum Chordata; class Amphibia; order Anura; family Ranidae; genus Glandirana; species Glandirana rugosa. The sequence continues at coordinate 183,985 of BLSH010415170.1, read as the reverse complement.
GGCTGGGGGTGGGCACTTGGGTCTGACGCTGGCTCCCCCCCCCCCAGGTGGGCATGGGTCCGAGCTAAATATGGTCATAGCTGTATGCGGCGGCTGGCGGGCCCGGATTTAGGGAGCCGACCGGTCTCCTGGGTGGGCCGGCTGACATCTGCCGGATCGGGTTGGCCTTGGATGTCCTATACGCTCTACGGAGCTAACTGCTGTGTTCCATTCATCTCACTAGGCTCTATGCTGGTAATAAGATGACTGCTTTAGGAGGCCAAGTGCTGTGTACCTCCCCTATTCATTAGATAGTTCACCCTTACCTCACATTTCATTTGGGTGGTCACCCATTTCCTAGCCGCCCCCACATAGGGCGGACCCCTGACCCGGCACCCACCGTGCTAGACAGGGGTCCACTTCTTATTGTTAAGTAGAGTTAATCCCTTTCCCCTAGTCCCCCCCCTTCTTTTCATTCTCCCTCTCAAGGTCTGCTTTCACCTTTTTCTACTCCCTGCACTGTGTCTTGTTTCTTCCTCCTCCTATCGCTTTACCTCTCTTTTCTCTTCTTCTTTCTTTTCCTCCGCCTACCTCTCGCCTGGGCGAATCTGCTAGGGGTCACTCACACCCCTTGCCTTTTGTGGTGGTAGCCTTGGGACAGAAACATAGTCATGGTTCTCCTTAAAGGTCACCTCGCACAATGTACGTGGATTGAATACTCCAGAGAAACGCTCTCAGCTTTTAACAGACTTAAAAAAGGGGTAAAACCCATATTCCCTTCCTACAAGAAACGCATTTCAGGGGCGACCACATTCCTAGGCTGACTAACAGAACCTTCCCAATGGCTTATCACAGTGTGTCTCCCATCTCCAAAACCAAGGGAGTTCGTATTCTCGTGAGCGGTTTGGTTGCGTGGTCTTTTGAGGCTCTCAGGACGGATACTCAGGGTCGCTACCTCTTTGTGAAGGGGAAGGTGGCTGACGTTCAGGTCACGTTAGTCAATGTCTATTTCCCCAACATTGACCACCCCCAGTTCCTACAGAAACTACTCCCGGAGCTCCTAGACTTTAAGGAGGGTATTTTGGTCTTCGGAGGTGATCTTAATTTTGCCATGGATGCCCTCCTGGATGTCTCTAGGGGCGCATCCCATCTCTCGTACTCTTAAGCGCCTGAAGACCGACCTACAAGCTCTGCACTTGTCAGACCCTTGGCGTCTGCTTCATCCTCAAGCAAGAGACTACTCTTATTTCTCGCCGGTCCACCACACATACTCGAGGTTGGACTACCTCCTTATCCCACATAATGCCTTTTCTAGGGTGGTCTCTGCATCCACTGATGTGATCTCCTTTTCGGATCACGCCCCAGTCCATCTGACCCTCCAGTTGGGCCCAACAGTTAAAACCCCGCCATCTTGGAGGCTGAATGAGTCTCTCCTTCAGTCCGAGGAGGTTCGGGCAGAGCTCCTGGCGGTCATTCGGGAGTATTTCTCCACCAACGCGCACTCGGTCGGCAACCCGTTGACGGTGTGGGAAGCGCTGATCAAAATTGGGGCCAGACTCATTACGGGAGAGGGCCAGCCGCTCAGAAAAACTTTTAGCCCAGATACAAAAGATGGAACGCATGCATAAGGAAAGTTTGGCACGCTCTACATACCACAAACTCCTTAGAGCTCGTGAGGAACTGGGCTCTCTTGCGTTCCATCAAACAAAACAAAGCTGGCTTGGGCGCGACGGACAATGTTTGAATTCTCTAATAAACCCGGCACTATGTTGGCACGGGCATTGAGGGGTCCTCGAACAAAAACATACATTTCGCATGTTGTGAATGCCAAGGGGCAGAAACTTTCTGCCTCAACTGACATGGCGTTGGAGTTTAAATCTTTTTACGAGGGTCTCTATAATATCGGAAGGGTGTCCTCTGCAAACTCTCCCCCCGTGGGGGTACTCTCCCCGCAGTCCTATATTGCGGCGTCCGGCATTCCGCCGTTGCCTTCCGGGGTACGGGAGGAGTTAGAGGAGCCTATTACAGTTGAGGAATTGGGAACGGCCCTTACTCACTCAAAACCCAAGAAGGCCCCAGGACTGGATGGCCTTACCCCGGCGTATTATAAAGTCTTTGAGGTGCTGTCTCGACCCTTGGTGTCCGCCTGGAACTCGATCCCAGATGGGAACTCATTCCCAGTTGATACCCTTAGGGCGTACATCTCCCTTATCCAAAAAGAGGGGAAGGATCCATCGCGCTGCAGGAACTATCGGCCGATTGCACTACTGAATACAGACTTGAAATTGTTTGTGAACGTCATAGCTAATCGACTCCTACCACATATACCAAGCTTGGTCCACAGAGACCAGGCAGGTTTTGCACCGCTTCGGGAACCCCGCGACAATACCATCCGGGTAGTGAACTTGATCCATACCGCTCGATCGTCCAGTCAACCACTTCTCTTGCTTCTACGGACGCAGAGAAGGCTTTTGACAGGGTAAATTGGTCTTTTATGCATGCCACCCTCGAGCATATAGGACTCAGACCCTCCATGCTCCTTTGGATCCGCTCACTTTATTCAAACCCCACGGTAGCAGTTAAAGTGAATGAGACCCGGTCCCCTTTCTTTACTATCTGCAATGGCACGAGGCAGGGTTGTCCCTAATCTCCCCTAATCTTTATTCTCTCGTTAGAACCCTTCCTTTGTACGATAAGGGGGAACCCCTCTGTAGTGGGTTACCGAAAACAGTCGGGGAATCACAAGGTGGCTGCCTTTGCGGATGACCTGATTTTTTTTCCTTACTGACCCTCTCAATTCGATACCGGAGCTGCTTCGTCTGTTACGCGAGTGCGGTTCTTTGTCTTTTTTTCAAATAAATTTGACCAAATCTACGTTTCTTAATATTTCAGTAGACACGGAGGTGCTGCGGGTGTCGACCGCAGCTTTTCCGTTTCAACGGGCCACCTCCTTCGTGCGGTACTTAGGGGTGAACATTACACCGGACCCCTCCAATCTATATGAGGCAAATTTTGCCCCGCTACTTGCCCGTCTAAAAGATGACTTACTTCATAGGCACGCGCTTACTTTGACTTGGTTCGGACGGTGTAGCGCTTTGAAGATGACGGTGTTGCTGAGGGTTTTGTATGTTATGCAGTCTCTCCCGATACGCCTCCCCCCAGTGTTCTGTAAGCGTGTTGCTGCACTGTTCAGAGAGTTCATCTGGTCCCACCGCAGACCTCGTATTCAACTTAAACTCCTTAATTTGCCCAAACGCAAGGGAGGGGTTGGCCTCCCAGATGTGAAGGCCTATTACAGGGCGATCCATTTAGCCAGGGTGGTAGACTGGCACTGCCATGCGGAGGCGAAGCAATGGGTGGCCATGGAACTGGAGGACTCGGCTGGCACCGCCATGAGCTGGCCTTGGACCTCCTTGTCGTTGCCCAGTCACCACACGGAGCACCCAACCTTGGGTGGTTCCCTGAGGGTGGTTAGGGGGGTGTTTCGGCACTCCTCGTGTTCCCGGCTCCTTCACCATTGGTTCCAATCATGGGTAACCCTGACTTTGAGCCCGGCCTGCGGGGCCCGCGTTTTCAGCGCTTGGCAGAGAGTGGTCGGCGGTTTCTCTGCGATTTCCTGGGTCCGGACGGGCAACTCACCTTACAGGTGGGTGAGGCGGGCGTAGAATCCCCACTAGATTTCTGGAGTGGTCTGCAACTGCGTTTCTTTTTGCACAGACTGGCACTGTTGCCGGGCATCGGGAGGCAACTGACGGACTTGGAGCGTATATGTCATCGGGGGGAGCCGGTTCGACATTGTCGTTAATCTATGCCACATATGTCAAACACAAGGCCCGCGGGCCGAATGCGGCCCTCCAGGCCTTGTCATGTGGCCCTCGAACCCAGTTTTGCAGCCGGAATGTGGAAGAACTCCATTTTGCCACCTCCAACTTTCACCCCCTGCTTTTGCTCCCTGCAAGGTGAGACAAAGCCGCCTACAGAGGGAGGTAGTAGAGCTAGGCAAGGCAGGAGAGAGATGCAAGGATTCTTCGGTGAGGGGGTTGGTGTTGCACATTGTGTATAGCGCACCCCTAAACCCTGCATTCTGTACACAGCACACCCCTGAAATTTGTATGTAACGCACTCCTGAACCCTGCACTCTGTACATAGCATAAACCTCGGTTCTGCACTCTGTACGTAACGTACTCTTGTACCCAGCACTTTTTACATATCGCACCCCAGATACAACCGGCCCTTTTGGGGCAAACATATGGCTAATGCGGCCCTCGATGAAATGGAGTTTGACACCCCTGATCTATGCCATGTTGACATGCCCGGGAGAAGACTTTACCCCACCCTTTCTTCAGAAGTGGGAGTCTGACCTGAACATACATTTTACCGACTCACAAAGGGAGAAGATTTTGCATTTCGCGCAGAAGTTCTCTTTGGCTACTAGGATCCAGGATACTTTCCGATCACCAGGGGAACTAGACAGGGGTGTCCTTTGTCCCCCCTGTTGTTTGCCCTGGCTATGGAGCCCCTGGCCATACAAATTCGTACCACTTCCCAAATAAAAGGTCTTCCTATTGGAACAATAGAGGAACGTATATCACTCTATGCTGATGATACCCTGGTATATTTAGCGGACCCACAAGACTCCCTTAAAAACCTATTAACTCTTATCAATACGTTTGGAGACTACTCGGGCTTTAGGGTGAACTGGGACAACTCTGTCCTCTTTCCCCTAGACCAGGCAGCCACCTCAGTGGTCTATACAGGGTCGGAATTACAGATCGTCTCCTCCTTTAGGTATTTGGGTGTGTTGATACAACTACCGCTCCCTAAATATATTGAGAATAACATATGCCCCTTATTAAAACAATTACAAGAACACACTCTGAAATGGATGGATCTCCCGCTGGACCTCATGGGCAGGGCTAATATCCTTAAAATGATTTATCTCCCCAAGATACTCTATGTCCTGGCCAATGCACCATGTAGGGTCCCTAAATCCATTTTTAAACGTATAGATTCCATGTGTACCACATTTCTCTGGAGAGGAGGGTCCCCCAGAATAGCCCTCGAGACACTCCGACTTCCCTCTCACCTGGCTGGCCTGGCGTTCCCTAATTTTTATTTATATTACCTAGCTTCACATTTGGTATCTGTACATGACTGGTTACACCCTAGTGACACTAATGCCTGTACTAGTACGGAGGGGGCCATTGTCTCCTCCATGGAAACACTCCACAATGTGATCTATAGAAATTGTGCCCCCAATGGGCCGGGGACGGCTATAATTCATATGACCCTCTCTCTTTTTCGAACAATTAAAATCAAATTCACCCAGGAGTCCTGGGACGCCTCGCCAAATACACCCTTATGGTATAATGGTACTCTTGGGGAACTTGCGTCTATACCAGACCCTGTGAGATGGTCATCAAAAGGAGTTAAATACCTGTGCCATTTGTTTGACGCACAGGGATTTAAACCATTCCAACAACTCCAGAGGGAGTTTAATCTTCCAAACTCTTATCTATTTTACTATTACCAGTTGAGACATGCAATTAGGGCACAATTTGGTAAATTGGATAACATACCTTACATGCCCCCCTTAGAAAAATTGCTCAGAGACCCGGCTACCACTAAACTCATCTCAACCTATTATGCGGCCCTGGCTGCGGACATTAACCCCAGATTCCGGAATGCCCAACTTAAGTGGACTGACCTAGATATAGAGATTACAGAGGAGGACTGGTCAGAATTCTCTGATACTTTCAAATCATCAGTAATCTCCTCTAGAGATCGAGTGATACAAATTAAAGTTTTCCACCAATCTCATCTCACTCCTCACAGACTATATAAAATGGGCTTATCGTCTACAGACACATGCTTTAGAGGATGTGGCCAAAAAGCAGACTTTCTGCACTGCTTTTGGTTGTGCCCGTTAGTGCAGCACTTCTGGAGGGACATAGGCTCCTTCATCTCAACAGCCTTGGGCCTTCCCAATATTATTAACCCCAGAAATTGCCTTTTAGGAATTTTTGGGGACTTGTTACTGTCTGCCTCGGCAAAGAGGCTCCTTCGTATCCTATTCTTTTACGCGAAGAAATCTCTTTTGTTGACGTGGAAGAGTTCACAAGCACTGAATAAAAACCTGTGGTTAAAATTGGTGAATGAAGCTTTACCCCTATACAAGATCACCTTTGATCTCCGAAAACGGAGTAAAGGATTTCATAAGATTTGGGGTGGGTGGCTGGCCAGCCCTCTTACATTATGTCCCGCCTTACCTTAGGGAGCAATGCCAATTAACAAATCCTAGGTGGGCATTGACCCACCTAAACTGTTGTAAATGGAATTATACCATGTTATATAACCAATGTACTTTAATAGGACTAGTTAGAGGTATACCTGAATGTCACTTATTGAAAGTCGTGATCGAACAATTTCTATTGACCATGTACAACTCGCCAATATTTGTACTTAAATGCTGGGCATGTTGTCCGAAAGATGGCTGATTGTTTTGTTTGTATGTCTTTATAATTAATAAAAATATCTTAAAAAAAAAAAAAGGATCCAGGATACAAGATCCTTACCCGCTGGTACAGAGTCCCTACCACCGTCCATCGTTTCTCCCCACAAGCCTCCAACCTTAGCTGGAGATGTGGCAATGAGGAAGGCACGATGCTGCACATTTTTTGGTCATGCACCAAAATAGCACCATTCTGGCGCGATGTAGCCCAAACTGTTAAACATCTCACGGGGGTGGACGGTGAGGGGGACCCTGCCGCCTGCCTGCTTCATCTGTCACCACGGCCGATTAAGAAATATAAGTCCTCGCTCACAATTCAATTATTGAATGCTGCTAAAGCATGCATACCACTGGGTTGGAGATTGGAGACCCCTCCTTCAAAAGCAAGGTGGTTCTAAAAATTAATGAGCTGCGGAATATGGAGGACCTCACGGCGACCCTATATGGTCGCGAGGAGACCTTTCGCAAGACTTGGAGACCGTGGAAGCACTTTGTGTTCACGGAGTCCTATATAGGTGAACTGTCGTAACACGGGAGACTTTCTAGGAATGTTTTGTGGCACCCAGGTGGGGGGTATCTAAACACTCTTTGCTACTGCTCTTGCTCCTGCTGTCTTTTTGTTTAGCTACTCCGGTCCGCCGGACGCAGGCCTCTCCCTCCTCCCCTGGGAGGACTTCCCATTTCCCTCACCTAAATTTTATTCAATGTTTTTTTTTTCTCCTCGTGTCTTCTCTCTTTATCCCCCTCCCGCTTACAGTTTTCTATTTTTGCTGGTGATCCTGGTTGTTGATGGGCACCGCAGCAGGTTGACTCAGCCTTCTGCATCCCATCCACGGAAGGAATACCTAAGTACACTCCTACACCCTGTTGGTTGTAGGGGTTTTCTCCCAAGGGCGATTCCTCGCTCTTGCTTTTTACACAATTGAGCCTCCAGAAGACCTCACAGTTTAGTGGTCTAGTCACTCACTAGTAATGTTAATATCCTTAAGAGCCAACTCATGATGTGGGTCTCGGTTAGTTGGGATGTCAGTTAAGCAGTACTGCAATGTGAACGGTGTACTGACCCTATATGTTCATTTGTTTTTCCTGACAATGTGTTATGTCGCTTATGTTGGCTGTAAACTTTTTGCTCATAAAGGAATTACAAAAAAAGTCAGTGAGCCAATGAGAAGAGAAAGGGGGCATGGCTGGGCCGCGGATCCGTGTCTGAATGGACACAGGGTGCTGCGGCTTGGGTGACCCCATAGCAAGCTGCTTGTTGTGGTGGCACTCAACAGGAGGGAGGGGCCAGGAGCACTGAAGAGGGACCCGAGAAGAGGAGTATCTGGGCTGCTCTGTGCAAAACTATTTCACAGAGCAGATATTTTTAAGGCAAAAACAAAACTTTAGTATCACTTTAAGTTCAGGTCCTGCTTAAGCCACCTGAGCAATACATTTACATAGAAAGTTCTATGTTCAGTGATCAGTCTGGAACTATGAAGGGACATGCTGGAAGTACAGGAAACAGCTGTGTCCTAATCATCAATGATCCAGGTAAACAAATTCCATCTGGAGAACTAAGGAAAGCAATTTCCTGGCTGAACGAATATTAGAAAGGTACTCACTCTGGGTTAAATCTCATCTGCAAATAGTCACAGAAGATAGAACAATACTTCAGTACTATATTTTATAGAAACAGTTACAGATATTCTCAAGCTGTGTAATTAATGGGAACTAATGAATGCTTACCACAATCTCTTTCAAGTCTTTGTCTTGTAAGCACTGTAGTGGATCGAGAAAGTTCTGCTTGACGTTAATATCTAGGGAATCCTTCACCTCAGCCATTTGCTTCATACATTCCCCGACATCCAACAAAGCACTGCCTGGTATAAATAGAGATTATTGACAAACTGCACAGGCCACAAATAATACATTTAGAGACAGACAACAGCAGAATATCTCATGCAGAGCACATAACTGCTGTACTGTACATAGCAATATAGGACTGGTTTATTAAAGGGAATTATAGCCTTAACACGTGTGAAATGTTCCTCCAACAAATATTTATTTAAATGTGGGTTAATGGTTTGATGTACAATTTGGAAAATGGAAATCTATAGGTAGCCATATTCAATGCCAATTCGAGTTCTGCTTCTTGGTTACTTGTGGAGCACCGTGATTGTGCCTTGATGATCCTCCAAACTATGTACAAGTCTACTAGTCCATAACTCGACAAACCCCAGGCACCAGGTCACAATGCCGACTAGAAATTGCATCCTGGCGCCTAGGCTGCTGCCCGAATGCTCCATACACCCTGCGCTCTCCCCCCTATGCTTCCTGTGCTCCAGTTGCCCATCTGCGGGCCCGGGACCAGCATAGCAGGTGCTGCGGGTAGAGAGGAGGGGGGGGGGGGGGGAGTGGTTCTTCG
>BLSH010415170.1:73412-83964 GCA_018402905.1 Glandirana rugosa | reverse complement strand
TGTACACACTACAGTTATAGTACATTGGACTTGTCAAGTTGACTTTGTCTTTTACAAGATAGGTCGTATTCTCTGGTTTGACTCGTACACGTGATGGTCACCACCCATCTTGAAAAGTTTCCCCCCTCACATATACTAATGTGCCACAAACAGGAAGTTAATATCACCAACCATTCCCATTTTATTAAGGTGTATTCATATAAAATGGCCCACCCTGTATATAAAAAGCAATGCAATCCCAAATACAATCCTTCACCCACAGTTGATCCAGGGGAAGGCAAAAAACCCCAGCAAAGCATGATCCAGTTTGCTATAGCTGGGGAAAAAAATCCTTCCCGATTCCCCGAGATATAATACACAGCAGGGTGGTAAATGTGCACATGCTCAGTTTGGTCTCTTATGCTGGATAGAACATTTTCTGTTTCAGTTGAACTGTTCAGGTTACATGATATTGACATCACACATGTGGGCGTGTATAGAGGCAGTAGTGTAGTGGAAATCTCCTTCTACTTGAACACACAGCTATGGACAAACTGTGCAGGTTATCAGGAAACCATAGGATACAGATCATCCCAAAAGGTATATAGTGGTAGTATTTTAATGTAAAAAGGAGATTTATAAGCTGTGGGCACTGTAGGGGGGCAGATGAACCATTTTCATGAATCCTAACATTTAAAGTGAACCTGTCATTTCAGATCCATCATGGCAGCACCTGTTAGTGGGCATCCACTCACCTGCTGCCGCCACGTCCCTCACCTTGTTGAGTCACTGCCGCATCACCAGCCGTCCCATTAAAGTTAATGGGACTGTTGGTGAGTCAACAGCAGATCAGAGGAGGAGCCGCTGTGGTACAGAGATTGCCCTTTAAAAATTAAGATTTAAATCAAGCCTTTTTACTAGTGATTTAAATCAAATCCACCGTGCTGTCTTCAGTCCCTTTCTCGGTTTCAAAAAACAGGCAGAGGTCTGTTTAGACCCCTGATGTCTCTCCAAAGTTCATCTAGGGCTGAAAAAAAACAAACAAACAAAAAAAAACACAACAATGTTACTTTTCCATTTTTCTGGACCTAAATGTGACAGATCGGATGTAAAAAAAAAAGGATGTAAAGCAGATGTGACAAAAGAGCAAGCATGGGTCAATTAGGCTACAGTTTCAGACTTGAGGAGATGTCACAAAAGTGACACCTGTTCCAGTTTAGCATGGGTTATGTTCACAGCTCCCCTGACGACCAGAACAGATGCCATGTAAAACCACCCCAAATCCATGTGCTGAAAGTTTAATGTGTTTTTTTTCCTTTTCACACTTCTATTAAAAAAATCTAATAAAGATTCATTCTGCTAAATAAGAGATGCTTAAAGTGGTAGTAAACTCAGCACAACAATCGTCATTCAATCTATAATTTAATTCCACTATACATAACTAACATCCATATGATTGCTAAATATTCTCTTACATGCCATAAACGAGTAATTATAAACCTGGTCCCACATGGTATAAGATGCCGCCATTTTGACTGTCCCCTCCCACGTCTTTCTCTGAATGAAAGCCCTCAGTATGCGAGATAATCTCGCGCATGCACATTAGTAACCATACGTTCAGCGTCACAAGGGTGTCAGGAAAGGATTTAGAATGCAGAAGTATCAGCATGAAGTATCGCATTACGCCAGGGCTGGAGCCATCTCAAGGAGATGACGCAGCCCAGCATAGACCCTGCATTTTTCTGTCAGCCTTAGCTTGCCAGAAAATGAGACTAACGGTGCATGTGCGGGTGAGGCCACCAGAAGAAAAATACAAGATATCACAGAAACCAAGCAGGTGAGGAGACTTAAAAGACCGGTAGTGTTGTGTTGATACAAGTAGTGATCTGGGCATTGAAATTGAGGTAAAGAGGTATACTACTGCTTTAATACTCACCTCTTCAGTAGGTGGCGAGTCCTCACTTCATGGCCTTCAAGAGTTACTTACAGCCCTCGTAGAATCTTCACCATCTCATAAACCCAGAAGTGTCGGATGCTGGACCTCCCATTTCTGGGTTTATGAGATGCTGGACCTCCCACTAAGGTTACTTCCGCTGGCCCCCACATCGCTACTGTATCCCGTGGTGACATACTGACTTGCTTTAGGAACCACAGCATATGGCAAGGGATGCAGGGATCCTAAACATACGAATTCTGCTGGGGGCCGTACCTTATGAGGACAGTGAAGAAAAAAACTTCACTGTCCACCAGAGAAGAGCTTTATTTTTGCAAGCAACCTTTTCCTAAATTACATTTTAAAATCAGGGCTACAGTGTGCATAGCACCATTATACACACTGGGTGGAGGTTTACATGCGCTATGTTATTTATTGACAACCCATGGAGAAAAACCATCAGGGACTTTGTACAGGAGTGGTTTTATCAGATCCATCTGTCAGTATTTCAGGTAGATCTGATCAGGAGCTCAATGTAAAGCTGGCCATAGAAGGATCAAAATTTGGCTGGTTCAGCAGGGACCGGATGAATGTTGTTCAGTGTGTGAGCATCCCTGCTCAACAGAAGTCGATTTTTAGATTGACTTCTGCTGAACAGCCAAGTTGTAAAGCACAGGTGCTGCTGTCAGAATACACGGGGTTGATTCCTTCATTCACCTCATTTGTGTGGATGGTGGAATCTGTTCATTTTTGCTGGCTGAATGGAAAAAAGAAACTACTCATTTATGGCCAGCCTTAGTCTATGGGAAGAAGCAAATAATTACCTCTAGTCCATCTAGGTCCAAAACCACAAAAAAAAAAAAAAAAAAACACAACACACACATAGGTTTGTTTGCCTCCGGTCGCAAGCTAGAGGAAGAAATTGGAACGAACACGGATTTCCCAAAAGAGACATCCATATCATTCTGCTCTGATTTGGCAGAGGATCGGTTAATGGATTCCCAACTGATCAGAATGAAGGACAGCCGTACGAAATGTCCCTTAAGCCGGTCATAGACTGTTCGAGTCTCGGCCAGTTCAGCAGGAGCCAGACGAGATTTAAACCATGTATGGGCAGGCTGAATGCACCAAAGTTGATTAACCGATCAACTAAAGGTACAACCAGCCTGTAGGGTTTTGCGTGTGATTATTGCTAGCAGCTATTATAGAAGCTAGCAGTACTCAGTGTTCTCACAGTGGGGATGGCTCCCCCCACCAGGAGAACACAATAGCTCCATGGGAGGAATCCCCCCCCCCCATCAACACAGTCTGTGTTGATGGGGGAATCAAGCAATTTTCTTTCCTACTACCCGTGGTTGCAGGAAAGAAAATGATTCCATCTATGGCCAGCTTTAGTGTAAACAGAGCCCTGAAGTGTATTCACCACTCACTCTGTCAGAAGTGTTATACCTGTAAAAAAGAATCCCACTTATAATCTACATTCTGCGCTTTTTCTAAAAAAGCAGCCAGAGAAGAGATTAAACATTATATTCCCTTCACTGCCCTTGAGTGTACTTCTCTACCCTATCGTCTCTGTTCCTCTTCTTTAGCTATAAACATGACACAGCAAATTCAAATTGCAACATTATTTATTCACCATGTATTAGGGCCGGTTCACACCTAGGCGATCCGACTTCTAAGGCGACTTTGCTAGGCGATTTACAACGCAACTTGAAGCGACCTCCATGCCAGGCGACTTTGCCTGTGGCCAATCAGAGAAGAGAGGGAAGGGGGTTGCCTTAAAAAAAACATTTTTTTTCCCAGTAAAGTCACTTCAAAGTTGCTTCAATATAGATGGGATCTGACTAGGAGGAGACTTCCATTGAATTCTATGGGCACAAGTCGGATAAAAGTCGCGTTGAAGTAGTACGGGAACCTACCAAATCTTGTACGTCGCATGCACAAGATCAAGATTGGGCACACCAATTGGTGGGCTTGCACACAACAAGAAGTCAACTTCCAATGCCATTCGTTTTAAAAATGGTGGTGGAGGATGTGGAACCCAGACAGAAAGGAGCTCTGGGAAAGGGTGTTCTTCTACTTGTAAATGTATTTGTTTCCCTAAATACAATGAGCATGGGCAGGTTATTAAGAGAAGGGGGGAGGAAGGTCCTCTTTAAGGGGCCATATTACATTCAGAATTAATACAATTCATATTTAAAAAGTCCTTATAAATATATTTAAACATCTGCCTAAGCATTAACTGACTATGGTGCTAAATCTACTAAAACTGTTAAGTGTAAAATCTGGTGCTGCTGTGTAGGGTAGCCAATCCGCTTCTAACTTAAGCTTGTTCAGTTAAAGTGTTTGTTAACCAAAAAAATAAAAATAAATAAATAAATAAAATTACAGATCCCGGTCCCTCTTAAAGCAGATTAAACAGAACAGTGCTGAACCTGCCACTTCCTGTGCCCCCCACTCTGCTCTGACCAAGATAATCAGGGCTGCTGAGCCCTGACCTTCGTGGTCTGAGACACCCCTGGGTCATCCGCAGCCCTGCTCTCAGCTCTCCTTTCTCCTCCCTGCCAGCTTTGCGTTGAGTCTGTGCCTCTGTCTCCACCTCCCCCACCGACCGCTCTTAGTACAAATAACATTTTGTATATGGTCACTGGCAGCCCCTCTAATATAGTTAGGCATAGCACACTGTAGTATTAAGCACAAAGTATTATATAAAAACAAGTGTTGTAAATACAGTTTTAACACGATCTTCAGGCCAGTCACATGACTCGTGGTCGGTCCCCAGGGCTACTGTGGAAGCCATATAATCGGATGTATACAGCGGCTGCGAGTCATGTGACCGGCCCGAAGAGCGCCCTCAATAGGCATTTACAACACTCGTTTTTAGAAAAGACTTCTAGACTGTGCTATGCCTAGCTATAATAGAGGGGCTGGCAGTGATTCGCACACGTGGGTTAACAAACCCTTTAAGTTTTGACAAAAAAAAAAAAAAACTGAACGCAAACAGATCTGCATCATATTTTACACTTTCCAGCTTTAGTAAATCAACCTCATAGGGCTCTTTCAAATGGGTGGACTCCACCAGCGACTCCGTCTGCTCAACAGGGGATCTGTCCACTGATGATAAATCTGCTTTCCTCTGTGGGCGGTCGGGTGTAAATGGACCACCTTGTCTGTTAGCATCCAACCCACCAGACATATAGGGAACGGATCCCCCATCCATCTGTTTTTAGCAGATCAGATGTCAGCGGGTCTAAGCGGACACACGTCCGTTGACATCTGCCACTCCATAGAGGACAATGGATGGTCTGCTAGTCAAGGGGCCATAGGCTTCTATAAGTGTTGATCTCCTGAGTTGCTTGCTGTGCTTTGTGGTTCCTCCTGCCATGCCCAGCAGTGATATACATGCTGTGGGAGAAACCATTGGGTGCAGCAGGGGACCAGCAATTCCAGGAGCATTTGTTTCTGCAGATATTATAAGGATGATTCGGTTTATCGCTGCAACAGTGTATTTCTGCTCATTGCTGTGCACCTAGTTGCTGCACGTTACTAGACATTTCGGGTTAAAGGAAGTAACAATATTAGCTAGTAGTATTCTCCGATGGGAGCAATGGAAAAGCTGAGTGCAAGACAAAACAATTCAATTGATATAATGCATTGTGAATTACCTTACTCCTTGGTCTTCATTCCAAACACCTCCTGCTTAGTCATTCTGCAATAATGATTCAAAGTCAGTTTTTTTCTATGAACCAAGCTAATATCCTGACCTTGGAACCAGACATTTTTCCCTGCTCCTCATCTTCTAGGGCACTGGTCCACTTACCGCCCCCTTGGGTTCTCCTGCCTCTGGAGCAGATGAGAGAGGAACCGGCTACTGGAAGATGCATCATCCACCAATAAGACAAGTCCACATCAAGAAGGCAGTGATGTGGACTCCTGGAGGAGGATCCCCAAAGTCCACGAGGGGTCCCTTGCCGGCACTGGCATCTTCTCCCCTGAGTGACAATCTTCAGGCCTCGCCATTTGCTAGCACAGGATGACGTCAGTCATTCTAGCACATTGGGACCACGTGCGGAAATGCAAGCCAAGCTATTCATGCAACCCAGTTTACATGCGGCGCAAGTAGGCAGGCAAGTTTATTTTATTGCAGAAGAGTTATTGCAGGTCTTTTCTGCAATAAACAGCTTGCCTGCATGTGCTATGAAAATGCCTTCCCTGTATGTAAAATAAGCATTTGGATTCTAATTTTTTAATCTTGAGTTGAGCTTTAAATATTGTATCATAGAATTAGCCTCTCATACTCGAGCCACAAGTGTTTTTCTGACTGATCTATATTCCAAGCATATAGTAAATGATAGGAGTCACCCTTTAGAGGAGGAGGAAAAGCATGCCTGGTGCCTTGTGACTGCTGCATAGTTAGTGCTGCTACAGATGGTACAAAAATATGCAGGAATTCCTCTAGGAACAGAAGTACATCTCTGTGTAATGCCATCATCATATCACACAGTACCTGTTCAGCAAGCTGCAGTCACGAGGCAGTTTCCTCTCTACACAACTCCAGTGTTAATCATCTCTATTACTCCACATTTAAAATGACAGCAGCACTTCTTCCCATGAATCAGTATTAGCAATAAAGCAGGTGACAATATACCTGTCCACATAAGCAATGCTTCATTGACATCATATTTCATGCATTTCAAAATTACCTGAACTTCCTATTAGACTTTAGTCACGGCAATCACCAAGAAGCATTAATCATTTACGCTTCTGATCCACTTAAAAATGTATTTTGCTGTGAGCTGTGCACCCTGAAATATATAACCAAAAAGAGAAGAAACACCCCGTATTGTCACAGAATAGTGCTCCTCTAAATAGAATAAAACATAGATAAAAGACAATGGACCAATTTATATTTAAGTGGATATTATTGGGACTTTCTTTTTATGTTAGATTTGTTTATTTCATAGTACAGAGTATACAGCAGGAGGTTTTGAAACACGGAAAGATGGGAACAATCCAACGACCCAGCTGGACACTAACAGAGTCAGTTAGGCCTCATTTACACTGCTGCTGGTAAACGGACGTTTAGGCTCCATTTACACGGGAAGCTATTTCAACCTCCTTTGAACGATTTTTTTGACAGCTAGAAGCAGGCGTCTAAAAACGGCCGATTTGCATGCCACGTTCGTGACTAGGAGCGCTTTTTTTTTTTTTTTAAGGAAACGGCTGTAAACAAAACGGTCCTAGACGCAAGTTACCACGTTTAGGCACGTTTACAAGCTGTTTGGCGTTTCACATGCGTCTGAACCCATTTTTTTGCATTCCAAATAAAGCCAACTTCATGGAAATGACCTTAAACGACCATGTGTAAATGTACCGATAACATAACAGAGGAGAGTTCAGGGGCAGCTGAAAAAAAACGCCCAAATGCCTCTGAGCGTCTGTTTACCAGCAGCAGTGTAAATGAGGCCTTAGAGTCATTTTTCAGCTGCCTCTGAACTCTCCTCTGTTATCTTATCAGTACATTTACACAGGGTCTTTCTTTAAGGTTGTTTCCAGGCAGTTGAGTTTAGAGGCTTTTTTGGAATGCAAAAAAAAATGGGCCCAGAAGCCAGTTCAGAGGCATTTGAAACTCCAAACAGCTTGTTAACGCCGCTAAATGTGCCTAAACATGGTAACTCGTGTCTAGGACCGTTTCGTTTACAGGAGTTTCCATTTTAAAAGAAAAAAAAAAAAAAAACGTGGCTAAACGCGGCACGCAAAACAGGCATTTTAGACGCCGGTTTCTAGCCGTCAAGATAAAGCGTTCAGGAGAGGTTGAAACCGCGCCCCGTGTAAATGGAGCCTAACTATGGCAAGGAGGAGATAACAAGACTCGTCCAAGACAGGACACACGTTGATCACGTCACTCCGAGAAAAAAACATTTATTCCACCAGACCTGCTCACTAAGCATCCCCAACTGTAGCCATGTTCTGATGCGTTTCACCCCAACTGGGCTTTGTCGAGGAGATAAGGGAGGCCAGGACAAGGGATCTCAATATACAAAATATGATTATGGATTACTGTAAAAGCTTTCAAAAGGCATTAAGCCAGCATCCGAACCAGTTGACGTTATGAATTACTGACTACAAATGGAATTTCTATTGAGCTTATGTTACTTTGTACATGTACAGAACTGTGTCCATGGGGACTCACAAAAAAAAAAAAAAAAAAAAAAAAAAAAAAATGAACCGACACACATGGAACTGTGCAGTACGCCCACCAAGCACATTGTATGATTGCCCAAAGAATAGTCAATGCATTTCCAAGATGTCAGAAAACGTCCCATGAAGGTGTGCCTAACCAATACTATTTGCCAATGGCTTCTGCTGCTGCCAAAAGTCAATCAGGAGTGCGAGTTCCTGGAGAGGGAAAGCTCTCATGGACATTGCAGGAACAAGAGGGGGCTCTGATAAGTATTGGAGGGGCTTGTGCCTTTACAACCACTTTAATTTGATAAAAGAGCCAGAAGCCAGCGAGAAAAAAGGGATTTTATTAAAACTTACCGTAAAATCCTTTTCTCTGAGTTCACTGACAGACGCAGCCCTTCATTGACAAGTGGGGTTTATGCACATCCTACCAGGAGTAGACTAGGCAAATAGAAAAAAAGCAAGCTGACCCCTCCCAGGGGGCCGTCCTCACTCAGCATATAACCCCCCTGCTCTGTATAGCATATCAGTTCGTAACAAGCCGTACAAACGCAACACAGAGGGGTGGGTGCTGCGTCTGTCAGTGAACTCAGAGAAAAAGATTTTACGGTAAGTTTTAATAAAATCCCTTTTTCTCTTACGTTCACTAACAGACGCAGCCCTTCATTGACAAGTGGGGATATCCCAAAGCTGTGTCAGTCAAGAGGGGTGGGTAAACAACAACAACTGTACCCAACAGAGTCCTCTCAGGAGGCGCCAGTCGCGCCTACACCGCCGCCTGCAAAACTTTGCGGCCAAAGGCAGCATCCACGGCTGCTGAAACAACAACTTTGTAAAACTTAGTAAACGTGTGCACCGAGGCCCAAGTGGCCACCTAGCACACCTGTGACACCGAAGCCTGGTGTCTGAAAGCCCAGGAAGTGCTAACTGCCTGGTGGAATGAGCTGTGACTGGAAAAAGGGGATACCTTGCCCCGAACAGTATACACATGGGTCACAGTCTGTCTGATCCAACGGGAAATAGTAGCCGACGAGGCCGCCATCCTTTGCGTGGACCATCCGTCAGCACAAACAACGCATCAGACTTCCGAAGGGAAGCTGTAGCCGCCAAGTACACCCGCAAAGCCCTCACGACATCCAAAGAATGTAACTCAAATTCCTTGGGATGCGACGGGTGCGGACATAATGAAGGAAGAACAATATCCTCGTTAATGTGAAAAGAAGAGACCACCTTCGGTAGAAACGAAGGAGAAGGGCGCAAAACTGCCCTGTCCTTATGAAGGACTAGGTACGGAGACTTGCAGGACAACGCTGCCAACTCACACCCGCCTAGTGGATGTAATGACCACCAAAAACGCCACCTTCTGCGACAGCAATTGTAAGGGAATATCCCTGATTTTCTCATATGGCGGTTTCTGCAGTACAGAAAGCACCAAATTCAAATTCCAAATTCCACGGCGCCAAAGGCGACCGTACCTGAGGAGCTACATGTCGTACACCCTGTACAAATGTGCGAATCAATGAATGTGACGCCAAAGGATGTTGAAAGAGAATCGCCAGAGCCGAAATCTGACCCTTGAGCGTACTCAACGCCAATTTTTTATCCAGGCCCTGCTGCAAAATAGCCAGGACCCGGGACACAACGTAAGAGCAAGGGTTCCAACCCCCCGCCTCACACCAGGCAATATAGGCCTTCCATGTGCGATAAATCTTGTGCGAAGTACCCTTGCGCGCTTTAAGCATGGTAGGGATCACAGAGTCAGCGACACCCCTATCCCTCAACACCTGGGACTCAATAGCCAAGCCGTCAAAGCCAGCGAGGGTAAAGCAGGGTGCAAGATGGGTCCCTGAGACAGCAGAGCTTCGCACAGCGGAAGACTCCAAGGAACATCTGCCACCATCCGCACCACATCGGCGTACCAAGGATGCTGAGGCTAATCCGGAGCTACCAGGATTGTCTGAATTCCCTCCGCTTCTACCCTGCGCAGCAGTTGCGGTAGAAGCTTGATGGGGGGGCGTACAGGAGCCAGTACCGACCCCAAGGTGCTACCAATGCATCCGTGGCGGCCACTAGCGGGTCTCTCGTCCTGCACACGATGGTCTGCACCTTGTGATTGAACCCGGGCGCCATGAGGTCCACGTCTGGCGTGCCACACTTGTGGCAAATCTGGCGGAACACCTCTGGATGTAGGGACCATTCCCCTTGATCCAGCGTCTGGCGACTGAGATAGTCCGCCTGCCAATTCTCTATGCCCGGCATCGCAGAATGAGAGCCGCTGCCGAGCCCCTCATTCCGCCCTGATGGTTCGCGTACTGAACCTGAACCGGGAGGCCCCGCAGCCTCACCGTCCAGTGGGAGAGGCAGAGCCTGATCGCCCTCATCTCCAGCACATTGATCGGAAGACTGGATTCCTGCGCCGACCAAAGGCCCTGAGCAGATAGCTGCCCCAGGACC
>BLSH010415170.1:62335-73402 GCA_018402905.1 Glandirana rugosa | reverse complement strand
AAGAGAAAGTTGCCGGAAACCGCAGTGTAAGCAACTAAGCATGTAAACATGTCCCACATGCAGTACACCGAGGAGTCCATGCCAGCGGAAACCGCGGCTCCCTAAACTTAAACCACGAAAGACATGACGTCTTTAGCGGTATACTCTTCTAGTCCCTATAAGGGAATGTTAACGACAGCGTCTTTCACCGTAAGAACCACCAGTAATGTAAGCGATCCGCCCACAGACTCAACCGTCGCAACAGGACGTCCAGTGGAATGGATCAGGAAGCATTCCTGTTCCGCCGGAACGCGGGAAGAGGAAACAAAGATGGCTTCCACCAGAGATAGCCGCCAAGTACACCCGCAAAGCCCTCACGACATCCAAAGAATGTAACTCAAATTCCTTGGGATGCGACGGGTGCGGACATAATGAAGGAAGAACAATATCTTCATTAAATGTGAAAAGAAGAGACCACCTTCGGTAGAAACAAAGGAGAAGGGCGCAAGGCCGCCTTGTCCTTACGAAGGACTAGGTAAGGTGACCTGCAGGACAACGCTGCCAACTCAGACACCCGCCTAGCGAATGTAATGACCACCAAGAATGCCACTTTCTGCGACAGCAATTGTAAGGGAATATCCCTGATCTTCTCATATGGCGATTTCTGCAGTACAGAAAGCACCAAATTCAAATCCCTCGGCGCCAAAGGCGACCGTACCTGAGGAGCCACATGACGTACACCCTGTACAAATGTACGAATCAACGAATGTGACGCCAAAGGCCGTTGAAAGAGAATCGCCAGAGCCGAAATCTGACCCTTGAGAGTAAGCAATGCCAACATAAGAGCGAGGGTTCCAACCCCCCGCCTCACACCAGGCAATATAGGCCTTCCAGGTGCGATGATAAATCTTGCGTGAAGTACAATTGCGCGCTTTAAGCATGGTAGGGATCACGGAGTCAGCGACACCCCTATCCCTCAACACCTGGGACTCAAATAGCCAAGCCGTCAAAGCCAGCGAGGGTAAAGCAGGGTGCAGGATGGGTCCCTGTGACAGGAGATCTTCTCGCAGCAGAAGACGTCAGGGAACATCTGTCACCATTCGCACCATGTCGGCGTACCAAGGGCGCCGAGGCCAATCCGGAGCTACCAGGATTGTCGGAATCCCTTCTGCTTCTATCCTGCGCAGCAGCCACGGTAGAAGCTTGATGGGAGGGAAGGCGTACAGGAGCCGATACTGACCCCAACGCGTCCGTGGCGGCTGCCAATGGGTCCCTTGTTCTGCACACAAAGGTCTGCACCTTGTGATTGAACCTGGACGCCATGTGGTCCACGTCTGGCGTGCCCCACTTATGGCAAATCTGGCGGAACACCTCTGGATGTAGGGACCATTCCCCCTGATCCAGTGTCTGGTGGCTGAGGAAGACCGCATGCCAATTCTCTACACCAGGAATGTAAATGGCGGAGATTGCTGGCACGTGAAGTTCTGCCCATTGCAGAATGAGAGCCGCTTCCGCAGCCGCTGCCGAGCTCCTCGTTCCACCCTGATGGTTCACATACGCCACTACCGTGGCGTTGACCGACTGAACCCAAACCGGGAGGCCGCGCAGCCTTACCATCCAGTGGGAGGCGTAGAGCCTGATCACCCTCAACTCCAGCACACTGATCGGAAGGCGGGATTCCTGCGCCGACCAACGGCCCTGAGCAGACAGCTGCCCCAGGACCCCCCCCCCAGCCCAATAGGCTGGCGTCCATCATGACTATCGACCAGTTCAGGGGGAGGAAAGACTTCCCCAACGTTAGAGCCGGGGCCCGAAGCCACCAGGTCAACGATCCCCTGATCTGATGATCCAATCTGATCAGCTGGTCCAAGGACAACGGAGACTTGTCCCACCGCGACAGATTCGCTCGCTGTAGGAGCCGAGTGTGACTCTGGGCGTAAGGTATCGCCTTGAAGGCTGAAACCATGAGACCCAACACCCGCATACAGAACCGTTAGGAGGACCACTAGCGTGACAGCAGGGTTCGCACCACTGCTTGCAGTGTCAGCAACTTGGCCGGAGGTAAGAACACCTTCGCCTGCTCCGTGTCAAGAATCAGACCCAGATATTCCAGGCGACAGGACGGGGTCAACGTCGACTTCTGCAGGTTGATCAGCCAGCCGAAGTCCTTCAACGAGGCCATGGTGATAGCCACGTTCTCCTCCAGAGCCGAAGCAGACTCCGCCCTCAGGAGTAAGTCATCGAAATATGCTACCACAACAATGCCTCTCTGCCTCAATAGCGCCATCACCGGAGCCACCAGCTTGGTGAATACCCGAGGAACAGAGGCCAGACCGAAGGGAAGTGCCACAAATTGGTAATGTATATCTCCTACCGCAAAGCGCAGGAAGCGCTGGTGCCGGAGACAAATGGGAACATGGAGGTACGCGTCCCTGATATCCAGAGACGCCATGAAGTTCCCTTGGTGCAGGGCGGCCACGACCGAACGGACAGATTCCATCCTGAATTTTCGCGCCTTCACAAAATGGTTCTGCGCTTTTAGGTCCAGGACTGGCCTGACTCCACCCTTTTTGGGTACCACAAAAAGATTTCACTAGAAGCCGCAGAACCTTTCCAGTGGAGGTACCGGCACAATCACCCCTTGTTCGGAGAGCGTCTGAACAGCGTCTAGGAGAGCCTCCCAACGCCCCTGAGGGAGTCTCCAGTTCGATGGGAAGAACCTGTCTGGGGGTAGAGTGCTGAACTCTATCCTGTACCCGGAGGACACCACTTCCTGCACCCACCGGTCGGAAATGCGGGCAGTCCACCTGTCTGCGAACCCCAGAGTTGGCCCCCCACCCGAGAAACGGGTGGGGGCAACCCATCATGCGGAGGAGAACTTATCCTCTGCCTTTTCGCTCTTGCTCTGCCAGGGTCGCTTACCGGACCCCGAGGCAGACTTGCTGGGCCTTGAGCCCTTGGCCGCCGTACCGGGCGCACGAAAAAAACCTCTTGACCCGAAGAAACAGGACCCTGCTTACGGCGGAACTCCCGCCCACTGGGCTCCGGGAGAAAAGAACTCTTCCCTCCAGTGAAATGCTTAATGATTTCATCCACTTGTGCCCCAAAGAGCCGACCACCCTAAAAGGGAAGATCCGAGAGGTCCTTCTTAGACGTGTGGTCACCCGACCAACAGAATAACCACAGCACCCGTCTTATAATGACTGCGAAAACAGACATCTTAGACAGCATTGGAAGCAGGTCCAAAGCTGCGTCACACAGGTACCGAAGACCCTGTATCAGATGGTCTGCTCGCTGTGACGCCTCAAGCGAGCTCCCACAGCTCAACTGATTGTGCAACTCAGTCGCACACTCGGTAAGGGATTGCGCCGCCAGAGCTGGTCTCATGACCGACCCCGCCAACAAGAACAGTGCCTTGGACACCGCCTCCATCCGCCTAACTGCCAGATCTTTATAAGAGGGAGACCCCTCCAAGGGGATGGTCATTGCCTTATTCAGGCGAGGCACCGGAGGGCCCACTGCAGGGGATGCCCACTTCTTCACGAAACTATCCTCAAAGGGATAGTGTACAGCGAAACGTTTGGGCAGGGAAAAGGAATTCTGCGGACGCTGCCATTCCTTATAGACCAGAATTGATCATAAGGGTAAGCCCTAGGGGAACTAGGTGGCTTAAAAGACCCACAAACGTATGCAGTCTCCTGCGACTCCCCTGCTTGGTCCAGTCGCAAGGACGAACGAATATTCGAGAGCTCCAGCTCACCCTCTGAGAGCTCCACGGGGGTCCCCGTGACCACGGAGGCCACTGCCGGTTCAGACTCCTTCCCCGATGAAGGTGGAGGAGGTGGACGCTTCTTAGGGGCCCCCTTAGCATGGCCCGGCACCTACCTTAACTGGTCCAGGGACACCAGGGTCCCCAGCACAGGTTGCGCTTCCACTGGCTCCTCCTTGGAAGGACCCGCAGGTTCAGCCGCCATTGCGCCACCGGACACTTAATAAAGAAAGAATCGCGCAAAAAAACGTTAAAGTGTAAATAAATCCCAGTGAATGAGAGCATAAAGTGTAATAAAAGATATAATGAAATAAAATAAAAAGAAAAATAAATATAAACTTCAAAATCTTCAAACGTGAAAGAATTAATATTTGAAACAAATTCCAGTTAGACAGTCCATATGTAAATTTCCAAAAAACGATGTTATTGTGAGAAGTTTCCTCCACGGGGTGCAAAGAGTGGATAGATGAAGTGACACCAATCATATGAATCGGGTACTCTTACCAGAACACCATTGTTTACCTATCTCTAGGCAAACGGACAACACCAGCAGATAGCCTCTGCAAGCTTAAAGATCCGATTCCCCTCCAGCTGACAATCAATCGCACTAGGTGAACGTAATTCACTGACATCTATCCTCTGTCAGCTATTAACTCCAACTTCCCTCGGGTTATCAACTCAGCACCATGTAGGAATAGAGAAGGAGCCCAAATAGTGTAATACTGCTTTAATTAAAATTGGAGAATAAAAAGCCTGTGGATCTATAGTGTCAACAGTCTCAGGCCTTATGGTCTGAACGTTGACAGAGATCAATGCTTTCATAAATAATGCCTGACATGAGTACTAACTTTTATTCTGATTGGTACATTTTTGGAGGGCTTGCGGTTTGTAGTAGAGATTTTTCATATGGTGCTATTGTTTTATTATATTTAATTTACACATGTGGAATTAATAATTACCATAATAGATTCTATATGGGGAATTAATGTTTATTATTATGTGAGATTTCCCATATGATGGTATTGTTTTACTACATTTTACAAATCTAATCCTCTGTACATGTAAAATTATTGTTTATTATCTGCATGAACCAAGAATCGCTCCACTTGTCATATATATAGATTTTAAAATAATAAATATTTTGGTCCCAGAAAATTATCGTACAAATTACCGTCAATATCATTATTAAATATATGATAGTGTATATTTTATAAACCGGATGATCACGGATGATTGGGCGTGACCTAGTTATAATTCTGTGGTTTTTATATCACAAATGGGGCCTGGTTTGTTCCGGTCTACTATGTTCCCAGACAGAGGCTTGATCTGTTCTCCGCCCTATAATCATCATCTCGACTAGTAGTTGAAAGCGAGGCCTAGTTTTTATATTTTTACGGCCCAGTGACCAGCGTTTCAATGAGCGAGTGAGAGCGAGGCTTGGTCTGATTGGTATAGCTTTAAATGCGACGTGTCAGTGCGTCGCCCGTGCCCTTTGACGTTATCTGTGACGAAATATGTTGGGCGGTCTGACGCAGTGACAACGTCGCCCCACGTGACCCGGAAGCACGGGCACAACGCGGATTAGCCGGCTTTGTTTGTTCTATGCGCATGTTTTATCTGGATATTGTAAGTAGCCATTTGGCTTTTTATTCTCCAATTTTAATTAAAGCAGTATTACACTATTTGGGCGCCTTCTCTATTCCTACATGGTGCTGAGTTGATAACCCGAGGGAAGTTGGAGTTAATAGCGGACAGAGGATAGATGTCAGTGAATTACGTTCGCCTAGTGCGATTGATTGTCAGCTGGAGGGGAATCGGATCTTTAAGCTTGCAGAGGCTATCTGCTGGTGTTGTCCGTTTGCCTAGAGATAGGTAAACAATGGTGTTCTGGTAAGAGTACCCGATTCATATGATTGGTGTCGCATCATCTATCCACTCTTTGCACCTGGTGGAGGAAGCTTCTTCTAACAATAACATTGTTTTTTGGAAATTTACATATGGACTGTCTAACTGGAATTTGTTTCAAATATTAATTCTTTCACGTTTGAAGATTTTGAAGTTTATATTTATTTTTATTTTATTTCATTATATCTTTTATTACACTTTATGCTCTCATTCACTGGGATTTATTTACACTTTAAAGTTTTTTTGCGCGATTCTTTCTTTATTATATATGTTTAGGTGGTACCGAATTGAATTGCAGCAATCATTATTTCACATTAGCGCGGTATTTTTACACATACGCCACTGGACACTGACAGGCAGAAAAGCCCTGACACCCCCACAATGCAGCCCCACCGCTGCCCCACAGATTAACCAGGGACGACACCCAGGAGGACTGCACCCAACGCTACCAGCACCCCAGGGAGAGCCCAGCTAAACTTGTTGCCTCTCAAGCGCTGCGTCCCAGTAGGAGTGCTTAGTGACCGCCAGTCAGAGAGCCTGCGCCGCCTGTGCCATCCACGCGGTCCCAGAGTGAAAGAGGAAGCATCGGCTTAGCAGCACGTTTTTCTTCCCAGGCACATCCAAAATGGCCGCCGAGCGGTCACAAGAGGCCAAAAGCCTGTAATACAGGCCGCGACTACAGCAAAATGGCCACCGTTTGGCACTAGAGGCCAAAAATCACCAACAAAATGGCCGTTGCTATAAAATATATCAACTTGTTACACAAGTTTGCCTTTACCAAAGCTGCTGAAAGTAAGGTCAGGTTGCATTTAATGGCCTTTTTTATTTTTTTCAAACTAGTCAACTATGTACCATTTTACTGAGGCATCATTAACACGCAAGCCAATATATAGGAGGAGCTCTAACCCGATGACTCGCTAGATGATAGCAAGACAACAAAGATGGAACCCTTGTAGAGAAGGACCACAGAGACATTTTATGACGTATCATTGCCATTGGCCACTGGGCACGATCATCTACTATTTAACATTATTTGGGTCAAATTCCATAGCAGACAAGACCCCACACACTGCTAAAAAAAAGAATCTACTAATTTTGAGCAACATGTGTTCTGCCATGCTATTTGGTATTTATGGGTTCACCTATTGCATGCATCAACGATAACACTCGGGTAAAAATATGCTCAGGCAAGCCGATTCCTGACAGATGTGTTGCCATGCCTTGTGCAATATGCATTTTAGCATGTGTTGCCAAACGCACATATGTAAATGGATTAAATTGATTTCTCCTTTATCCAGTGTTCTAATGGTAAACTCTTAGCTCTAGCTTAATTACTCATATTTAAACTATAATTGGTTCTTGCAATCTTGTTAGAATAACAAACTGAAAAAAAAAAAGAAAGCTCACTGCATTTTCCAGAGCTGTAAAGCACAGGCATTGCAAAAGTGCATTTTCACATTTAAGAATGGCCAAAACATAAAAAAAAAAAAAAAAAAAAAAAAAAAAAAATTTCTACCACTTCTATTGTTCTTTTCCAGATTCCAAAGAAGCAAAATATTTTATAATAATGTGCCCACTGTTGTACACTAGTAGGACAAGAAAATTCTAACCAGGGCAAAAAAGAAGTGGAATGCCCAGATACCCAAAATATTACATACCAACTACCAGTGTCATCTGCAAGAACTCTGGGATGCTGGGCTGAAAGGCAGGAGTTTTAACCACTTAAGGACCCCCCCGCATATATACTGCAGCAGGGCGGCCCTTAAGCGCAAAATCATGTACCTGTACGGGATTTCTTCCAATCGGCTCTGGGGCACGCACACGCTCCTCCAGAGCCGCACTGTGATTGGACACAGCGGGAGCAATCATCGGGTCTGGCGGCCACAATGGCCGCCGGCCACCAGTGATCGATCGCTGGAGAGACAGAACGGCGGTCTG
Organism: Glandirana rugosa; assembly: GCA_018402905.1. NCBI lineage: Eukaryota > Metazoa > Chordata > Amphibia > Anura > Ranidae > Glandirana > Glandirana rugosa. Next base: position 65,811 of record BLSH010415170.1, on the reverse strand, counting down.
CCTATGTAAACAAGGAATCAGGAACACAGATGTCTCTCTCTCAAGTCAGTCCATTCCTCACACAGTAAGAAAGCCCAATCACGGAACACAGTTTAACGGTACCCTTTGCCCTGCCAGTCTCTTTTATAAAGTGCATTTTTAGCACTAATCACTGTATTGGTGTCAATGGTCCCGAAAAAGTGTCACTTCGTGTCAGATTTGTCTGCCACAATGTCGCAGTCCCACTAAAAATCACTGATCACCGCCATTACTAGTAAAAAAAAAAAAAAAAAAAGTCCATAAACTGATCCCATAGTTTGTAGACGGTATAACGTTTGTGCAAACCAACCAATATACACTTTTTCATATATCCAAAATGTTTTGCAGAATACAAATTAGCCTAAACTGAGGAAGAAACATGTTTTTTTAAAATGTTTCTATTGGATGTGTTTTATAGCAGAGAGTAAAAATACTTTTTTTTTTTTTTTTTTCGAAATTGTCAGTCTTTTTTTGATAATAGCGCAGAAAATAAAAACCGCAGAGGCGTTCAAATATCACCAAAAGAAAGCGGTGTTTGTGGGGAAATAAGGACATCAATTTTGTTTGAGTACAGCGTTGCACGACCGCGTAATTGTCAGTTAAAATAACGCAGTGCTGTATCTCAAAAAAATGGCCCGGTCAGGAAGGGGGGGTAAAACCATCCAGGGCTGAAGTGGTTAAAGAAGAAGCCATATACAAAGCTGCAAGTTTTAAAGAAATGACAAAATCTGCAAAAAGAACAGAGACATCAGCAGAAGAGAACTAAAAATGAGTCGCTTGGAGAGAATAATTTTAGTCTAAGATGTTTGAATCAAGGAGGGGGGCATATGTGAGATGCAGAGCAAATAAAGGAGGAGAGCCCAATGAGGTCTATCAATCATGGTAGAGGAAATGTAATGTTTTGGGGCTGCTTCTGTGCTGCTAAGGTGGAAGTGTAAGGAATAAGGAAAGAAAGGTTACCAATCTTCTACATCATGCAGGATATGGTTAACTTTTGATTAGTGCACATTTCATCATATACCAAGACAAAACCTGCAGTGCACTTCTAAGCTATACAAAACTTGTAATGATGGCCTTGCCAGCAGTCCTCAGATCTCAATCATTTCAGGTCTTTGTAGAAAGAGCTTCCATGAAGGGTCACAGAATAAAGCCCTACAGAGCAGTCACAGCTGTGGAAAGCTATGGTCCACTATTTTCAGTCCTATGTGATAAGTACCTGTCAATCATCAGCAACCACACAATCCGCCAGAGCACCTTGCAGTGTTGCCAACCCCTCGCAGCGTTTTTTACTGGCAAAACCTGGAAAATTTACTGGCGGGGCACATTTTTTTTGCTGGCAGCTTGAAAAATTACAGAACTCCTATTAAAAACTAAGACAATTGATATTTAAACACAACATGGAGACACTGACAATACCAATATCAAGTAATTTGCCTAGTTTACACTTAAAAAATCAGCACAGAATGACAAATTATCAGACCCTAATATTTATAGACAGTTGTAAAAATCACTGATTTTTACAAACTGTCAGTAAATTTACTGGCGGTTGGCAACTCTGGCACCTTGTAAGTGGATCGCTCAATCTATACAACCTATGAAACAACTGAAGATGCAAACCTGCCAGCTGCGGTCATGGTTGAGTTGCCAGATGAATCAGCAGGTCAACTACTGGCCTAGAGAAAGCAATGAAGCTATAGAACTGTTAAAAATATGCTTTTACTAAAAGACACATAAACCTAAAAACAAAAAATGTAATATATTGAAGCTTACGGTCCCTTAGATGTGATGGCTGCACTTGTTTTGTCTATTTTTTTCCCCTGACAATAAGTTCTGAAAATACCTGTTGACCTTGCCAAAAATGCTTCATTCTTCACTTTCTTTGAGCTGCACTGAAGAATATCTTTCTTCCTATCTTCTGTAAACTACCACCACGTAGTGGAGATGAAGAGATATGGGCATGTTTGTAGTCCATACCAGGTGATTAGTCTAGGGCAGGGATGTCAAACTGGCGGCCCTCCAGCTGTTGCGGAACTACAAGTCCCATCACGCCTATGTCTGTGGGAGTCATGCTTGTAACTGTCAGCCTTGCAATGCCTCATGGGAATTGTAGTTCCTGAACAGCTGGAGGGTCGCCAGTTTGACACCTGTGGTCTAGGGTGACAACCATGGCTCCCTCCTTAGAGACAGTGAGGGAGTGACATAGCAACCCAGGTACAGGAAAGCAAAAACACATTTGAAAAATAAAATATGAATGCAGCTACGGTTATACTCTATAAAAGAGCCAATAAACTGAGGAATAAGCCTTTCACTTTTCAGTGTAACCGGTTTTATTGTCGCATTGTGTTTAAAGTGATTGTAAAGTCACATCTTTTTTTCTATAAAATTAAACATGATATACTTACCTGCTCTGTGCAGTGGATTTGCACAGAGCAGCCCAGATCCTCTTCTCGGGTTCCTCTTCTGTGCTCCAGGTCCCACCCTCCCGTTGAGTGCCCCCACAGCAAGCAGCTTACTATGGGGGCACCCAAGCCGAGCTGCAGATCCGTGTGTCTATACAGATACAGCTGTGGTTCGGCCCTGCCCCCTCTCCCTCCTGATTGGCTGACAGCAGCACGAGTCACTGCTGTGTCTCAGCCAATCAGCGAGCGTCTCAGACGCCGGAGACACTCATGGACATCTCTGGACAGAGATGGGCTCAGGTATTAGGGAGGCTGCTGCACACAGAGGGCTTTTTATCGGAATGCATAGAATGCATTCAGATAAAAAAAAAAAAAACATTTGCCTTTGCAACTCCTTTAAGGGGGAGAGAAACTTCTATGCGCGTGTGTTCATTTGACAAAATGAGATGAAATCAAAAATATCATTGTCACTAGAATAAGAATAGAGGGACATTTCCCAGTGCCAGGACAAGGTCATCTAGATCCCAGGACCAACATGCCAAACTGCTCTCCCTCCACTCCCACCCCCAATATGCATTAGCATTGTGTGTCAGCAACCCTCCGCCAAAAGAAGAAACGGAGCACTAATCTGCATGGTTTACTCCATAAGCATAAATCCCCCCTCCTCCCAGTACAAATCCATTCCCCTGCTGAAATCCCCAAACCCCCCCAGCACAAATCTTTGCACCCCCCCCCCCCCATCCCACAAGTACAAATGACATAAATCCTCTACCACTAAAACTTCCCCTCCAAGTACACATCCTCGCTCCCACCTCCACCAAATCCCCCCTCCCAGCACACAATTGCTCCCCCAATCCCCAAAATTTCTTCTCCTGGCAAGACTACCCCCCAATCATTCCCATTAGCACAACCCCCTACCACAAGTCTCCCCTTACCATATAACCTCTTCTAGCACAAACACCCCCAATCCCCCCTCCTAACACAAATCCTCCTAACCCCCTCGTTAACACACGACCCTCCCCCCTAAACCACCTCCACCCTCGCTCCTACACATGAACC
>BLSH010415170.1:14315-27802 GCA_018402905.1 Glandirana rugosa | reverse complement strand
AAGACTTAACCCCGAAAGTTTAATTGAATCGACTGAGTCACTACCGTTTTACTCGAATTCTGATTCTTTCGTTTGGACAATGTCTAAATTTTTTTTTTTGAATGTCATCAACCCATCACATACCACCTGACTAATTACCAGTATCCGTCTAAAAGAGTAGTGTGTTGAGGACGTATACTCCCGAGTAAGTGAGTGTGTCCGCGTGTCTGGGTGGGTATGTACGTTCTCTTCTAAATAAATTGGTGAAGTCTAGGCGCGATATCGGTTTCATGCCGAGGTCGCGCCTAGACTTTACGGACCTCCTGCAGGTACCTGCAGGAGGTGACGCGTACGAGCACGCGCGGGGGACCGCCGTCGCCGGGCGGGTCTCGGGCGGACATAGAGTCCGCCCGACCCACGGGCACGCTCGCGCAGCGTGCGCGCGCCGCCGCTGCCGCCAGGGGGCGCGCACGAGCATGCGCAGTGGAGGACGTCCATGGACGTCCTCCAGGCATTTCAGATCCGCGCTGGAGCCGTACTTTGGCTATAGCGCGGATCTGAAGTGGTTAAATAAATCTTCTCTTGCATGTATGGGTGGGTCTGTGCGCCTGTGTGAGTGAATGAGCCCTCATATGCAGGAGTTGTGTGATGAGAAAATCTGCCTATGACCATTAATCAGTCCACCATACACTACCCAACTACTGTAAGTTTTTTTTTTTAAATCTGTAACAGGTTTGCTTTCTTAGTCTTAAGCTCATTTTGCCATCACTGAGTCAGCTAAGTTAATTTGAAAGCCCCAATTCAGAACAGCAACGAGAATTGAGTTCTCGATGTATTAAAACCGGTTTATTTTGAGCCTAAAACATCCTGCTACTTTAAATTTTCTGATTACTGTGGTCAAAAATGATCGCGGAACTAATTCTGTCGACCATTAGAAAATTTTACGAAAGTTCTGAAAATGAACACTTAGCCTGGGTTCACACATGTGCGATGACAGACATTGCATGTGATTCGCACCGCATTGCTGTGCAGATCACATGCGATGTCTGTGCGATGCAAATTCAGCCATACAGATTGTATGGCTGGACTCGCATTGCATTGGCACGAAAATGCTGCAGGAACTTTTTTTGTCCCGCACTGGAATCAGATCACACCCATGCGATCCGATTCCTGCACCATTTCAGTTTGCACTGCGATCTGCGAACTGATCTGGGGGGTGCAATTAACTTTGTATTGATACCCGCAGCAGTTCACCCACACAGGAATCGCGCTGGTTCCCGCATCGCATATATGTGTGAACCCAGCCTTAAAGTGGTAGCAAACTCTCAACAGGTAAGCTTATAATAAAGATTATCTGTGGGTAAAATTAATATTTCCTAAACATGCACCGTTTAAGAGATACTCCAGCAAGCAGCAGCAGGTGACGTCACTGACGCGTGTGCTCTGAAGAAATGGTATACCCGCGCCCTTCCTTCAGAGCTCTGTGGTGTGACCGGGTCATCATGGCTCGGCCAATCAGACAGCCGGAGCCTATGAACCTGGAAGACGACCGGGTGATGATGGAATTCCTGTCATTGGTGACAAGGTGCCTCTGGAGGGATCCATTCTAAAGTTAAAGTGGTTGTAAAGGCAAAAGGTCTTTTATCTTAATGCATTAAGATTTAAAAAAAACAATCTTGTGTGCGTGCAACAGCCTTCCTAATACTTACCTGAGCCCCATTTAGATTGAGTGATGTTGCAGCAGTGTCTCGGCTACCCTCATTGGCTGAGACAACAGTGCAGCGCCATTGGCTTCCGCTGCTGTCAAAGTCAGTCAGCCAATGAGGAGAGAAAGGGGGCGGGGCACAGCTCTGCATTTAACTGGACACAGGGAGCTGCATCTCGGCTCAGGTGCCCCATAGCAAGCTGCTTGCTGGGGGGGGGGGGGGGGGGGGGCACTTAACAGTTGGGAGGGGCCAGGAACACTGAAGAGGGACCCGAGAAGAGGAGGATCTGGGCTGCTCTTTGTAAAGCCACTGCACAGGGCAGGTAAGTATAATATGATTGTTATTTTTAACTTAAAAAAAGTCTGACAATGTGCTAGTATGAAGTGCATACTAGTACAAACCTGCAGGGGGGACCCTTTAATGTTGTTAACTTTCCTATCGCTTCTATTTCTATTATATAAGACCCGCTTTACCCTAAAGTACCCAATACAGGCTCGTTCAAAATGGGTGACCTGTCTCCCATATTTCCTTCATTACATTTCTGGGAACATTTTAAGTCCTAGAAGACAAGTGCAGAGCAGAGCAGCATATGCAGAAAGGGCAATTGTTCTCTGTAGAAGAGTGGATCTTCTGTCTTCACAAACGACAGAAACAACAGACGGAATTCTGTGCACCAATACAAATGATCCTTATTATAGGCATGCCGATGAGGCCTACACTACTGTTCTATTCCACCACGTCCCGCTGAGCTCCTATGTTAAAATAGAAACTATTGTATGTCACCCTGCGGCTGGAAAAGACAGGAGGAACTAGAAGGGAGACTTCAGCCAAATCATAAATTACCTGTCAGTTAGCCCTACAGTATATAACCACCTGCCAATCACAATACACACACATATATATATATATATATATATATACACACACACACACACACACACACACACACACACATACACACACACATATACCCTGTTCCAAATTATTATGCAAACTCAATTTCAGTTTAACTTATAGATGTCATTATGTCTCAGGGCTCTTTTGATCACTGAAAACAATCTCAGGCACCGGTGATAATTAGATTGCCAGGTGAGCCCAATTTAAAGGAAAAACTACTAAAGGACGGTGTTCCACATTATTAAGCAGAGCACCGTTTTCAAGCAATATGGGGAAGAAAAAGGATCTCTCTGCTGCCGAAAAGAGTGAAATAGTTCAATGCCTTGGACGAGGTATGAAAGAGAAGAGATTTGTGGCCGATTCAGAGCACAGACGGGTTCGTGCAGATAAAGGCACATTGAGGAAGATTTCTGCCAGATCCATTCATCGGATCAAGAGAGCAGCTGCTAAAACACCATTACATAGCAGCAAACAGATATTTGAAGCTGCTGGTGCCTCTGGAGTCCCACGGACATCAAGGTGTAGAGTCCTCCAGAGTCTTGCAACTGTGAATAAACCTTCAATTTGGCCACCACTAATCAACGCTCACAAGCAGAAACAGCTGCATTGGGCAGAAAAATACATGAAGACTAATTTGCAAACAGTCCTGTTCTCTGACAAGTGCCGTGCAACCCTGGATAGTACAGATGGATTAAGTAGTGGGTGGTTGGTGGACGGCCACCCTGTTTCAACAAGGCTGCGACGTCAGCAAGGCGGTGGTGGAGTCATGGTTTGGGCAGGAATCATGGGAAGAGAGCTGGTCGGCCCCTTTAGGTTCCCCAAAGGTGCAAAAATGACCTCTAAAAAGTATGTGGAGTTCTTGACTGACCACTTCCTTCCCTGGTACAGAAGGAAGAACTATGCTTTCCGTAATAAAATCATCTTCATGCATGACAATGCAAGGGTTGCCACCTCATCCCTTTAAACCCGAACACATATTAATTAAAGAGGTTCTATTCAGCATGAAATGGAGCTTAGTTATGTAGCATGAGGCTGTATATTCTGCAATATTTACATTTTTGCAATATTTACATTTTTGGTAAACTCATTCAATGAATCCAAGCTCTGCAAGCTGAGATAACATGCACTGCATTGATGCATTCACACAATTTCACAGTAACCATGAGATGAAACAAAGGTCAGGAATATTCCTTTATCCCATTGTTTTGCAAATCTATGTACACTACAAACTGTATGATTGAATCGGTTCTGATATCACTGTTTTACTAACCTGACAGCTCATCATTCTAAAAAGGGAACCTTCTTTTTGTTTGCAAATATTAAAGATTCTAACTACCAGCAAGAATAAGTCCTTACATTTAAAGAGCACCTGTCATTTCAGACCCATCATGGCAGTGCCCGTTAGCGATCATCCACTCACCTGCTGCCGCCACGTCCCTCACCTTGTTGTGCCACTGCGGCATCACTAGCCGTCCCATCAAAGTGAATGGGACGGTTGGTGAGTCAACAGCAGGTCAGAGGAGGAGCCGCTGCGGGACAGAGATGACAGTTGCTCTTTAAAAAAAAAAATACCAGTTACACTTACTGGTAACAGTGTTTTCTGGGAATTCTTCCAGGACGGCACAGAGAGATGACTGGTCTCACCTAGACAGGAAACACAATCAAGAACAGAATTTAAAAGGCCCCACCCTCCCTCTGCCCCTCAGTTGAGACAAAGTATTAGCCCACACCAGTGCAGGAGCGTATCCTCTGTGTAGACAGACAACACCAACACATAACAGGGTGGGAAGTAGGCCTGCGGTCCTGGAAGAATTCCCAGAAACACCATTACCGGTAAGTGTAACTGGTAATTTTCTCCAGTCATTCTTCTAGGACAGTACAGCTGAGATGATGAGCAAGCAGCTCAGGCCAACATTTAGGGCGGGATCACTGCCTGCAGGACTCCTGCCGAACGCCAGGTCCTGAGGTGATAACTCCACCCTGTAGTGCCTCAGGAATGTGTTCTGGCTTGTCCACGTGGCTCCTTTACAAATTTGGACAACGTCTAACATCCAAAGTGTGGAAGTTTGTTTCCTTCCCATTCCAGGGACTTGCACAAAACGAGGGGAGAACAATCTCCTGGTCCTTATGGAACCCTGAGGCCACCTTTGGGAGGTACAGGGGGTCCTGTTTAAGTATCACCCTGTGCTCCAAAATCAACAAAAAAGGCTATTTGCCAGGGCCTGTAAGTCACCTATTCTTCTGGCCGACGTAACTGCCAAAAGAAAGGCCATTTTGAGGGAGAGCAACTTAAATGAAGTCTTAGCCACCAGCTTAAATGGCTCCCTAGTCAGGGCATCCAGTACCAAAGATAAATCCCACGGTGGGAAGCTATTTGATCTTACCGGGGTTACCCTTTCTCTGGCCAACAAAAATCTTTTTATGAGTGGGTCCAGGGCCAGCCTTTTATCCAAAAATACCGACAGGGCCGCCACCTGGACCCTGAGGGTCTTGACTGCCAGACCCAAATCCACCCCTTCCTGGGGAAAATCCAGAATGGATGGAACCGCCTGCTCCGAGTCCTCTCTGGCCAAACACCAGTGAGAGAAGGCCCCCCCAGACTTTAGCATATATGCGCCTGGTGACCGGCTTCCTGCTCAGTAGGAGGGTATCAATTACCCTTTCTGACCAGCCTTTACCTCTGAGGAGCTCCCTCTCAAAACACCAGGCCGTCAGGGACAGGAACCCCGGGTCGGGATGAAGAACTGGTCCCTGACGGAGGAGGCCCTGCCTGAGAGGCAGAAGAGGAGGGGCGAACCAACCACCTTTTCAGGGTGGGAAACCATGCCCTCATGGGCCACCAAGGCGTGATCAAAATGAGACAAACGTCTGTCTGGCTTAACTTTTGCAGAACCCTGGGGATGAGGACAAGGGGAGGGAATGCATAAGCCAGGGCTACATCCCACCTCTGGGCTAGGGCGTCTACCCCCCCGGACTCTAACTCCCTGGCGAGAGAGAAATATCTGGGAACCTTCCTGTTCTCTCTGGAGGCAAACAGGTCCACCTCTGGGGTACCGAACTGACGGCTTACTAGAGCGAAGACTTCGTTGCAGAGTTCCCATTCCCCTTGCTGGGCCGTCTGCTCAGATAGTCCGTTTTCACATTGATATCTCCCCTTATGTGGACCACAGGGATCAAAGGGATCCTTCTTTCTACCCACCCAAGAATCTCCTGTGTTAGCCTGGCTAGCTTCCGTGACTTGGTCCCCCCTTGGTGGTTCAGGTATTCCACCGCAACTACATTGTCCGAGAACACCTGGATCCGGTTCTCGAACACCTTTAGTGCCTCTCCAACCGCCAGGAGCTCCCTGAAATTAGAGGCCGCCCTGCTCTGGGCCTGATTTCAGGATCCCTGAGCTAGAAGGTCTTCCAGGTGGGCTCCCCACCCCCAAATCGCTTGTGTCAGTTGTAACACCTAGGGGCTTTTGTTGGGCCCAAGGGCGACCCCTTGACCCCTAGTCTGGACTGAGCCACCATCCCAGAGATTCCCTCACCTCTCAGGGAGGGACACCCTTATGTCTAAGGACTCCTTTTTTCTGTTCCAACTGGCGAGAAGAAACCCCTGGGAGGTCCCGTGAGTGGAGCTGGGCCCAAGGTACTGCCGGGATACATGATGTAATAAGACCCAGGACTCTCATGATGTCCCTCAGTGACACCACCCTGGAGTGGCACAGGGCCGACACAGTTCCCTGAACTTTTTCTACCTTCTCTAAGGGGAGGAAAATCCTTTGCGCCACGAATCCATTTGGTATCCCAAGAACACCTTCGCCTGTGATGGCTCTAGGGAGGACTTCTCCTGGCTGATCATCCATCCCAGGCTCTCCAGGGTGGAAATGACTCTGTCCCGATCCAACAAGAGTTGATCCTGGGATGAGTTGTAGATCAGCATGTCGTCCAAGTAGGAAATCAGGGCAATTCCTTGGAGGTGAACAAGGACCTTCTTAAAGATCCTTGGGCTTTCCAAACGGAACCTTTTGTATCTTAAGTGCTTGTTCAGTTTGCTTAAGTTTATAATCAGCCGGAATTTTCCCGAGGGCTTCACTACCATGAAAATGTGGGAGTAAACCCCTCGTCCCGACTGCTCCACTAGAACCGGAATGACCACCTCCTGATCCACCAACTCCTGGACGCTCTCCAGTAGACTGTCCGCCTTTTGCGGGTCTCGGGACAGGTGCGTCAAGACAAAAAGTTTGGGGTGGGGGGGGTGGATAGAAACTCCAGCCTGTACCCCTCCTCCACCAGGTGGAGAATGTACGGACTTTTGGCGATTACCCTGCACTGGGGGAGAAACCATCTGAGCCTCCCACTAACCCGAGGGTTGGTGTCATTTTGGTTCCTTAGTGGAGGGACCGGAAAAAAGGATTCCTCCCTTCGGTCTTTCCTTCCCAAACCCCCGCTTTTTACCTGCCTCCCACTTACCCTTGGACTTATCCTTGGTAGGGGGGGCCTGGGAAAAACTTCCTTTCCTTGCCCTTCTTGGGTTTAACAGGAAACTTTTTTCCTTTTTCCGCTGAGCGGGACAGGACCTGCTCTAGGCTTGTCCCAAAAAGCAGGGAGCCCTCGAAAGGTATCACACAAAGTCGGGATTTAGATGCAACATCTCTATCCCAGGTTTTTACCCAGAGGGCCCTCCTGGCTGACTTTAGGAGGGCCGCTGACTTGGCGGTCGTCCTGTCTCTACCGCTGCTTCAGCCAAGAAAGCGACCACTTTCCCAATCACCTCCAGGGAATCCAACACCTCCTTGGTCTTGATTCCCTGAGACACATGGTCCATCAGCCTGCTCACCCAGGCATTCGTATTCCTGGCCACACAAGCTGGACCCATGACAGCTGCATTAGCCTCCTATGCCCTACGCAGCAGTGTCTCAGATATTCGATCCATCTGATCATGGATGTTGCCAGCATCCTCGAAGGAAAGATCCGAGCGCTTGGATACCTGTGCCAACGAAGCATCTAGCCTGGGAACCTTGAAGAATTTTTCTTCATCCTCCTCACTAAAGGGGCACCTGCTCTTCCAGGTTTTTAACTTCAAACCCTTCTTTCTGGCTCCTCCCATTCCCTCAGAATTATGTCCCTGAGGGACAGGTGGACCGGGAGCAACTTCGCCTGTGGTTTTGCCAGCCCTTTGTACATCTTGTCTTGAGCTGAAACCCTCTGCCCCAGGCCTTGATCCGGGAAAGAAAATAAATTGTTTTGCTGCATCCCTGTAGGAAACCCGATCAAAAACTGAGGGGCAAAGGGAGGGTGGGGCCTTTTAAACTCTGTTCTTGATTGCGTTTCCTGTCCAGGTGAGACCAGTCATCTCTCAGCTGTGCCGTCTTGGAAGAATGACTGGAGAAATTATGATTTAAATCAAACCCACCCTGTTCACACCTGTGCATTGTGAAGCACTTTGGCCATCACACTTTAAGTACTTGAAAAAAAGATTCGCTTTTAACATTCAAAAAAATGGAAGAGCATCAATTTGATCCCATTAAAGCGGTTGTATGCCCATTTTCACAACTTTCCATTGTCCAAACTATCCCTGTTATGCTAAGACATTGTGATTGTTTTGCCTGTTCCTACCTGCGTCCTTTCGCTATATACAGTATATCTTACAATAGTAACGCCCCCCGCGCATGCGCATTCCGTCTGCATTTTCCCCAGGCCTAGACTGCGCTGGAAAATTGCAGGATATATGCCGGGGCTGCGTCACTTCCTATTGTCGACGTCAGCCCTGGCATCCCGCGATATCTCTGCATGAAGAGCACGTAGAGGCGGTGTAGCTACAGCGGCTTCAATGCTGATACTACTGAGCAAGTGCGGGATTATGGTGAGCAAAAAGGAATTGAGGGTGGAAAATTATTACTACACAAGACACAGAAGCCCACACTAGGAATGGCGCGGGCAATGATGAGACACGAGCAGAAGATATATTCGCTTTTTAAACAGTGAGAACGCTTTGAGAAGAGTATAAATCATATAACTTTGCCTTATAGCTGATATTAGAAGTAAATAATTATTTAATTCCGAAATGCTTAGGAGAGCATACAACCGATTTAACGATGACAAAATGAAAATGTTTGAAGAAAAATTGTACTAGTGTATGGCGAGCTTTATTCATGCCCAGCAAGGATATATAAAGACTCAAACCTTGAAAAGTAAAGCCATCAGTGCAGCAAGTACTGCTATACAATTGGAGATAGGAAGGTATTTTGACCAAAATCCATTGGTGTTAAATAGCATGCAAGCCTCTGCTCACACCAAAGCGAACAGTCAGGCCTTTCCAGAATAAGATTTCCATTTTTTTTCTATTGGCCTTTTTATATCTGAGCAATGTCCTGTCACACCAAAGATGTACAGGCCCTTTTGGAGCACCTGAAAATGTGCATAACACATTTTCACGTCAGTCACTTCCTCCTAGTGATCTGCTTTTTATTGGCCTAAATAAGAACGCTTAAAAAAAAAAAAAAAAAAAAATACTTGAAGAAGCCAGCACTCAAGTGTGAACTCGGCCTAAAGCTGAACAAAAGTGAGTACACCCCTCACATTTTTGTAATTATTTTATTAAATCTTTTCATGTGACAACACTGAGGCTGGATTCACACCTGTCCGGCGCGAATTCCAGCCTGTCTGCTGCCGGGAAGGGGCGGAGCCACCATTCGGCGGCTCCTGTCCATTCCCACAGCGCAGCAGCTGTGGAGGGAGGGAGTGGCCGCGAGCAGGGTAAAATATCCCTGTTCAGTGCGGAGTGCATCTCCATGTTATACGCCCTCCCATTGAACACAATGGGCTGGGAATTCGCACCGCATTGCACAAAAAAAAAAAAAAAAAAAAACGCACACTTTTTTTGTGCAATGCGGAGAGCGAATGCACTGGACATATGTGAACCGGACACATTGAAAATGTGTTTTCAAGTGTCCTGCCAATTGGATGCGGTTTAAGCCGCATCCAATTCGCATAGGTGTAAACCCAGCCTAAAGAAATGACACTTTGCTACAATGTAAAGTAGTGAGTGTACAGCTTGTATAACAGTGTAAATTTGCTGTCCCCTCAAAATAACTCAACACACAGCAATTAATGTCTATAAATCAGATATTGTCCGTTAACTTCAAAATGCTCAACTAGCACAGCTACACTGGAAACACTAATTTTCCCTTGTGTATACTTCATCCTGGTTTCCATTATTCACAGTGCTTGAATACAAGATGAAATCGTTGTGAATGAACCATTGCCATCATGAATAGCTGCTGAATGGAAGGAGAGAATCACAGGCTGGCGTCTGACTAATCAGTAATTCAGCATGAACATCCATAAAGATGTAACTTACTAGCAGGTCTGCATTTCTACATGTGATGACAACAACTTGTGAATAATGCATAGCAGCTGATTCAATGCCATTCATGAGTGAGTAGACTGTACAGACCTGGAGAACAGGTCAGCATTAGTGCTCACATGTAATGGCAGCAGCCCTTCTCAGTCTGAGACATATCCTAATCAGACAAGATGTTCAGTGTCAGGTCCTCTCGGCTGAGATCTATACTGATGGGATGTGTTTGCATTTCAATCATCTTAAGATCTGAAGAATCTCACGCACCATAATGATGTGAGTGGGGAGAAAATAGAAGAACTGAATGGAATAACTTCCTAGTTAATCAAAAAAAAAATTGAAGGCATATCCATCAAGTCATCTTGAAAATCCCCCAAAAATAGCCTGTTGTGATAGAAATACAGAGGCTGCTACTGTTGACCTCCCCTTCTGAAAATGCTAGTTGCCTGGCTGTCATACTGATCAGGGTGGATAAAAATCAATGATTTTTTTTTTTTCAAATTTATTTTAATACACTGCTTTTGGAGAAAAAAAAAAAAATCAATCTATCTAAAAGATAGTTTAGTTTATTCAGCATGAAATTGAGCTTAGTTATGTAGCATGAGGCAGTATACTCTGACATTTTTTGTAAACTCATTCAATGAATCCAAGCTCTGCAAGCTGAGATAACATGCACTGCATTGATACATTCTCACAATTTCACAGTAACCATAAGATAAAACAAAGTTCAGGAATATTCCTTTATCCCATTGTTTTGCAAATCTATGTACATTACAAACTGTATGATTGAATCGGTTTCCGATATCGCTGTTTTACTAACCTAACAGCTCTAAAATAGGAAACCTTCATTTTGTTTGCAAATATTAAAAATTCTAAATACCAGCAAAAATAAGTCCTTACATTTAAAGAGCACCTGTCATTTCTGATCCATCGTGGCAGCGCCTGTTAGCTGGCATCCAATCACCTGTTGCCGCCATGTCCCTCACCTTGTTGTGTTGTCGCTGCCATCCCATTAAAGTGAGTGGAACGGTCGGTGAGTCACCAGCGGGTCAGGAGGAGGAGCCGCTGCAGGACTGAGGACAGTTGCTCTTTAAAAATTATGATTTTAAAATCAATTTGATTTAAATCAAGCCTTTTTACTAGTGATTTAAATCAAATCCACCCTGTCCGGGAGTGAGAGAAAATGTACTCTAGCAGTGGAGGCCTCTCTGAACTGCAAGGATCAAATGCTTGTTTAGTCTAGGGGTGCAGGGATAAGATGTATTACCTACCCTAATGCAAGTTCACCTACAGGAACATTTTCCAAAAAGCCCCTATGCATTTTCATTTCTCCTGAATAAAACATACCAGCGCCCCAGCCTTTTCTTGCTGCACCTTCAGCTGCGAGAAGGGGGGGCCTCCACAAAAAATGCTGTCCCCTCAATGCCGTCTGCAGGATGGGCTGAACACTACAACTGTACCCCCCTGGCTCAGCCGCTGCAGCTAGAGATTAAGCGCACTGCACATGCATGCAGATTCAACAGTCTAGAACTTAGTTTTGCACAGATCAGCCAGGATTTCCCTCTTCTCGGGTCCCTCTCTGCTGCTCCTGGCCCCTCCTCCTATCGAGTGCCCCCTCAGCTAGCAGCTTCTACAGGGGGCACCCGAGCTGAGTCACAGCTTTGTGTATCCATTTCAGACACAGAGCCCCGAACTGGCCTCACCCCCTCTATCCTCTGACTGACTTTGATTGAGAGCCCCGGAAGCCAATGGACTGCTGCTGTGTCTCAGCCAATCAGGAGGAGTGTCATGGATGGCTAAGACACTCGTGGACATCGCCGGGAAGAAGCTGTCATTCAGTCCCGCCACCAAATTAAAGGGCGGGGGTCACCAGGTGATGTCACTGGTTGACCCCACCCCTTTGTTTAATTTAGTGGCGGGGTTGAATGACAGCTCCTTCCCAGCGCTATGAAGTATAGAAGAAAAAGAGCTGACAATTGCATTTAAAAGCTGACAGTGACAGTCAGCGTCGGCAAGTGACGTGAGCCAGACTGTACAGATTGCCCCCTCATATGTACTGCTCTTCACCTCTCCTCTCACACATTACACATAGGTGGTCCCCTATGTAATAGCAATAAAATCATAAGTAAAAAAAAAAAACCCCAAACAAAAAAAATTGAGCCTCCCCACCCCCACAGGCATACTATAGCTGTACATTAATCATTAAAAAAAAAAAAACTCGATTCACCCCACCTCTCGATCTGAAATTCCCCAATTCTATGCCAACAGTGCAGGGGCAGAGCTGTCAAAAAAAAAAAAAAAAAAAAAAAAAAAAAAAAAAGACATTCCTCAGCCCAGAGAGATAGATAAGAGATACAATGTATCTCTCGGTTCTTCAGGCCCCTTTCACATGCTAAGCCCGCTGGGATCTGCCTGTCCATTTTTTAGGCGGATCCGTGCAGGCCACCCATAGACCTCTATGTGTAGGCGAATGTCAGCGGAGAATTGTCCCCCGACACCCGTCTGCCATCCGATCCATCAATATCCGCTAAAAATGGATGTATGGGCATTACATTTGCATTACACCCAGCGGATGGGATTGGATAAAAACAGACATGCAGTCCATTTTCATCCGATCTTTCCCATAGAGAACAGCGGGGATTTGGCAGACACGGACCCGTCATTTGCCGGCTCAGCAGAGATCAACAGATTTTTCTCCCGCTGAGCTGGCAGACTCTGCTGAGCAGATCCACCCCATGTGAAAGGGGCCTTAGGTCAAAGGGATGAACTTCGGTGTGCAAATGAGATCAGTTTAACCACTTAAAAGACAGCCTTTGACACTTGTTGCTTACAAGTTAAAATCAATATTTATTGCTAGAAAATTGCTTAGAACCCCCAAACATTTTATATTATATATTATATTTTTAGCAGCGAACCCAGAGAATAAAATGGCGATCCTTGCAATATTTTATGTCACACAGTATTTGCGCAACGATCTTTCCAACACAATTTTTTGGGAAAAAAAAAAAAAAAAAAAAAAAAAAAAAAAAAAAAACACACTTCCATTAATTAAAAATAAATAAAATAAATAAATAAATAAAAAACAGTAAAGTTAGCCCATTTTTTTTTTTTTGGTATAAATGCGAAAGATGAGGTTACGCCGATAAAATCGTGAGAGAATCATGATCTTTATGCCAAGCAAAAAAAAAAAAAAATAGTGATTCTTATTTTATCCACAAACGTGCAGCTCTAGTGTAAACCAAAAATTTGACTCAAGCGGTTAAGTGGATGTAAAGAATTGATGGAAAAAAGGGATTTTATTAAAACTTACCGTAAAATCCTTTTCTCCGAGTTCACTGACAGACGCAGCTTCTTCATTGACTTCATGGGGGTTTATGTTCGTCCAACTAGGAGTTAACTAGGCAGGGAAAAGATCAGCTGGCCCCTCCCTTGGGGGCCGTCCTCTCTTCCTACATCAAACCCCCTCACAGCATAGCTCTCCAGTTCGTACACAAGCCGTACCAAATCAGAGCCCAGAGGGGTGGGTGCTGCGTCTGTCAGTGAACTCGGAGAAAAGGA
>BLSH010415165.1:213106-223196 GCA_018402905.1 Glandirana rugosa | reverse complement strand
AAATTCCTTTAACCACTTCCTTACCGGGCACTTAAACCCCCCTCCTGCCCAGACCAATTTTTAGCTTTCAGCGCTGTCGCATTTTGAATGACAATTGTGCGGTCATGCGGCGTTGTACCCAAACTAAATTTTTATCATTTTTTTCCCACAAATAGAGCTTTTTTTTGGTGGTATTTGATCACCTCTGCGTCATTTATGATCGCCGCTATAAACAAACAAAGAGCGATGATTTTGAAAAAAGGACAATATTTTTAACTTTTTGCTATAATAAATATCCCAAAAACAAAAAAAAAATATTCAACAGCTTTGGCCGATATATATTCTTCCACATATTTTTGGTAAAAAAAATTGCAATCGGTGTATATTGATTGGTTTGCGCAAAAGTTATCACGTCTACAAACTATGGGAATTGATTTATGGCGTTTTTATTATTTATTTATTTTTTACTAGTAATGGCGGTGATCTGCGATTTTTATCGGGACTGCGATATTGGGGCGGACATGTCGGATGTTTTTGACACTTTTTTGGGACCAATGACATTTATACAGCGATCAGAAATGTAAATGTCCACTGATTACTGTATAAATGTCATTGGCAGTGAAGGGGTTACCCTGCAGGGGGCAGTGAAGGGGTTAACAGTGTTCCCTGGGTGTATTCTCACTGTGGGGGGACGGGGCTGGTCGGGACAGAACAGGTCTAACTGATCCCAGTGACAAGGACCAGTAGATCTGATATGTCCCCTGTAACAGAACAGAGAACCGCCATGTTTACATTGGCGGTTCCCCGTCCTGCAGGTCTGACAGGGGATCGCGGGTCTCGTGCGGACATCGAGTCCGCCCGACCCACGGGCACGCCCATGCAGTGTGTGGCAGGCGCCGCGTGTGAGTGCGTGCCAGGAGCGTGCACATGGCCAAGTCGTTAATGGATGTCCACCCGGAAATTCAGATCCACGCTGGAGCTGTACTTCGGCAATAGATCTGAATGGGTTAAATATCATGCCTGTGGAATCCCCTGAACCTGTCTTTGAACTCCTACATACAGTATCTCAGTACCCACTTTTGTTTCCAGTGGTTTAGACATTAATGGCTGTTTGTTGAGTTATTTTGAGGGGACAGCAAATTTGCACTGTTATACAAGCTGTACACTCACTACTTTACATTGTAGCAAAGTGTAATTTCTTCAGTGTTGTCACATGAAAAGGTATAATAAAATATGTACAAAAATGTGAGAGGTGCACTCATTTTTGTGAGAAACTGTATGTACGATGTATACAACTTACTGCAATAAAACTGATTGTAGTGCCCCTGTCCTAGGCTGACTAAATTTATACTATAACTCTGCTGTAGTTAGCTGTGTTACAACTTACTTTTTAGGTCTGATTGGGTCTTTCCCTAAACCTGGTGACTGATTGCATCTGCCTGTTGAATAATAATATTTCTGAAATAGTGTGGGAGAATCAGTCACTGGATTATGAATAGTTATCTAAATTTAACTGAACCTTGGGAGGCTGGTCCAAAAGGTGTGGCTGGGGAGGATCTGATCACTGATCTCTCTTCCTCTGGAGCCCTTCACTGGGGGGAGGCATGTGTGATGTGTTCCAGAGAGTTACAGCTGCTAGGCCTCAGCATGCACTATGGGTTAAGGGTCTAAAGAAGACTTGCATGAAGAAAACCTACCTGTGGAAGCTGAACTGGAGAGGGAAACTTTTCACTGAAGAATGTTGCTGGGGACCTGGCCAGAAGCTTCCCCTGGACATTGTGAGTAGGGCCTTTTATTAGAACTCCAGGTGTGGATGTACTTCTTGAAACTGATATGCCAGAAGTTACTTCTGAGCACTGTGAATGTTTGCATAGGATCCCACATGGACTGACTGTCCCCTCAGCATTATTTCCAGGCTGCTACTATAGGGCCAAATACTGAATATGATTTTTCAGGGAAACTGTCCTCCAAGATTTTGCGCCTTAAATATTCTGCAACCCTAAACCCTCCCCCTTGCATTTGTTCAAGATTTGCAAGAAATCTTCTGTAGACACCCCTAGACTGGAGCCTGAGTTTGCCATTGTGCTACTGGGACTGGAAACAGGATGGGCAGCCCCTGAACAGGTAAGGAGGACCCAGTTTATTTCCAGCGAACCTTGCAAGGGTTATCACATGACATTTACAAAGATAAAAGTGCTGTTTAGATTGACAGTACATTACAGGCCCTGGGATGCTTTCTTCTGTGTTTATAAAAGATTGGTGGAGATTGCCTTCATTTATAGCAGACCCTTATCCTAGATGGGGGTCTGATATAGATGTTAATGAAGGACCCCACACAAAAAAGCAGTGTGCATTTACCCCTAACAATACAAAACAATGCCCTTCTCCTTAATGAGGGTCTGGAATGGATGTCAAGGGGGACTCCATGCAAAAAAACAAAACAATGGCGTGGGTCCCCAAAATTCCATACCAGACCTATATCTAGCATGCAGTCTGAAAGGCCAGGAGGGGGCGTGGCCTGGACATGGCGGAGTAGAGACGCTTACTGCCTGAGCTCCTGCAGACCGCCCGGCAAATATCACTCTACAAGTGGCTATTAACACCCGGAATGAACACGGTTAAGCGCCGTAGAACCAAGAACTACCGGGGCACCCCTCTGAGACCTGAAATCCAGCATTACTTCACGAGACTGTAGGCTTGGCTGCACGTGGCGAGGCCCAAATCATGGCGGCAGGCCCTTCCTCTCCAGCCTTCTCTATCTCAGACTGCTCCACGGACGTACCGGACATGTCCCGCTCACAGAGCTTGGAATGCCAGGGGGGACCCGATACGGGAAACTCGGACCTCCGGTCTCTTATACAAGCCTTGCCAACGAAGGCGGATATTGAAGCTCTTTTCCTCCGCTTGGAAGAAACCCACCGCAAGGACCTCCAAGAAGTTCGAACAGAGGTGCAACAACTCGCGGACCGGACGACCGCTGGAGAGACGGCCCTAGACGCCTTAGAGGCTCGGGTCTCACAACTGGAGGTAGCGGGAACATCCCAGGCGGCCCAGACAGTAGCCTTACGCCTACATTTGGAGGACTTGGAGGACCGGAGCCGTAGGAGCAACCTGCGGCTCCGGGGCCTCCCGGAGGCGACGGGCCCTGAGGACCTCCGGGACACGGTCCTAGCTATCTTTAGAGGATTACTGGCACCAACACCGCCAGCCAACCTAGAACTAGACCGGGTTCATAGAGCCCTGGGGCCGCGATCCACAGATCCTGACAGACCAAGGGACGTAATATGCAAGGTACACCGCTATACTCATAAGGAGCAGATCTTGAGAAGGGCCTGGGAGAGGGGAACGTTAGATTTTGACGGGGCAAGCATAAAGATATACCCCGACATCTCCAGGGCGACCCTCCAACGCCGTGCTATACTTAAACCGTTACTGGAAAAGATCCGCCAACTCGGCTGCACCTACAGATGGGGGTTCCCCCTTTCCCTCACGGTTCGGAGGGGCTCATCAGCCTTTGTCCTTCATCATCCTGCTGAACTGCCGGCCCTGTTCTCCTTCCTGGAGACAGATGCCATAGAAATTCCGGATTGGCTGCAGGCACTCCCGTCCAGACGCTCTGGGGTCCCCGGAGGTCTGGGGGGACTCCCACCCAGGAGACCGAGACCCCGCCGCAGATCGCGCAGCCTGCAACTCTCCACAGCTCCAGAATCGTGAAGAGGGCTGATAACCCTCCAAAAACTAGACGTGCCGTTTTGCTGCCCTGCACATACTCTCCGAAGGGATCTGTACCCATGCCACCGTGACTCACCTGTCGCAGGCATTTTTCCCGGAACTTTTGAAAGGAACTGACCTGAAATGGCGGGGACTACTGGTCTGCCTTCCCTCTCTACACAATCTATCATGGGAACCGTGAGTACTGCTGATACTATGCTTTAACTGCTGGCCCAGGTCCCTCATGGACATATGCGGGAACATTCCTTTTTGGGACCTTACCTGCTGTTACCTGGGGGTTAATTATGTCCCTTTCTCGCCCACATCCCTAACCTTACTAGGCCCCTGGAATACAACCGAACGGACTGGGATCGAGATCCGGGGGATACGGATGGGTTACCTGGAGTCTCCCCCCCATCCCTTGCCTATTCTTCTATTTTGTTTTTTTTTTTTATTATTATTTTCATATTGGGCCCTGTGTGCCTTGGGACAATTCGATTCCCACATCTATGGAACCATGCAGGTATCCTAACCGACATGGAGTACACATTAGAACAGCAACTTGCAGATTGCCCGCATATGTTGGAGTTTGTTATGCATAGCTTCGGCGGGTTCTGCTGACTTGGTTGTAATGTTGCGCTATTTTATATATCTATATCTATAGTCCCCGGTTACTGCTATAAGACATGGGCGGATGGTGTTATTGTTTCTCGGGGGGTGGCGCGGGGCTTCGGTCCGCGGGATTCCCCGGGGATGCGGGTGGGACGCCTCCCCCTCGCGGGGGGGTGGCTCGGCCTGGGTCCTCGGCCTGCGGATGGCGGCTCCGACCTCCACTCCGGTGGGTTAGACGAGGGATGCGCCATGTTTAGACCGGAGGACAAATGTTAAAGTTATGTTGTTCTGGGGGGCGCGCTGGGCCCGTCCCCCTCTGTGGGGGGGGGGGGCGATCTCACCCGCTGCCTCAAATGCCATTTATATGCCTTAACCATCCTTTCGTTTTATTGTACAGGATGTTTTCATTATGCCACGTATGCTACATCTATACTTTTAATGTTTATTTGCCGGGGGGTTGAGGGGGCTCCATGCCCACTGTTTCCTGACACCTCCCCCCCTTAGGCCTGCATTCGCTGAGGGAATTACCCTTACAGTGAATGCCCACAAAGACGATTGTCTTTTCTCTCTGGTCTTAGAGACCAGGGAAACCCTTCCTCCTCTTCCTTGATCTCTTTTCTGGTCCTTCCCCCCCCCTCTGATCTAGACCTTCCACTTGGGCCTTTTCCTGCTCTCCTGTTTTTCCTGTCCCCTCCCCCCCTTTCTTTTTCTTTCTCTTTCCCCTTTCCCCTTTCTGATGGTGTTATATTTCTTTCTTCTTGCTCTCTCTCTCCTCCAGCTGGCCCTGGGGATGGACTCTGTGACCATCCTGTCCCTAAACGCTAAGGGACTTAACGTCCCAGAAAAACGCCGTACCCTCCTCCAAGAATTGAAACGCTCCCATAGTGACGTGGCCTTCATACAGGAGACCCACTTCAGGGCTGACAAACTACCATATTTACAAAATAGGTCGTTTCCCTTTGCATACCATGCATCCAATCAAGCAGCGAAGTCTAAGGGAGTTTCCATACTGATATCTAGCCGGGTACCGTGGATACTACAGGACATAAGGGCAGATGAGGGAGGCAGATATCTTTTTGTGAAGGGACGGTTAGGTAACACTAAAGTGACGCTAGCCACGATATATGCACCAAACACACATCAGGACCGCTTTCTTCTTAGCTCTTTGTCTGAGTTGGGAAACTTCACGGAAGGGAAACTGATACTAGGGGGCGACTTTAATCTCCCCCTAGACCCAACAGTAGACACCTCTTCAGGATTCTCAGCAGTCCCCCCCGGAATTCAAAAATTACCGGGGAGTGGAGATGGCGTCTTAACGAAAGCTTACTCCAGGACCCTGAGATTTTAACAGATGTAACGAGGGAACTCACATTCTACTTCCAAACCAATGACACACCAGAGTGCAACCCCGGACGGATCTGGGAAGCACATAAGGCCGTCATACAGGGAATACTGATCAAGCACGGTACACGCATAAAACGAGCCAGGGCAGCTAAATTGGACAAACTGTTGACCGACATAAAGGAGCTGGAAACACGACATAAGCAGACAGTGGAAGGAGATGTAGGGAAAGAACTGTCCTTCCTAAGACGCCAGGTGAGAGACTTACTCCAATTTCGGGCAAAAGCGGCATTACAGACTTGCAGGAAAATCCAATATGAGTCTGGGGACAAATGTGGCAAAATACTAGCAAGGGCTCTGAGAGACCAGAAACTAGCAACCTATATACCGCAGGTAACAGGCAAAAATGGACAAAGGGTTTCGCTACCCAAACAGATAGCCCAAACTTTCAAGGACTACTACTCCCAACTGTATAACTTGCCAAAAACCGACTCGGACCACACACAGGTAGAGGATTATCTAGCCTCGACACACCTTCCTAGATTGACCTCGCCTCAGAGACGGGAGTTGGAAGCTCCGACCTCAATAGAGGAAATACAGAAGGCAATAAAGACTACCAAAGCAGGGAAAGCTCCGGGTCCTGACGGCCTCACCGCCCTTTATTACAAGATCTTTTCAGACACGCTGAGCCCCCATATGGCCAAAACTTTCAACACCTTGGGAGATACATCTTCCTTTGTTCCAGCTACCCTCCTAGCACATATATCAGTCATACCTAAGGAAGGGAAAGACCCGCTACATTGTGGGAGTTATAGGCCTATTTCTCTACTTAACGTAGACCTGAAAGTCTTTACTAAGATACTTGCCACCCGATTCCAACATCATCTCCCCGATCTTGTCCATTTGGATCAAGTGGGATTCGTCCCGACGAGGGAAGCACGGGACAATACCCCTAAGGTTCTAAATCTAGTGCATATGGCCAATCACACTAAAACCCCCTGCTTATTCCTTAGTGCCGACGCCGAAAAGGCGTTTGATAGGGTTAACTGGGACTTTATGCTCAGGACCCTCCGACACTTTGGAATCGGGGACAAAATGAGGGACTGGATCTCTGCAGTCTATACTACACCGGCGGCCTCGGTGAAGGTCAATGGGACCTTCTCGGACCCGTTCCCCATTCTCAATGGGACACGTCAGGGATGCCCACTCTCGCCCCTATTATATGCGCTCACATTGGAGCCATTCTTGAGCAGAATCCGCCAAAATGCTGATATCCAAGGTCTCCGCCTAGGCGATACCCAATTTAAGGTGTCTGCCTACGCGGACGATATGTTATTTTCCATCACGAACCCTACAATCTCCCTACCGAACCTTATGTCAGAACTGAATCAGTATGGAAATCTCTCAAACCTAAAGATAAACTATTCCAAATCAGAGGCGATGGGAGTGGGCATAAATGCTCCCCTACTGCACAATCTAAAATTGAACTTTAACTTCAAGTGGACATCTATCGCGCTAAAATATCTCGGAACGCTAATCCCGCCTACGCTAACGGAAGTGTACAGATTAAACTTCCCGCCCTTATTGCTTAAGGTGCGTAACTTATTAAACAAATGGCATCAGGGTATACACTCCTGGTTTGGTAGATCTAATATCGTCAAAATGAGCATTCTTCCCAAATTTTTATACTTATTCCAAGCTCTACCCATTCATATTCCTATGGGATACTTTAAACAAGTAACCAGTCTCTCATCAAATTTATCTGGGCAAACAAGCGTCCTAGACTTCGAACACGTCTATTAACCCTACCAAAACTTTATGGAGGTATAGCATTACCAGACGTCCGTAAATACCATCAGGCTGCACTCCTAACGCGGATCATAGACTGGTGTAGACACTCAGAACAGAAGTTATGGGTACAACTAGAACAACAACGATTTAGAGATATTCCACTCCGCAGGGCGGGATGGTGCTTTGGGAACCTCCCTCAATCGCTTAAAAATCACCCCATTATTGGACCCACACTTAAGACATGCCATGGTATGTGCAAGAATTTGACGATATCTACGGTTAGGTCCCCCCTATACCCTATTCTGGGCAACCCAGGGTTTGCACCGGGACTAAACAGGGGACCATTTCGGTCGTTAAATAAGACGAGCCGATTTCAGGTATCCCACTTTCTAGACTCGGGTAGGTGGCCCTCGATCGAGACCCTAACACAACAAAATGGAAGCTTTGCTCTCGACTTTTGGAGTGCTACCCAGGTTCATCATTTCCTCTCCAAAATGGGGCCCCCGACGAAATATATTAGACCCCTGACATCCTTTGAGACTCACTGTATGGACACTGGCCCGATGACACATACCCTGTCGGTGATATATGGCTTACTAATCACACCTCCCACTGGTTTTAGGCTCCCTGAAATAACAAAGTGGGAAACCGTGTTGGGGCGCACATTTACACCTGAACAAACGGAACACATCATAAGATTCACCCTAAAATCTTCTATCTGCACACGCATCCAAGAATGCAATTATAAAATACTCACTAGTTGGTACCACACACCTTCCCTATTACACCGCCTCTTCCCAGAAACGTCCGATAGATGCTGGAGATGTGGGGAGGAGGGGGGGACGCTGCTCCATATTTTTTGGAGCTGCCGAAAATGGAAACTTACTGGAAGGAAGTCAGAGAAATCACACAAAAATTTACAGACCGCCCGGTTCCAGCGGACCCGGCTTTCTTCCTAATACATTGCTCCGAGATCCCCAGCAAAATATACAAAAAATCTATTTTACGCCACTTGCTCAATGCAGCTAAATACTGCATAACCACGAATCGGAAACGAGTGGAGGCACCCACAATACAAATGTGGTTTAAGAAGATTGAGGAGATGAATAAGATGGAAGACCTTGTTCTTTCATCTCTGAACAAAAATGACCAATATAAAAAAACATGGCAAGCCTGGAATATGTTTATCTACTCAGAAGAGGGCAAATCCTTGCTGGATGGTTCGCCCTAGGGTCGGCGGGGGGGGGGGGAGAGATGACCCCCCAATTACTTTTCCCCAACTCCTGCTCTCCTCTTTTTCCAACATTTCACTCTCTTATAACCCCTCTTCCTCACAACTCTTCTTTTTTCTTCCTTTTTTCCCCTATTCCCACCCCCTTCCCTTCTTTCTCTTTTTTTTTTTTTTCTTTTCTCTTTTCTTTTTACTATTCCTCTCCTTTCCTCTCTTGTTGGTTCTGTTCAGTTTATAATATTTATGTTTTATAAAAAAAAAAAAAAAAAAAAGATACAGAGAAAACTCAGCATTCCAGAAACTCTACTGCAGATGTGAGTCTGGAGACAGTATCTATTCTGCCTAGCTAAGGTAGATGATTACATGTCAGAAGTACGGAGAGGGAAGCTTAGGCCTCCTGGTCTATTTATAAATCTCTTAATTGATGTTATCATCTGTACTGAGTTATTTAGTTTTTTTTTTTTTTTTTCTTCTGTTTCATCTCTTGTTGATGAGCTCTTGAACTACAAATGATTGTACGGTGTTGTAACCATTCTCTGTATGCTGATTCTCTAAATAAAGAATTTGTAAAAAAAAAAAAAAAGGCCAGGAATGGGGAGTGCACAAGGGCCTCTTCCCCACAACCCTGACCTGGTGGGGCTGATGAACTTACAGCCAAAAAGTTGACAGTATCCAATATTGTAGTTTAGCTCTGCACTAGATACATTTGTAAAAATTAGGCACATGGGTGGAATTGATTTGAGGAGGGAAACTATTGAGATAGAACTGCTCCAATGCCGACATTTATTGTGGAAGTATAAACTTTGATAATAAAAGGCAAGGAAGGGTCAGAGCTAGCCTCAGGGCTTCATAGAGTAGGTCTGTCACTTTTTGGTAAGGGCAGTAATAAATACTACTAAGATGGAAACGTGTTTAATGAACTCCCTATAAAAATTTGTGAATTCCAAAAAGCACTGGACTTTTTACATATTCATAGGCTTGGTCCATTGAATGGTTGCCTGTAATTTAGGAGGATCCATGGTCAATCGGGTATCAGAAATGATATATTTCAGAAAGAGAACCTCAGAAATGTGGAGCATGAACCAGAAGAGTTTGGCATAAAGGTAATCTAGGCAGACCAGGGAAAACTAGCCAAGAAACTCACAAAAAATGTTGTTGATGAACTCCTGGATAGAGTTGAGCGAACCCGGACTGTAAAGTTCGGGTCCGTACCGAACTTTGGGGTGTCCGGGACCCGGACCCGGACTTTTCAAAAAAAGTCCGGGTTCGGGTCCGGACTCCAAGAGAAAGACTTTATATAGTAAAGACTATGGGCTAACTGGTACCTAGGAGGATTTAATGTCCGTTGGTAAGTTACCTGGTTCGGATACTTATACATTTTTCAGGTCACGAAAAACCTTAAGTGTTTAAAAATATCCCTCAAGT
>BLSH010415165.1:200725-211339 GCA_018402905.1 Glandirana rugosa | reverse complement strand
CGTGAATCAGTGCACATCTGTTCACACTTCTGTTTAGTCTGTGTCACTTTTATTATAGCTGCTAATCAGTGCACATCTGTTCTTCACACTTCTTTTTAGTCTGTGTCACTTTTATTATAGCCGCTAATCAGTGCACATCTGTTCTTCACACTTCTGTTTAGTCTGTGTCACTTTTATTATAGCCGCTAATCAGTGCACATCTGTTCTTCACACAGAACAGATGTTCTGCACCAGAACAGATGTTATTCACACAGAACATCTGTTCTGCACACATCTGGAAATAGTTTAGAACACTTTACCTAAAACCGGGGAGGAACCATACACCTGTTCTTCAAACATCTGGAATCTGTGTGTGAAACTACAGCATAGAGAAGAACAGGCATATGGTTTCGCTCTTCACACACAGTTTGCAGATGTTTTCAGAACAGTGATATTATATCACTGATATTATATCACTGGTGCCTAAATGAATCTTCCCTGCTCGGGAAGGCTATATTTTATCTGTCGACTTGCAAAAAGCCTTCGACACGGTAAACTGGTCTTACCTTTTTGAAGTCTTAAAGAGATGGGGCTTTGGTCCTAGATTTACCCAAATCCTTAAAGCCCTAAACTCAAACCCTAGCGCCCAAGTCAAATTACATAATTTTTACTCCGATCCTTTCCCTATCTTCCGAGGCACTAGACAGGGATGCCCTCTATCCCCTTTAATCTTCACAATTGCGATGGAGTCTTTGGCCATCACCATCATAGATAACCCAGACATCCAAGGGATCGACTGTGGTCCGTACACATACAAATGTGCGCTTTTCGCGGACGACTTACTTTTGTTCATCTCATCCCCCATCATCTCTACTCCTAAGGTTATACAGCTACTCCAACTTTTTGGTGAAATCTCAGGTCTCTGTGTAAATTGGTCTAAATCAGCAGCGTTAAATGTTTTTTTGCCTGAACAAATTGTTCTTCGTCTAAAGGACCTTTATAAATTTAGCTGGAACTCTTCCCAAATCCCCTACTTAGGGGTCAATCTGGCGGCCAACACCAACAAATTATTTGAAGCCAACTACCCCCCCTCTTAAAGAAATTAGCACAGGACATCTCTAGCTGGAATCGGGAGGGTCTATCTTGGTTGGGCAGGATACACGCGATCAAGATGACTCTCCTCCCCAGGATTCTTTATTTTTTCAGGGCTCTTCCCATTGGAAGTGAGGAAGTCTGAGCTGCAAAAACTGCAATCCCTGATACTGAAATTCATTTGGGCCCGTAAAGGTTTTAGATGCTCAGCTAAGGTGCTCTATAGGAGACGTAACCAAGGGGGCCTAGGTCTCCCGCATCTTTTTATATACTATCAGGCAGCACAACTGGCCCAATTCTCAATCGTATTTTTCAAAGGGATTGCTCCAGACTGGGTCAAAATAGAAAGACAGGCAGTTCCCCATAATAACATTGACTTCCTGTTAGGTGTCCCTCTTAAATCGAGACCCCCTATTCTATCTCCTACTTTGTCCCACTCTATGGCCCTATGTGACTCAGTTCTCAAGTCTCCCAACCTAACCTCTACTCTTCGTCCACTCACCCACCTTTTTCATAACCCTCAGTTCCCACCCGGTCTAGACATTAGGGCTTTTAAATGGTGGACGGACAAGGGGTTATATCGTATAGGTCATTTCATATCACTGTCCGGACCTTTGACGCTATCCCATTTCATTAATAAGATAGAGATGCCACTCTCGGAGAAATTTCGCTTTTTCCAAATACACCACTTCCTGACCACATGGTGGAATTCCAGGAAAGATCACTCAGGTATTACCCCATACGAACAGTGATGTTCGGGAACTGTGGATTCGAGAGGCGGTGTCTCCTTGATCTACGCTGCTCTGGTGGAGGACTCGTCCAGACCACAGCTCGTGGTTAAATGGGAAAGGGATCTTAAGGTGGAGTGGGATGATGACAAATGGTCCTCATTATTCTCTCGTTGCTATAAAGGGATCGCTAATATCTCTTTGAAGGAAGCCAATTTGAAGGTTTTTATCAGGTGGTACTTAGTTCCATCCAGATTAGCAGCTATGTTCCCTAATGCCTCCAATCTCTGCTTCAGAGGTTGCGAGCACGTGGGCACTTTCCTTCATGTGTGGTGGGAATGTCCCCACCTGAGAAGTTTCTGGAACAAATTTTTCCACCTGATCCATAGGGTCTCGGGCCTCCCAATCTCCCAATGCCAAGAAATAGCCCTCCTTAACTCTAAACCCGAAGGTTTGTCCAAACCGTTATTTAAGCTCATCCAATTTATTTTTCTGGGGGCTAAGATCACAATTGCTAGATCATGGAAACGCCCATCAGTATCCTTCACTGAAGCTATAAGGAAGATATCCTGGATAATGGTGCAAGAAAAGCTGACCAGCTACATCCTGGATACTTCCCATAAATTTGATCTAGTTTGGGAACCCTGGAGGAATTACTTAAAATTACCAGGATGATCCCCTTTTTTTTTTTTTTTTTTTTCTACTCCCTCAGTTAGCTTCACTGGTGTCTAATTTTCCTTGTCTTCCTTCTGGCTATCTATTCCTCTTTAACTTACTTTGTTCTTGTTATTTTTTAGTCAGATTCTATCTCAATCTCCATTTGTCTGATAGGGAAAGTTTGGTACAGGGATTGTTTCCCCCTTCCTTATCTATGTGGATGGAGGGGGTCTCTAAAAACCCCCACTAAGAGGACTATAAAACGGGGTACATTTGTCTGATTTGGTGCAGTTTCCTATGATATTTCAGAGACTACTTCCCTTTAAGCCCCGTCTGTTTCGGGGCTCCCAAGGGTGGGGGGGGGGGGGGGCTATTGCCTGTCCCCTTGGTCACAGTTTGTTCCCAGTTGGGGTGACCGGGGAGACGGTGGGCTTTCTCCTGCCTGGGAGTTACCAATATAGTTTTGGTATTGCACCTTCCTTTACTATTTTCTTTTCTCTTACAATTAGATAAGATCCTTCACTGATGTTTCTCAGTCAATGTTCTATTAAATACATGTTCTTTCAACTTATATCTTGTTTTATAAGCCTGTGACCATTTTTATATGTACACTTTGTTGGAGTTTATATTTGTATCAGACATTTGGTCTTTCTATCCATCCCTCTTGTTATACTTAAAAATTTTCAATAAAAAGATTTGAAACAAAAAACCATCTTCCACTGATTGCATATTAGGTTATTAGCACCCCACAAGTCCAACTTATAGAATATCCAAGCCTACTGAATCTGGATAAAGAGTTTGGTGATAAGCAGTAGTGGATATTTATTGGGTATAGTAATTTTTTTTTCCACCAAAAAGAAACTCGCCCATGCCAGCAAGATGGATTGGTGGCTGTAGCTCCTTATAGAGTCCAAGGTGAGCTAGGCTGGTGTGAATAATTTGTTTTGGTTAGGACATGGTGTCGGGTTGATTAGAGAGGCAGAGCTGGGCCTCTTCAGACTTAGTATTTCTGGATTGGTTAGCAGTGCAGTGATCTTGGCCACCATAATATAGACAGAGTCCCTGTGTCCTTCTCCTATCTTTCTACTCTGGGGACAACCGAGTGGCTTCTATTTTTATCAGTTCCTCCGGACTCCAAGCAGAGAGTGTGAGTGCTACCAGAGGAAGGGTGCTGTGAGGAGAAGGGGGGGGGGATTAGTGCACCACATTCGCAAAATGTCTCTCCCACAGTCATCTGTCTATTTTGATATCTAGCTGCATGGCCTCTTACAAGATCTTGGGCTCTGGTAGGTGCGCCAAGGAGTCCTTAATGGAATCACCCAACCCCGATCTGAACTGACTCATTAAGACTGGGTCATTTCATCCAGAGTCTGACACTCACCGAAGGAACTATAAACAGTACTGTCCCACCATTCTCCTTCTTTCATCTGGGCTCTGATGGAGGATTCAAAAATGCAAGTACATCAGGGTTATCATAAAGGAGACCAATGCTTTGAAAAACTCATCAAAAGAGGCAATAGCAGGGCTGTCCAAATGTAAACTGAAAGCCTGGAACTGGAGGTCCCACTGCAAAAGAGAAATGATTATTCATACTCGCTGGGCCTTAAAACTAGTGGAGCATGGCCTAAGCTGTGAATACAGTTACATCTATGGAAAAAGGTGAGAAACAAGTGGCATTCCCCAGAAAAGTGGTCAGACAGGTTAACCTTAGGTTCAGGATCTGGCAGGACAGGTAGAGGGGCTGCAGCTTGTTGAGGCAGGCTTAGGGATAACTTCTGGACTTGGCAGAACAATTTACACAGTTCTTCAGCAAAACAAGCAGATCCACAAAGGACCCATTACTGCTTTGGGGGTAACGTGAGCTTGTGATAATGTAATGTTCAGCCCAATGCCTTAGTCAGGAACTATAGCTAGCAATTGTTTATTCTGACAATAACAGTCCCTGTTCCTTTAAGGCAAGCAGGCCTTCCAGTACACTCAGGTTTTAGTACAAAATGCTTTAGTTCATGGACACATAACACAGGAAGTGTGTGAAGATAACAGGAAAGAGTAGCCATAGTCTTGAGTCAGAAAGGATGGGACCGATGGCACTGCTAGAGAGCATCAGTGCGATAGTTCAAGATCGGGGCATACTTCAGGCCAGCATAATCCAGTGAACAGTTGCAAGGTCAATGCAGGCTGCAATTTGATAGGGTCAGCAATGAGGTATCCAAGGCAGGTAGACAGATCATGGACTAGTAGAGATTCAAGTAGGGAGCCAGGAAGCAGGAAAACTGTCACACACCTGGATCCTTGGACATGTAATGCTTAAATTGATTGTAAACAATCACCTTGTAAAGCAATCTATGCAGTTTAAAATGGAGATGAAAGGCAAAACATTTTTGTATAGATATAAAAAAACATTATAAATACCCTTTTTCCTTTTTTATAAGTGATCACATGACTCTGTTCTCAGTTGCATAAGAGCCGGTGGGAGGAGAAGGAGCAGCACACTGAGCTTCCCAGTGAAAGGCTGTGCAGCGGGGGTGTGTCAGGACAAGTCTGATCATTGGAGGAGAGTACACGGAGTTCCTGGCATAGATTGAGAATTGGTATATCCCATTGGACAGCTGTCATCATCATACATGGCTGTGCAATATTCCCAAAGGCCAATTTATTAGATTAAAAAGGAATTGTGCCTCCAGCACAGACTATTTGGCTCAATCAAAGGTCTTGGTGGATATATTTGCCGCCAAAGGGTGTAACAGAGAG
Organism: Glandirana rugosa; assembly: GCA_018402905.1. Taxonomy (NCBI): domain Eukaryota; kingdom Metazoa; phylum Chordata; class Amphibia; order Anura; family Ranidae; genus Glandirana; species Glandirana rugosa. The sequence continues at coordinate 206,132 of BLSH010415165.1, read as the reverse complement.
TCCCTACAATCTGAACTGGAGAAGGTGAACGCAATTGATAGGTCCACCCTTATCTCAGGCCAGAAGAAAGAAAAGAACCAGGTTCAACAATTTAAAATAGTTTTGGACTATAATGTTCAGCATAAGAGAGTTGAGTGTATTATAGCCAAACATTGGGGGATCTTACTGAAAGATAAAGTGTTGGGCCCCTTTTTACCCAGCAAACCAGGGTTAATTTATAGACGTGCCCCTACTCTCAAAGACATCATAGCCCCGGGAGTGGTGGACCCCCCTGGTGTCAAGCACAACCCCCTTTTTTCCTTCCTCTCAGGATTTTATCCATGTGGTCGGAGTAAGGCTTGTAGACCCTCTGAATCCTCCTGTATTGAATAGTATTGTAATCGTACTGTCTGCCCTAATATTGTAAAGTGCTGCGCAAACTGTCGGCGCTATATAAATCCTGTATAATAATAATATTATTAATAATAGACACGTTAGAGGAAACAAAAAACTGAAGGATTTTGTTGCCTTAGTAACAGGAAGGAAATATATTATAAAAGATCTGATTACGTGCCAGACTGAAGGAGTCATGTACATGCTGGAGTGCAGTTGCGGCCTCCAGTATGTTGGACAAACCTCCAGATCATTATCAGTCAGGATAGGTGAACATATCACCAATATTAAGAAAGGAGAAATTAATCATAATGTTTCCCGTCATTTCAGAGAACATCATAACCATAATCCAAAGGAATTAAAGTTTTGGGGGATGGAAAAGGTGTCCAGACATTGGCGAGGGGGTAATCATATTAGGAAAGTTAGTCAATGAGAGTCTTTTTGGATTTTTGAGACGCAAGTGATGAGGCCATTGGGGTTGAACGTTGAATTCGACCTCAATTGTTTCATATCTGATTTCCTGTGAGGATATTCTTATCCTTTAGCCTTTTTTAGTCTTATTTTTATTTTTGCTGCTATTAAAATTTTGTTGGTTTTAGCAGAATACTTTAGGGTACAACAATTATATGGTTTGTGTATGTGGAGGAGAGCGGGAGACGTCACTTAAGTATTTATTACCTGGCATTGGAGATACTGGCCATTTTTTTATCCTTGTAATTGAAGAATTTATTTTCGGCTTTGACTACGGCTCTTTTTGGGGATGCTGACACCTGGTGGCGTATCAGGCCCTGCCCCGCTGAAGAAGGCACGTGGTTGCCATAATGCGTACGGGAAGAGAACCTGTGTGACGTCACCCGCTGTCTTCCACACGAGCTACCGCTGTTTTTATGTGTGCTCCGATGGTGTTTTTACTACTGTTTTCATATCAAGACATCTGCTTATAAGTGTGATTCTATTAAACATTTTTAGTGAGTCCAATGGTGTGCACTTATCTCTTCCTCCTTCTTTCCATGTTTATGCCTTGGGGTAATGATGTGGATGAGAACGCCCTACCTAGACTGGAATTGAGAGGCTGGTGTAGAGGTCCATCTTCTTAGGAGCTGCTACCCATACTTTTACCCCCTGTGGGTATGTGTGTGTGACCCTCTAGTAAAACTAGGGTCAGACAACAAGGTGAGGGAGTGTGCCAGCTGGTGGTGGGAGAGCACGTATGTTTCCGTTGCATGCACACTTTGATCTTTTGTCTTGCCATTAACTGCTGTGGGTCCGGGTGTGCTGAGCAGACTGACCTTCCAGATCCCTTTTGTGGTACCCACTTTTGTGGGTTAGGGCTCTTGATATTGGTCCTTGACCCTACCTTTGATGGGAGGATCTAGCTGGTCCCCCTTGGCATATATCCCAGCCTTTTGAGCCGGACATGTGCATACCCCTCTGACCATAGACGGTTTTCCTATATTGGACAACTGACATATCCTCAGTATATACTGCCATCCCACCCGGTCCCCATTGCGCCTGTCTTTCCCTGTGACTTATACCAATATTATTGATATTTTTGGACCATCTTTCAATACCCAAGGGATCGCTAGACAACTGGAGTCCTTGGTCCCTTGCTTTTCAGGGGCCATCTTCAATATCTGCACCTTGGATACTCTCTTCATTTTCTTAGGATCAAACGGATATCCATCCCGCCTTTTGCTCATGTTGGACTGGGACGAGAGGGAATGACTGTTTGACATTTATATTTACCTTCAATTTTGCCACCTCTTTCAGCTGAGGTTTTAATTGTGACTACTTCTCCCCTGAAGAAGAACTATCGAAACGCGTTGGGCTTCCCCGCCACATTGTGGCGATGCAAGCGGTCCTTTTTGCTGTTTGTGTTTTTAGTCTGTCAATTGTGTATGTTTTTCACGATGTAACCCCTGTCAGTGTCTAGTATCATCACCATTGTTATCCCTTGTTAACCTATCTGTTCAGGTCTGACTATCGCAACTTTTAATCTACTCTAATAAAATATATTGTTTTTTGATCCAAAACTGGTTTTGATCTTTGCTCCTTCAGGAGGTTGGTTTCCGTTAAAGTCCCAAATTTGGGGGTTCACTTTTCCATATTCATCTCTAGTAAAACTAGGGTCAGACAACAAGGTGAGGGAGTGTGCCAGGTGGTGGTGGGAGAACACGTATGTTTCCGTTGCATGCACACTTTGAGGATTCTTCCAATCTATGATGCACCTGTATGTGAAGATTTATGAGATGAACCCACTTTGACTTTGTGATGCCTTGGGGCTCAGCCCTACTATGAACTTTCATTATATAGTTTTTATTTTGCGCTGCATCTTTTATGGACTTGGTTAGATTGAGAACTGACCACGGTGTGCTCTCCTGCTTAGTGTGGTCTGTGCTTAATAGGAAAGCAATGGGACTAGCAGGAACACCAAGGATTTCACATAAGGGAAGCAATACAAAGAGAGCAGGAGACTTTTTCATACAAGTACATGGTACATCAGGCACCAGCCATTGTGGGCAGAACAGAGAGAAGCATGGGTGTGTAGATGCTGGCCAATAAATGAAAGTGGAGGCTGCAGCAGCAGCAGCTAATTAGTCAGTCCATTGGGGATCACTGGCAATACTACAGTGGATCACTTTTCCGGTGGCATTTGATGGGTGGTTGTGAGATGATAGTAGGTTGCCTCCCTAACCATCTGTTTTAACTCTGTAAGGCTGGGTCACACCTATGAGAATTGGATGTGGGTATCCCCACATCCAATTTGCATAGCAGGAGATTGTTACTGGCTCTCTGTGGAGCCAGTTCACACACCTCTGCAGCGGCTCCGCTGTGAATTGTGCAGGAGTCCTGTGCATCTTTTGGCCTGTTTCAGGTCCAAATTCAGCCCAAAATCTTGGCTGAAATCGGACCTGAAACGGTGAATGGAGATGCACCGAACCCCTGCTGTGAGCCCAGCCTAAAGCCCTCCCCACTGCACCACAACCACATGGATTGCACATGGTTGAAGGGAGGTTGAAATGCAGCCCCATTAGCTTGAATGGGTTGTGTTCAGTGGTGGCACTGTTAGATTAAGGTAAGGGGCAGTCAGAGGCATAAAATCACAGTTTAACAACCTGTTTTTCTGGCCACATGTAAACTAAAGCTTCATTATCATATTTCTTGAACTATTTGTATTTGTTAAATTTTTTTTCATAATTGACAATAAACAGTAAACCCAACTTACCTAGCTTCTGATACTGTCTTAAATTACTTAAGTGCACGGTTCCCCTATTGATGTATTCCTAGTAAATTGGCTTATTTTTACTCTCTTCTTTAAGCATCTCATAGACCATCGCTGAGATATCAATATTGGGTTGGTATTCACCAGCCTGTTATATCTCTAGGCAATTCATTTTTATATATTTCTGGTGTAGCACTATCCCCGTAAATATATTTCTGTAGTTAGTTGCATCCCTGACACATTTTACAAAGATAATACAACACTCCATTGCAGCTGGACTACTGAGTCATTTTACATCAAGGTATATCATGTATCATTTAAAAGCTGCAGCAATAAGTAATAGTGTGGCATTCTCAAAGTGATGTGTTCTTAGAGACATGTAAGAAGCTATGGTGTGATTCAGCCTGATAGGATCCCAACAAAACCAAAAACAATACCCTTAAAAAAGTGATAGGACAGTGTATAAATCAAATTGGATGGGAAAAACCATTGGTCATGCAAGGGGAAATATTACAGGAAAATATTCTAAACTTGGCACTGTTTTTTTTTTGTTTTTTTTTAGGATTTGTAAGTAGTTACAGCAGAAATGTACATATAGGTCATATAACATGATGCCATACGCTATGGTCAATATATTAAGGTATACAACAAGCACATCAGGTTATCTGCCGGATTTGTTTTTATGGGGGGGGGCGGGGGACAAGGGGGGTAGGGTAAAGTATAATAGATGATCAACCTGTTTACCTGTGGTCAGTCAGTTAATGCAGTACGTTAGAGAAGTATTAACCTTTGAACAATAAACATTACACTATTATATTCCCAGGAGCGGAAGCCGTGTATTAATATTAAGGTAGTATACTTAAGGTGATAGAAAGGCTAAAAGAGGATAGTGGGTTGTAACTGAAGATGATGTCTGGGCTAAGTCCCTGTAAGGGTCCGTCAAGGGTATTCACTTGAGTGGGTCCTGGTTCTGTAGTGATGGAGGGCCTGGCGATGGGCAGTTAGTATTAATTTTAAGCCTGCCCAGCTTGTTGGCTATGTGTCATTTAAGATATCACGCTGTGAAGCGGAATGGTTGCATGAACTTTTGGAGGTCTTCTTGTGTGAATGTAGTTTCCATATATTTGTGCCATGTCGCAAAGAACTGGGTGGTCGATTTAAAGTTTATTACAATAGTGTCAAGCCTTTCAAGGTGGAAAAGGGATAACATAGTCCATTTTGCAGTTGCCAGCCTGGGAGGAATAGGTTGAATGCAATGCTGCATGATGGTCCGGCGGGCAACTAGGAGAAACAAGTGCAGCACGAAAGGTTGGGTGTCGGTGTCCCCGAGGAGTGTGGTGTAGGAGAGTCAGATCCAAAGAGGCACATTAACCTCCTTGGCGGTATGATTCTGTCTGGAATTTTGTACCAAAAGCGGTACAATTTTTTGCATGGAAATTTGGTGATATGTATTATAGGCCTGCAATTCTTAGTAATTGGGAACGTTAAAGAAACAAACTGTTTAAAGTAATAAAAAGTAACGTAATAACTTATTTTAATATAATAACTAATCTAATATTAAGTACGTAAACACAAAGTTTAAATAGTGTAGACCTTATAGATGATCTCAGAACAAAACCAGTCCAAATTCATTCATTAATGATTCTTAACGTCCGGATATTATGTATAGTGGTTTAAAGGTACGTTTTTTAACATGGCGAAAACCATGTTTTAAGGTCTGTCTTAGTATGGCGGTTCCTCCAATTACACGGAGAAACCTAGACTGAGAGGATGTGGTGTGAGGAGCCCCTGTGGCTGTGGGTTGGAAAGCAC
>BLSH010415165.1:174930-192226 GCA_018402905.1 Glandirana rugosa | reverse complement strand
TGAAAAAAAATGTTTTTTTATATTTTTTTTTTGGATTTGTATTTTAGGAAAAAGTAAGAAATGTGGGTTTTTTTGCAAAATTGTTGCTCTTCTTTTGTTTATAGCGGCGATCAGAAATGACGCAGCGGTGATCAAATACCACCAAAAGAAAGCTCTATTTGTGGGAAAAAAAGGACGCAAATTTCGTTTCGGTACAACGTCGCACGACCGTGCAATTGTCAGTTAAAGCTACGCAGCCCCGAATCGCAAAAAGGGCTCCGGTCCTAAAGCTGGAAATCCTTCCGGGGCTGAAGTGGTTCAAAGTGTATAGCATTGAACTTACAAAATGGCACTATAGGCAGTGCTAACCATGAATTGCGTGTCTGTCATATACAATCACAGGATCCTTAGATGCAGAGATAATCGCGGGATGGTGCCAAATATATGACAACCTCATCCTACATGTACATTACATCCAAATCTGAGGAAGTCCCGAGATTTGGACATGGCGTACGTATAGGACGAGGTTGTCACCTATATGGCGTCACCCGCGATCGATCTCCGTTCTGACAAGGGATGACACACAGATCCTGTCTTTCTGCTTTGCAGAAAGACTGATCTGTGTGTTGTCCCAGTAAGTCCTTCCCCCAATCATTTAGTAAACACACAGAAGGAACATAGTTAACCCCTTGATCGCCCCTGATGTTAACCTCTTCCCTGCCAGTGTCATTAGTACAGTGCCAGTGCATATTTTTAGCACTGACCACTGTAATAATGTCATTGGTTCCCAAAAAAGTGTAAAAAATGTCAGTTAGGTGTCTGATCTGTCCACCACAATGTCGCAGTCCCGCTAACAATCACTGATTGCCGCCATTACTAGTAAAAAAATAAAAATAAAAATGCCATAAATCTATCCCCTATATTGTAGACACTATAACTTTTGCACAAACCAATCAATATACGCTTATTGGGGGTTTTTTTTACCAAAAATATGTAGCAGAATAAATATTGGCCTAAATTGATGAAGAAATACGATTTTTTAAAATAATTTTATTGGATGTGTTTTATAGCAGAAAATAAAAAATATATTTTTTTTTCAAAATTGATGGCCTTTTTTTGTTTAAAGAGCAAAAAATGAAGTGATCAAATACCACCAAAAGAAAGCTCTATTTGTGGGGAAAAAAGGACAACCTTTTTATTTGGGAAGAGCGTTGTATGTCCACGCAATTGTCAGCTAAAGTAATGTAATGCCGAATCACAAAAAATGGCCTGATCATTAAGGGGGTAAAACCTTCCGGGGCTGAAGTGGATAAGCAATGCACACCCAAAAGAAGTCCCAACAATAATATGGTCCCTAACAGGCTACCCTCTGCTCCCCTAGCCTGCCGATATCACTTGCAAAAGCAGCGTTACATGAGGGAATGAAGATGGCACAGCATTAGTTTGGTGACTGACTTGTAGAGCCTACCCCTATTACACTTTATTAACCGTTTTCTGACAGCCACTTAACAGTGTTTATATTTATTCCATAGGGTGGTACAAAGTGCAATGACTTTGTATAAAGTGTTCCATAGCAACCAATCAGTATTCATCTTTAGATACTGCACTTTACACACAATCACAGCAACTCAAACCACATTATTGAAAAGGCTGTTAGCTCATGATTCTACTTTCCTTTTTATCTCTATCAACCAGACACATTTAATAAGATTGCTTATTATGATAAAGAGCAGTATACAAGGTGTAGTAACTTGAAGTCACCTCAGCCCAAAACTGATATTTTAGTTCTTGGATGGACATTGGTGGGCTGAAACATATGCTAGCCTTCTAACTCAAATATTATATTGGTAATGTTTTCCCTCAGTAAAATAATAATGAAGTAGTCAACCTCAGAGCTGGAATCTCCCAGGTATTCCAGTCCATCAAGGGAGAGTGACTCCACTTTCTGAGTTTGTACTGGCCACAGCAATTGTAAAATAACTGGACCAGGGCTGGATGACTCATCCTGGCAGCTCTCTGGTATCTCTCCCTGGTTCTAGAATGTTGGAGAATGGTCTAGAAGATAGCAAGAAGAGACTAGGAGGGGTTGCCTTGAATGTTTAGGGGCTCTTAGCCAACCACCAATGCTAAGCATTTCTGGCATTTGTGCAAGCAGCAGAACTGGGATCAGTGTCTAAAGAAAAGCAGAAGGTGATGTGAGATGCTGTTTACTCCATATAGCTACTTTATTAAGGGACTGAGAGTTCCTAGCCTGTAATGGGCTGTTGCTGAGCTAGCAATAGACTGTTAGTTCCTCAAGGAGTGAGCCAGCAGAAGCTGTACAAAGGGAACCAAGTTTGTGCAGGAGGAAGGAAGAAGAGGAATCTGTAAATATGGAGGAAGTTGCCCCTGGTTCTTATGGCTGGACATTTTCAAGTTGGGAATTCCTTAATTCCTTACCCTATCCAAGTTATCATCCCCTAATAAAACATCAAAACAAGCCAAAGGACTGATTTCAGTGTCTGGGTGCAAGAAGGAATTGCTGTGTGACTGGCTGTGTAGCAGTGGAGAACCCTGACATCAGGGACTACTTAGAGAGTAGTACTACACCAGTAAACAAGTCTTGTTAGTTGCCATGGGTTGCTCTACTTTACAGATTGTTACTCTTTGTACTGCCTTACTAAGTAGGCCAGTATAGTTCCCTTACCATCTTGAAATCAATGAGCTTTAAGCAGAAATGACATCAAAGTCTATACGTAAAATACAGAAAATGTCTCAGATGTATTAAGGCTGTCGCATACTTGGCATAATAACTACTGTATGAGGTCAATGATGATGACAGAGGTGAATGATGGTAAAGTAATAATGAAATATATTAATGATAAATGTAGAATGTTAAACATTGTTCCAGTATGTTCATGTATCCTGTTTTTTATTGGGGATGAAAGTGACACCACAATGCTGCCATAGACAAACATGTGGTTTCAATAAACTGGTCTAGTAATCTTTATAGATTTTTTTCCTTTGCTGACTTTACCATTCAAATTAGATTTTTTTTTTCTTAAAACTAGCACAATGGCATCACAATAAAACAAGAAATAAAAAGTTAGTTCTAACTACTGACAAATTTAGTATTTAGAGATGTTAAGGAGGCAGCATGCTCCTTAATCAATTGTAAATGTGGGCAGAAAGTTTAACATACTAGCAGAGAGACTTGTATGTTTAAGATTCACTGCAATGTTATATAAACTGTGATGCTGGACACACCAATGTATCCATTGCTGCCCTCCTATGGTGCTTTGTTTTGGCCATTTAATCACTATTATTCCCTTCCTTCTTGGCACACATGTGCTTGTGCTTTCTGTGCCATTTAGTAACCCCACTTATGCTTTGGTAAGGGCCAAATGTTGTTAAAGTGTATTTGAACAATAACAATAAAATATCTTAAAATAAAAAATATCTTATTTGATCCCTTTTGGTCTGTTAATTATTCAATTGAAGGTATTTTTATATCTACTTAACATAAAAGAAATGTTGATCTTGTCATACATTTTGTGAGCTAGTAACTTCCTGTGCTCTCTGTCCATGCTGTACATCCTTCTCTTAGAACTACCGAACCCCAACCCTCCTTGCCATGGACAATAGCAGAGGGCCTTCTGTAGCCCTATCTTTAGTTCTGTAGTACTTTCTTATTTCAGTTGTCCTGATCAGGGCCACCATCAGGGGGGTACAGGCAGTACTCCTGTAAGGGGCCCGGCTGGCCAGCCCGCTCCCCCTACAGCAGCACATGAAATGGCCCACGTGGCTCCCGCTATATAGAAGGAGTAAGAAGTCTCATCGGCATCCCCCCTCCCCCTCCTGCTATAAAGAAGGAGAGGGGAGCCCAAGTCTTGCAAGTTGTGCAGTGCAGTGCGGGCTGAATACAGACATCATTTACGATCCAGCAGACAGAGGCAGCCACACTCTGTAACATAACTTTAACCTGCGCTCGTTCTCCTGGGCTTTTCTTCCCCTGCTCTCCATCTAGATTTCCTGCAGCAGGAGACAGGATGGAGAGCAGGGGAAGAAAAGACCAGAAGAACGAGTGCAGGTTATACAGTGTGTGGCTGCCTCTGTCTGGCGGATCGAAAATGATAATCTTCTCAGTGCATGAGTGAATCATGTCTATAGGTGAACACTGGGGGGGGGCTGAAGGAACATGTGGGGTACCTGAGAAGGGGTGGCGCCTGAAGGAACATGTGGTGGGCCTAAGATGGGGGGCCTGAATGAACATGTGGGGGACCTAAAAAGGGGGGGTCTGATGGAACATGTGGGGGACCTAAGGGGGGGCCTGAATGAACATGTGGGGGACCTAAGAAGGGGGGCCTGAAGGAACTTGTGGGGGACCTGAGAAGGGGGAGCCTGAAGGAACACGTGGGGGACCTGAGAAGGGGGGGACCAGAAGAGACATGCCATCCTCATTCATTTTCACAATGCAACACCATCATCTTCATCCCCACTCAGCATCTTCTCCATCCCTCTCCATAATGTATCCCCATCCAAGCTGGGATGCTGGGAGTGGATGGTGATACATTGTGGAGAGGGATGGGTGATGCTGGGAGTGGATGGGTGATGCTGGGCGAGGATGGGGATACATTGTGGAGAGGGATGGGTGATTCTGGGCTTGTTGTATTTTAAGAGTTGTTATTTTGATTGATTCATGTATCACACCACACCAAAGGACTCAGGGGGATGGCCAGTGGGCGGGCCCTGGGGAATGTTGGTGGTCAGGCCCCGGGAGACCCAGGCCTAAAGCTGTGTAAGGGGTCCCAAAATTTCTGATGGCTGCCCTGGTCCTGATATAAAAGTGTGTCATACTAAAACTAGAAGCAGCCTTCCTTCTGTATAGCAACCACCAAAGACAAAGTGGAAAGGTGGGCAGTGATGTCAAATTAGGGATGAGCTGAACTGGCCTGAGTTTGGTTCAAGAAAGTGATTGTAAATGCTTTTTGTACATTTTTTTTATACTTACCTGCTCTGTGCAAAACCACTTTAAAGTGAAACATTAAACATGTCAATTTGCTTTAAACAACATGTTTGGTGGATCTCCTTTTCCTGCCTGTGAAGGGGTTAATTTTTGTGATGTACTGAAAGTACTGCAGCAGCACTGACATTTACGTAGCAAAAAAAAGTGTTTAAAAATGCCAAAAAACAACAGTTCACTCCTGGCTTCTTTAACCACTTCACCTCCCGAAGAATTTCCCACTTTAGGACCAGAGCACTTTTTGCAATTCGGCACTGCGTCGCTTTAACTGACAATTGCACGGTCGTGCGACGTTGTACCCAAACAAAATTTGCGTCCTTTTTTCCCACAAATAGAGCTTTCTTTTGGTGGTAATTGATCACCGCTGCGTCATTTCTGATCGCCGCAATAAACAAAAGAAGAGCAACCATTTTGCAGAAAAAAAAACAAATTTCTTACTTTTTGCTAAAATTCAAATCCAAAAAAAAATATATAAAAAGACATTTTTTTTCACTGGTCTTGGCCGATTTATATTCTTCCTCATATTTGTGATAAAAAAAATCGATCGCAATCGGCGTTTATTGATTGGTTTGCGCAAAAATGGCCGCGTTTACAGATGGTGAGAATTCATTTCTGGGGTTTTTATTTATTTATTTTTTTTACTAGTAATGGCGGCGATCTGCGATTTTTAGTGGTACTGCGACATTGCAGCGGACATGTCGGACATTTTTGACACTTTTTTGGGACCAATGACATTTATTCTGCGTTCAGAAATTTAAATGTCCACTGATTACTGTATAAATGTCACTGGCAGTGGAGGGGTTAACCTGCAGGCGGAGATCTAGGGGTTTACTGTGTTCCCTGGGTGTGTTCTTACTGTGGGGGGGTTGGGCTACCATGGGCATGAGAGATCTAACTGATCCCAGTGACAGGGATCAGTAGATCACCCATGCCCGCACTGTCAGAATGGGGAACCACCGTGTTTACATTGTCGGTTCCCCGTTCTTTGCCTGTGGCCGCTCATCGCGGCTCGCCAGCGGACATAGGGTCAGCCTGAGCCACGGGCACACTCCTCAGGAGTGCGGCGGGCGCGCGTGCCCCCTAGCAACCATTCGCAGATCGCCGTCTTTTTACGGTGATTCGCGGCCAGCGTCCACACTGCCGCCGTAAATATGCGGTAGGCAGTGTGGAACTGGTTAAAAGAAAAAAAATACAGACATCTTTAAAGTTCTGCTATTTATTTAGAGGGACCTTTGGATGGTCTGTGTGCTGTGTTGTTGTTTCTTTTTTTTCGTTTAACCTCCCTGGCGGTATGATTATGTCAATATTTTGAATTTCAAATTGGTACATTTTTTTGTTTTGCATGTAAATTTGTTGTTTTATATTGTAGGCCTGTAATTCTTAGGAATAACTCACTTGAATCTGTCAAAACAAGAGTCTAGTAGACATCCCGGGTATGATAACGTTTGAAACACAAAATCATAAATTATAATATAATAAATTATAAATAATTACAAAAACAAATAATATAATAATAATAAATTTAATTCAATAATTAAAGAGGTCAAAAAATGGGACTTTAAATGGAGCAGTGGGTTTTTTTTTTTTATTTACATATTTTTATTAATTACAGTTGCCTATACGTGCATGCTCCTGATGAGTGGATCATAACTTCACGAAACGCGTAGAGCCGATATATGCCGTATTAATTATTATTCAAGTTGTCTTATGCTGCAGAGATTGTATTGTATGGAGCCAATTTTCATCATTTGTGAATTATGTTTTTTGTTTCCAGTTCATATGTTACACATTTTTTAGTAGAGGCAATGTGCCCAAAATATATAATAGAGGCAATGCACCCAATATATGTATCAAAAGATGTATGGATTGTCTACAGTACTACCTCGATGAAAGTTGCCTTAATAAAAACGCATGTTTTTTATAACCCGTGTGTCTCATTCAAAGTCCCAAAAAAAAACCCTCTTTTAATTCAATAATATAATCAAACCAAAAACACTGACATTTGTCCAAACAAGGGTGCAATATTACTAGTCACTGTAATACTAGATACTACAAATTGGTTTGGTAAACATCCCAGGTATGATGCATTTTGAAACATGGGACTGCAAAAAGTCCGACGTCACAATCAGGACAAAGGAACATGGTTTCCTTTTGGATTTTCTTTCCGTTGTTATCTCTCTTCGAGCAACAAACCACACACAACCTTGTAGGTGCTGACTTTTTCTCGGTTGGTAGGATGTATTCCATGAAGTGACCAACCAGTCAGGTATTCCGGGTTGACAACACCAACAGCATGACATCCAGCTCTATTCACAGCCATTGATGGTGCTTGGTGGTTCACAAAGATACATTCTGCAACTTTCCAAATGAAGTCAGAATGAATCACAGGCTTGTCACCCTTTTTTTTTAGCAGAATGTAGGCATTCAACAAAGATTGCTCAAGAAGATGCCTGAAGATCTTCTTGTAGTACTTCTTATGCTGTTTCCTCATTGCTGGGTAGAATGTCATTGCTTGGTCGGCTCTGTCGACACATCCCAGGGTGTTATTGTAGTCAATCACTACTTGTGGCTTCATGATTTCTTTCCCACCTTTCGTGCGTACCATAACAGTGGAGGTATTATGAACTGTACTCATTAGGCACTCCATCGCAGTGCCATCATTTTGCCTTTCTGCCAGGCAACCATTTCTCCAGTCTTCAGCTTCTTACTGCCAAACATTGGCGGCATGTTGCGCCGGTTAGCCCTAATGGTTCCATAGGCATCTGTTTTGTTTTGCAGAAGAGACTCATAAAGTTCAGGAGATGTATAAAAGTTGTTGGTTGTTATGCAATAGGCCTGATTTAGCAATGGCTCAATGAGTGAAAGAACGGAAGATATTGCCATTCCATAGTTGCTGTATTTTGGATTGAATTTTGTTCCTTTTCCAGTGTATAGGATGGAATTACAAATGTAGCCAGTTGATGATTTGCATAGCATGAAGGATTTTACACTAAATCATGCTCACTTTGATGCAATGTATTGTACTCAGCTGAGCCTTCCCTTGTAGGCCATTAGACTTTCATCTATGCTGATATCTCTTTTTAGCACATAGCTCCGTTGGAAATTCTTTAGAATCATTTGAGATACTTCACAATTTTTCTTTAGTTTTGTTGCAGGATGAGTAGTTTCATTAAATTTTTAGTTGTTTTGGAACAAAACAACTAAAAATTTAATTAAATATTTAATGATCAGGGAAAATCTGTACTCTGACATGACCATGCCAAAGAATGGAGTGGCAAGTAATTTATTAGTTGTCCAATGCCACTTCTGCAGGGGTTTCCCCACCACTCCCTGAATTAGTATTAGGTCCAGAAATTTCCAAATGCCATCTTTGGTCACTGGTTCCCACTTTCTGTTTCTTGGAAACCACTAATGCATAGTAGCTAATTGTTGCTCTTGGTACCGGTTTGTCTCAGCAACTATTTTTTCAATAACCTCATTGGTCAGAAATAGTTGTAAGTATGCCAAGGGGTTGTCATTTTCACCGTCTACTTTCATACCAGGTGCTCCCGTAAATGGGAATCCTGGGGCACTGCTTGATCTGTACCACATTCAATAGTGCACCAAGTTCGCACACCACTGAGCTCAGTTGCAGAATCATTGCTGTCATCACTTTCAGTGTCTGATGACAAATTTCCCCACAAATCCCTATCGCTCAATTCTGCAAGTGATTCTAATTCACTATCGCTGTCATCTTGCTGGTCCAAAAGCACTTTTGAGGTAGAGGGATGCTTTTTGGATGCCATGGACGCTCTCAATTTTCCAGGCAGAAAGAACAGTAAAAGTGCAGGCAGGGCACTGGACAAAACACTAGGGACAAATCTGAGGTGAAATGATCTGATACAGTAATGTAATCTACAGATTACAATGTATTGTGTGTGTGTTTATATTTTGTACTTTTTGAATTTCCCTCCGTCGTGGAACTTACAGGGAATGGAGACTAGAACCCACATACATCGGCTGGATGATCTGGCCGGAGAACACCGCGGGAGGACATTGCGGGATCATAGGGACAGGATAAGTACATTGGAGGATTGTTACAGTGTAATCCCGAGTGTGGCTCGGGGTTACCGCTTTTTGTACTGAAATTAAGCCACACTCGGGATTACTGACAAGGAGATTAAGAAGCTGGCAATGAAATGCAATTTTCTGGCAGTTTAAATTGTCTTTTTTTCCTTTGTAAATTTAAATTTTGTTGTAGCACATCCCATAGCAAAAATGTAAAAAAAAAACAAGAAAAAATTGTACGAGGTCCCCCAGAAAATCCATACCAGACCCACATGACACTACTATATGTATTATTAAGTTCAATCATTATTTCTTTGAAGTACATGCTTGATTATGAAACCTACACATTGTTATTACTTGTTCCTCATTGTCACTTTCTACTTCTCCTTCATATTCTTGCCTTCTTGCCTTTTCCTTTGTCACTAGCTGTCAAGCACCATAATAGCTGCTAAATATCAGACGCTAACTATGATCTCTGTACTGTATGTTACATTGTGATCTTACCTGATTTTGTTACAAATGTAACTTTTTGTTTTGGTAGCTCAAAAAAATGTTAATAAAGATCAATAGTTAAAAAAAAAATCCATAACAGACCCTTAGTCCAAGCAAGCAGCCTGGCTGGCCTAAATCAAACCAGGCCACATGCGCTCAACATGAGGATGGTGCCTTGCCTGGAGGGATCCCTGAATGGGGTTGATGAGGACAAGGAACTCTTCCCCACAACCCTGGCTGGTAGTTGTGGGGGTTTGTGCATGAGGCTTATGGGAATCTGGAAGCCCCCTTCAATAATAAGGTAGCCACCAGATAATTCCCCCACTACATAAATGAGTATGGGGTTCATAGTATCCATACTCATTAAAAAAAAATAAAAAAAAACAATTGTGACCTAGACATAAAGACACTCAAATGTTTGATCAGTCTTTCATTAAATTAAATAAAAATCACAAAAAAATGACTCGGCACACGCAACCAATCCAGGAGAGTTCAGGGGCAGCTGAAAAAAATGCCCAACTGCTCCTAAACATCCGCTTACCAGCAGCAGTGTATATGAAGACTAAGTGTTCCCTTCACTGGAGTTAAGGGACCAAGCCCAACCCCTGAAAATATCCCCACACTATAATCCCCCCTCCACCAATTTGATCTGGAGGGTTGGCCCAATACTTTGCAATATAGTGTGGATGAGCAAGTTTGGGGTGGAGGAACTTGACTGGCCTGCACAGAGTCCAGATGTCAACCTGATAGAACACCTTTGAGATGAATTAGAGTGGAGCCTGTGAGCCAGGCCTTCCCATCCTACATCAGTGCCTGACCTCACAAATGTGCTTCTGGAAGAATGGTCAAACATTCCCATAGACACACTCCTAAACCTTATGGACAGCCTTCCCAGAAAAGTTGAAGCTGTTATAGCTGCAAAGGGTGGGCCAACTCAATATTGAACCCTATGAATTAAGGCTTGGATGCCATTAAAGTTCATGTGCGTGTAAAGGCAGGAGTCCCAATACTTTTGTCAATATAGTGTATATGCATATGTTTTATTTTTCATTTTGCACAGACTTACACTTTACGTGAATTGTATTATTATCGTTGCAAGTGATTATATTTTTTCAGTATAAATGAATACCATAAAGCACGATATATGTACATTTTTATAAATCAAATGTGTATGTAAAAGCGCACGTGATCGCGTTCACATGGACATTTCACATTCTTGCCTACAGACAAAACTGATAATAAATTACATTTTAACTGTTTCTTTTTACACAGCTGAGAAACAGAGGCAAAGAAAAGGCTGCAGAGAAACTCAGAGACAAACCAGATGCCTGGCAGGGCTTTGATCAGTTTGTGTGCAGACAGTCAGGCTGCCTCCTAGCACCTCTTTAACTACAGCTTGCCGGTAGGAAAATGAGATTTTTAACTCAGCAATTACAGCGCTCTTTACATGCTCTCCTTTTACTTATAGAAAACTGATCTGAAGGGTTTGTATATAACAACATAAAGAATGACAAGTGGTGTAACTTTCAGTCATTTCTCCCACTTATGATGATCATAATCTCAAGGCTGAAGTCAGGGTGGTTCAGAATGGTTACGCAATGAGAACACAGTTCCCTAATCAGTCTACAGGGTATTTCATTGCTCTGGTCAATATTTAAGTCTAGGGATATGTTTGCTTTACATTAATGGATGAAATAAGTTCTAGATGAAGAGGTCATGCCTCTTGCATTTACAAATTGAATTTCCCCTATGAACCTTTTAGGTTAATATTGCTAAATTTCTATCTTCTTATTACTGCTCCTTGCTTATGTTATGACTTCTTACCCAGTTTCTAGTCTCAGTGTTGAGGCTTGCTTCTACTGGATTACTACTGAGCATCTAAAATGTAATGGAGGGCTAAAATGTATAGATTTTCCTTTTTGGGGGGTTTAAAGCCTTTAAAGCAAGAACTTTTGTCTGAGTTTTAACCTGACTTTTTTCTGACTTCTCATTCAGCAAACTTTAGTAGCCTGACTGTCATGCTGACCCTCTGACTTCAAAACCTACTAACCCTGGGCAAAGCAGATAAATACTTCTGACTTCACTCTGATGTATGCAAACCAGAAAGCCTGCACAGCAGCCAACGCAGTTATTTTCAGAAGAAAGTCAGCAATGGCAGCATCATATTTTGGAGCCATTGTCATCAAAACAAATATATTTATTCACCATAGCTAATACACTATATTACTATTACTTAGTATTTGGATGCTGTCTTTATATGCACATGAAGTTTATTGTCATTCCAGTCTTAGTCCGTAGGGTTCAATATCAAGTTGGCCCACCCTTTACAGCTATAACAGCTTCAACTCTACTGGGCAGACTGTCCACAAGGTTTAGGAGTGTGTCTATGGGAATGTTTGACCATTCTTCCAGAAGCGCAATTGTGAGGTCAGTCTCCACTCTAATTCATCCCAAAGGTGTTCTGTTGGGATAAGGTCAGGACTCTGTGCAGGCCAGTCAAGTTCCTCCACCCCAAACCTGCTTATCCATGTCTTTATGGACCTTGCTTTGTTCACTTGTTGAAATCATTTGGTGGAGGGGGAATTATGGTGTGGGGTTGTCTTTCAGGGGTTGGGCTTGGTCCCTTAATTCCAGTGAAGGAAACTCTTAAGGTGTCAACATACCAAGACATTTTGGACAATGTCATGCTCCCAACTTTGTGGAAACAGTTTGGGGATTGTCCCTTCCTGTTCCAACATGACTGTGCACCAGTGCACAAAGCAAGGTCCATAAAGACATGGATGAGCAAGTTTTGGTGCAGAGGAACTTGACTGGTCTGCACTGAATCCTGAGCTCAACCCGATAGAACACCGTTGGTATGAATTAGAGCAGAGACTACGAGCCAGGCCTTCTTGTCCACAGCAGTGACTGACCTCACATATGCACCTTTGGAAGAATGGTCAAACATTCCCATAGACACGCTCCAAAACCTTGTAGACAGCCTTCCCAGAAAAGTTGAATCTGTTATAGCTGCAAAGGGTGGGCCAACTCAGTATTGAACCCTGTGGACTAAGACTAAGGCATACCATTAAAGTTTATCTGCGTAAAAGCAGGCATCCCAGTACTTTTGGTAATATAGTGTATATTTGCTAGTATATTTTATAGTTGAGTGCATTAGTGCTTTAGTTCCAGACAGTGGAACAATTAGTAGAATCCACCACTTACAAGTACGCAAGATTTTTCTCTTTCTGGCAGCCCAGCCTCAACATTACTGACAGCAGGTGTGTAAGTCCATAGCACTGATGGAACATTCAGTAACCACTCTGCCAAACACAGCCTGAGTGCTGTGTGTTTACAAATACTTAGGCTGTGTCCAGAAGACCAGCTAGTAAATGCAGTGTCGGTGCTGTGAGCCTGCTGACGTAATAGCTAAGAGAGGAGCAATAGCGGGCAGCCAGAATGAGAAAAAGCTGTCACATCTGAAAGTGTTAGATTCTTCTAATTTTTCTCTGGGATTAATCTGCAGTTTACAAAGTATTATTTTGCATGAGTATAGTTCCACTTTAAGTTTGGCTATTACTGCAACAAGTATTAGGAATTTGAGTGTATGGGCCAGCTGTTTCTTAGACTTCAGTGCATCTTTTCCAAGAGAATCACCAGGCCTTGTGACAAACCAGCCCTCTGCCTGTCTTTCTCCAGCAAGGTCCTCCCCTGGCTCTTGATCTTGGTATCTCCCATCAGCAGGCAGGGCAGTTCCAGGACCACTACAGGCCTACTTCCGCATCTAGAGCACATGGTAGGTCCCACAGATGCTATTGGGCCTAATAGCCTAGTTCAGTCCAGCGGCACTTTCCCAGGCCTGAGCCTGGGGAAACAGAGAAATCACAAGGCCTGCCGTAAATATTCATATCCTCTCTCAGCATGCACCAGTGACATGAACCTCCTACTGGGTTGGCTGAAGAAAATATAAATGTTATGAAATCTCATACTATTACCAGTGGTACCAGTGATACCAGTTATATCTACTGGCGGCAGTGAGAAATCACAACCCCAATGAGTTTAGGGAAAGACAAAGTGAAGAACTTTACAAATCAGTTTGGGCTAACTACCACCCAACCAAAAACTAAATTTGGGGAAAAGTCCCTTTTTAAGACAGGATGCTACAGTTGCCTTACCTTGCCATGAGTACAGTGTGTTCAGTGCATTTGATGAAGATGTTTGTATTCTTTTAATTCAATCCATTGCTTGTGACAGCAAGTGTTCTCTATCCACTTCCTGTCAACATTGCCTTTTATCGTTAGTGTTACAATATCTCCTGTCTTTTCCGACTGATATGCAGGTATGCATTCAGCAAGAAACTTCACACAGTAGTTGTACATATTACACTTGCACACATACATAAGAGGGCAAAAAAGCTTGGTACTTGTAGTCTAAGACCATCTTTAGTACCCACAGAAGGTTTCTAGACAGGTGCATAGCTGCACAAAGCAATTGGAACTGAAATCACGCAAAAAAAAAAATGCGCACAGTGGAACATTTCAAGAAAGTACAGCTAACCTGTACAACTGATAGAGGTAACACTAGTGAAACACATTTTGTAAGAGGCTTTAGTAAAAATTAAACTTTCTGTACAAAAGGCAAGATTATGATTTCAGAGTAGCATGAGTTTAGGAGCGTCCAGGGTACTGGAGGAAATAGACAAAGCTGTTTGAAGGCGCGTGCATTGCATTCAATTGATATAGTAAATGGAGGCATAGGGCAGGACACTTTTCACTGAATTACTACCTTCATTGAAAGTAACTAGGAAAGGAATAGAACAGAAAAGCATATTCTCTTCCATTTAAAATAGAAAAAGAGTTAAAGTATAAATGAGCATACTTATCTTTTTGGTTTTCCTAGCCCACCCTCTCTAAATGCATACTTACCTTGATCCAATGGCCACAGCCTATGATGTTAATTTACTTCCTGTGCCTTAAATCCTAACTTTTTGGCCAAGCCTGCACAATACAGCCCCCCATAGACTTGTTCAATGATTTTTATTGAAAAAAGGAATATAGAAAATACATAAACATAGTTGGCAATATACTGACATTGAGTTACCGAGGTTATGTAAACGAACCTATAAAGGTAGTAACAGTTAAAGATACAAACAATACTTTTAGGATTAGGGTTGCCACATCAAGTAACTTGAGACTTTCCTGGTATTGTGATTAGTTCCATATAACAATCAACTTTTGGGTATCTAATAAGGTGTATTAGTTTGGCTCCAAAACATGGATGGCTGCGTCGCCGCCCCAGGATTAAGGAACTTTTTTTAATGAGGCTTGGTTAGCGGCTATTTGTGGGGTTCTGGGCTGCGTTTAACTATATGAGTTGTGTTCTGTGGGCATCCAGCATGTTGTGGTGCCCCGTTAACTTCCTAGGCGAAAGATGGTAAGTGAATGGGTATGTGCCTATCCGTCTGGGTACCCCGAATGGGCACTAGCTGTACTCAGATGAGAAGACAGTCTATAGGCCAGAGGAGGGGGCCACAATGATGATGACAATCTTCTTTGTGTCCCTTGTGGCCGCGATGCAACCATCCCAATGTGAGAACCCGCTAACAAGGGGTTTGAGCATATAGAGTATCCAGAAGACTTGAGGTAGGGCGGAAACAACATGACAGAACAAACATCAACAGATCTTAGAGAACAACTGAAATAAAAGATATGAAGGGAAATAGAGAGAAGAGAGAAGGGGAGAGGAAGGAGAGGAGAGGGAAGAGGGGTCCGGAGTGGTTTGGTGTATGAGCTGATTCCGTTAGGAAGTCGGTGGAGTATGTTTGAAAATTATTTGATCAACAGGGTTGTAGCAGTGCGGGTTCAAAGTCTAGTGGGAGAAAATGTTTGACCCACGGCTTCCAGGTCTTTTCAAAACTAGAAATTTTGTTGTGTTCAATAGCGTCTATTTTGGCATGGACTAGAGCACGGTTGACTCTGCCTCTCACTTCAGCTATTATCAGAGTAGGGGATTTCCAGGCCCTAGCAATTGTTTGTTTTGCTGCTGTCGTCAACTGCATAAACAAGTGGAACTGGGAGCGGGTAAGTTCGGGTGGCTTCAGATTCAGCAACGCTGTCTTAGGATTTACCGCAATTGGGATTTCCATGGCCTCTAAGGCCATATCAAAAACTTTCTTCCAAAGTGTCTGAGCTACTGGGCAACTCCACCATATATGGAAGTGTGTGTCTGGGGTGGAGCATCCCCTAAAGCAGAATGGTGAGTAGGATGGGACATATTTGCCAATTCTAGCTTCCATCTGGCCAGAACTTTATAATTGACTTCCTTGGCTAGAATATTACAGGAGAAGGTTGCAATATTTGACCATATTTGACCAGTCAGCTATGTCAATAGTTTCCCCTAAATCCGTCTCCCATTTGCTAACGTAGCTGGATGGGGTGGAGGTTCTGTTGTTAATTAGGAAACTGTATATTGAGGAGATAACCCCTCTAGTGTGTGGATCCCTTTTACAATGTTATTCATATACGGTGTGACGAGTTAATGGGGAGTCCTTTCTGAGGAGAAGGGAGTAAAAGTTTTTAATTTGTAAGTAGCGGAACGGTTCCGACTGCGGGAGACCATGGGATTCACATAGGGTTGGGAAGGTGTAGAAGGCGGAGGATGAGACTAGGGATGACAGCCTAAATAGGTTAGTGGACATCCAGGCCTGGAATAACGCCAGGGAGTCCCAAGCTGGAGGGAAGGCTGGGTTGCGCATAAATGAAAGTAAGAGGTTGTGGGGTGAGATAAGGCCGCCCGAAACCTTAAATTTATCCCAGATGGATAGGGATAATTTTGTCACAGTGTTCGAGATAGGGGTGCGATCTTTAGTGTCAAGCCAAAGGAGATTAGCAACAGACATAGGGTCCAGGTCCACTGATTCCACAGCGACCCACAGAGGGGTCTCTTTAGTTGCATGATACTTGGGGAGGGGTGCTAGTTGAGCAGCGTGATAGAAGGCTCTGAAGTCGGGCAGCCCTAAGTCCCCACATAGTTTGGAGCGAATCAGAGTGGACCTGGGAGCCCTAGGTCTGGTTTTACCCCAAATATATGCCATTATCCTTGTCTGTGTCAGGCGTAAGAAGTATGTGGGGAGAGGGATGGGGAGGGATCTGAATAGGTAAAGAAACTTAGGAAGGATGGTCATCTTCACTACGTTGATCCGGCCCAGCCAGGATATTGGTAATGGGGGACCATTGGGACATTAACGATGTGACTCGCTTCAGGAGCGGAAGAAAATTGGCTGTGTAAGGCAGATGGTGCGGGGCCCATGAGAACGGTAGTGGGGTTTCAACCAGGGCACGTTCAGATAGAGACAAAGAGATGTTGAGGATCTTCCATTTGTGGGGGTTAATGATTAACCCTAAGTGTTGGAGGAGCAGTAGGGAGATGGTATTCGGGTTCCGTATGTAGTCTATACGCCCGATATTTAGCCGGTGAAAACTATATGTCTCCCCGTGCTCTGTTCCGACAGGGGAGAGGGGAGACGATAAGCGAGACTCGTATCTCGGGAATCGTGTTGTATAGTCTAGGTTAGGTTTATAGTTCCCCTATCTTGAACCTCCTTACGTCGTATTTCGAACGGAAAAACGACTACTACATGAGGAGAAGTACTGCTCAGGTGTGTGGAGACGAGGTTTGGAGGAACTGGAGGAGGTTGTGAATCCCAATTAGTAATTGGGGGTGTTTACCTTCTAGGAGTTGTAGAGAAACAGAGATAGACTTGCACGGGACCAACTTTGGGGTGATGGCAAGAGTACC
>BLSH010415165.1:155732-166994 GCA_018402905.1 Glandirana rugosa | reverse complement strand
GTGTTCGAATGTTCGCATACATTTTTTGCCTGTTCGCAAGTTCTGATGCGAACCAAACTGGGGGGGGGGGGTGTGTTCGGCCCATCCCTACTGGGTACTAACATTTATAGATATTAAATAGTCCATAAAGTGTCCATATTATATTGAAAGTATCTTCAATAAAGTAACTGCAAAAAGTTGTACAGTAAACACTACAGTGTTTACTGTACAACTTTTTGCACAGAATCACTTTATTGAAGATACTTTTTAATATAATATGGACACTTTATGGACTACAGTAAAACCTTGGATTGTGAGTAACTCAGTTAATGAGTGTTTTGCAATACAAGCATTTTTTTAAAGAAAAAATTCTGACGCTGTCTCGCATAACAAGTAGAATTAAGCCACTGCACATGCAATACAGCCAGAGGTGCAGGGGTGCTGGTGAGCCTCGGAGACGACTGGAAGCATTCGGAAATACTCAGAAATACAGAAAGTGTAAACAGTTCCTGAGCATTTCCGAATGTTTCCGACAGTCTCCGAGTCTCACCAGCGCCCCCACACCTCTGGCCACATATGGTATTGCACACACCAGGCACCCCCGAAACTCTGGCCACATACAGTACTGCATTGACAAGCAGTACTGTGGAATGAATTAACTGAGTTTCCATTGTTTCCTAAGGGGAAACATGCTTTGATATACGAGTGATTTGGATTACAAGCATTCTCCTGGAACAGAATATGCTCGTAATCCAAGGTTCCACTGTATTTGATATCTATGTTTATAATTTTTTGCATTCTATGAGCGTAGGCTTTTTTTGTTATTTACATGTTTTACACAAGTGTTCTATTGTGGTAATGCCAGCTGCAACTTATTCTCATTATTTTTACTATTTTCACTGTCACAAAGTGCATTCCTGCCAATGCACAACACTGGAGAGGTCTAGATGAGTTCTTAAACCATTACAAATGGGAAAAAAATATATTTTTACAGGAACAGATTACTGTGTGAGATTGTGAGAATTTTGTAAAATATCTAGAATTTCTGGTACAAAAATAATTTCTATGTTAAGGCAACTCAGGTAAAAGCAGATTTGATCTCCCAACCAATTTCACCATATTCATCTTTTAATATAAGGAGGGCATCTGTCCACTTTAATAAAGGGGACGTAACATTCTGCATTCAGTAACTATGCGGTATTCTGCATTAAGCTGCATATTTATTTTAATTGGGCTGGCAGCACACCTTAAGACATGAAAAACAGACCACATCTTTTCTTTTTAAAACACACCCCACCACAATGCACAGCATGTGCTTTGTAGTGCACTGCAACGCGGGTGCATTGACAGCTGGTTTAGTAGTGTGTTGGGATGCTTTTTCACAGTTCCTTCTTTATAGTGCATTGTGGTTTACTGTACGTCGCCAGGACAAAAAATGTAAATGGTCCCTTAGTATATGTGGGAGCCCAGATGGACTCACTCTCTCTTTTAGCGATTGCATAGCAAATGCCCCTAAAGCATCCAAGTATGAATTCCAGAATAAATATCATACAAGTCACAATAATTTTATAGTCAACATTTTATGTTGAAAAGTGTCAACATTTTATGAATCTAGCATACACTGGAAAAAAACAAATACCACATTTTATTTAAAACATTCATAATACATTCATTTATTATCGAACATAACCACAATTGTGTTCTTTCTTCACTTTGAAGAATTACCACTACATGAATGCAAATAAATCTTTCAAAACATTATTATACGTTTCTTGAGATTATTTTTCCATCCACAAACAATGACTAATAATGTGTGCATGATGCTATTCCTGTAATAGCACTTTATTGTGATTGACAATGCCTTTGTCAGTTTACAGCACCCTCTTCTGACCTTTTGGAAGTATTGCTTCTATTTCCTATTCACTGACTTTATGAGAGTTTAAATAAATGCACTAGTGAATTTTAAAATGTCATTTTACTTTTACGTGTCATTTTCTTACCCCCAAAGCCTTTCCCGTCACTTGTAAATATTATGTTCCCTCCTAACATCTCCTGGTTTGCTTTAGGCTAGGCAGAGCACACAGGTCATGGTTGTACCTTTCTTTTTTTTTGAAAAACAATGTATTAAGTATTTTGTACATAGGGTTGCAAGGTATAATAACTGAGTCTAAGGATAGACTTATACAAACATATCACCAATTTCTTTAGGAGTAATAAGTAATTAGACAAAAAGGGGAGGGGGGAACCCTGGGCATACATACATTTGTAACACGAGTTTCGAGTACCAAATACCAGAAGGGTACTGTGTGTTAGGAAGATGAGTAGAACACTAGTGCAAAACTGGCTACCATGAGAACCTGTGGCTCAGTAACTATACTGGGGAGTATACTGTAGGAGATGATTGCAAGATTTGTTATGTCCGTTGAGCTAAGAGATGTCTTTCCATGTAGCTTTCGGATAGGGAACAACAACTCTGTACGTGAGAGGGCTGGCAGGAGAGGAGAAGAGTCTTGCTCCATTGTATGAAGAGGGTGTAACAGAAGAGGTGATCCGGATAGTTGATGAGGTGCCTTATCAAAATTGGATAATTGTTGATAGGTCCAAAAGAGCGGCTCTGTCCAAAGGATTAATGCCTTTGTCCAGGAATAAGGACCATTCTGAAGTAATTATCTTTTATTGTGAGAGTTGAGGATAAAAGAGTCTATCTTTTCCAGTTTTAGCAGGCGGGTTGGGTCTGAGATTACATCCTTAACTGAAGGGGGGGCTGAAGATATCCAATTCCGTAGGATTGCCCTCCTTGCTGACATGTAGCATGTAGCGATCCAGGCTTTATACGTCTGTAGTATGCTTGTTTGACTCTTGGATAAGTATGGGGGCAAGATATCCAGGTTACCAAATAGGAGGGGATAGATGATCCCGTGAGGTCCAGGCAAGTTATTTCTTTAGTGAAACGTTTGATGTTGGTCCAGAAAGTAGCTATCGGGGGGCATTCTCAGAGTTTGTGTAAAAGAGAGGGTCTCGAGAGCTTACAGAGGGAACAAAGCGAATTATCCGGATTTTGAGTGGAGGGTATGAAAGGTACGCAGGCTCTGTGGAGTATCTTGAGCTGTTGCTCTCTCCAAAACTCATTTGTAATGAATTTGCAGGTGGATTTGTATCCCAGCGTGATGGTGGTGAGTGCGTCCGTCGAGTGCAAGTTTTTGTTCCATGTTGAAGAATCAGATTTGGATGACTGGGGAGTGAGAGTTAACTTTAGGGGTTTGAAAAGGTCTGAGATTTTGTGGATACCCCGAGATACCCAAACATCTACCAGTGATGGTTTGAATAACAGAAATATAGAAGGGCAGACACTTGAGGCAAAGCAAATTGCTTGACGGTGAATAGGTGATGGTGGTTAGGTAGGTTGTATTTTTCCTGTGTTGAAGGAATGGGGAGAGGGGAGCTCGTGGGCGTATCAAAGAGTTGGGCAAAGTTACATAGTCCCTTGATGAAAAGGCCGGATGTTGTTGTGCCTGAGGAAACAATGGGTGTCCGCATATAGTGAGGTGTTTGGACATGAGCGGCGAGACCTTCAATTTCTTTCTTATTTCCCTCCATGCTACTACTGTGTCTCGGATCAAAAGGTTATTTGTTAGATAAGAGGGGATGTCCATAGTTCAGCAGTGCAGTAAGGTGAAATTTTGTAAGGGCCTGTCATGGATGCTTCAATGATATAATTGGAATATTTGGAGGAATGATATAACACCCTTAAGAGGCATGAGAGGTTGTAAACCTGGTGTCAGGTAGATTGGCATCCCCTTCAGACTTAGGAAGGAAAAGTTTATGAAGTGCAATACAGGGTTTGCGGCCTGACCATAGGAAGAGGGATAAAGCTTTATGTAAATGTTGAATCTCTTTGTGTTTGATCAGCAGGGGGATGGTCTGGATGGGATATAAAAGTTTGGGGAAGCTCACCATTTTGTAGAGGTGACACCTACCTAGAAGGGAGAGGGGGAGTTTCGCCCATTGATTTAGCTCTTGTACAATTTTATGTATTGTGGGGGTAATGTTCAGATGGTAGAGAGAGGACAGGGTTTTGCCAATTTTAATGGCCAGGTAAGTAATATAAGATTTTGCTACTTTGAAGATGGATGGAGGTGCCCAGGAAGGTGTGCGGGTCTGGAACAGAGGTCGTATTTCACTCTTAGCAAAATTATTACCTAGCCCTGAGCACAGGCGAAATGGATTGAACGTGTCCTGGATGTATGGCATGTCGGCTACAGGGTCTGATGTAAAGACGAGGATGTCATCTGCAAATAGTGCAGTTTTTATTTCTTGTTTTACTATTTGTATGCCTTTTAGCTTGGGGTGAGCAGGTAATTGGCTAGGGGCTCTAGTGCTAAATTAAAAACGAGGGGGGAGAGGGGGGAGAGGGGGCAGCCTTGTCTAGTCCCCTTATATAGGCGGATTCTGTGGGAGATGTGGCCTGCGGCTATCACATTAGCAGAGAGGTTTGAGTACATGGCATTGATAAGATGGCAAAAAGGTTCCGATAATCCGAATGCGGATAAGACCATGGATAGCCAGTGGAAACTAACATTATCAAACACCCTCTCTGAGTCGAGCATTATAATGGCTGGATCTCCGACAGAACCCACCCTGGCTGCTTCCAGAGCTAACACCTTCCTAATGTTGTTTGTTGCCAATCTGCCCTGTGTGAAGCCCACTTGGGCTGGGTGTATTAAGGATGGCATGATTGGGGCCAGCCTGTTGGCTATTATCTTAGATAATATTTTTTAATCCAGATTTAGAAGTGAGATTTGGCGGTAGGTGCCTGGATCTGTTGGGCCTTTACCCTTTTTTAATATGTGCCTGGTAGGTATGGATTACCATCTATTTCCCAAAATAGGTTAGGGTCATTCACATGTGCTGCCCACGTATCTGCGATATGAAGGAGAAATCTCTGCCTTCTGGATGATGTAGTCTCCAGAGATTGGTTAAGTGAAGGCCGCCGGCCCATTGGGCTATTAGAGTAGGGGCATTGTGTGGATGAGGGTGAGTGTGGGGGGGGATTTGTCAGTCTGTCTTCAAAGGGATTTATTACGGAGTTTAAATCGCCCGCTATTACACAGGGTAGGTGTGGGGCGCTATGTGTGCAGTAAGAGTTTGGAAGAAGTGTTTTGTTGGAGAGTTGGGGGCATAGACCATGGTGAGGGCCCGTTCCCTATTATGGATAGGAGGGGACAGGATCTCGCAAGGTAGATTTTGATCTATTAGAACCATTACTCCGGCTTTTCCTTTGATTGCTGGGGAACCGAGTACCCACAGTTTGCGCATACGCGTGAAATCATCACTGTTTAGGTGGGTCTCCTGAAGTTATTTTCATGAATTTGAGGATGTTGGAAAAGCTTGTAAGGCTCGAATTCCACTTCACTGACCTAACTTGATTCCTATACTGACCACTACACTAGAAATACAAAAAAACAATCACTTCCAGCACTAAGGAGGTCCCCCGCAGTTGGAACAAGGCAACAAGGACATCAATAGCCACGAATACCAGGTGGATGCTGCCCTCCTCAGGTGGGGTGATCCGAAACACACTAGGAAACAAAGACAAAAGGAAGGCACGCACACCTAGTGCATTACCAGAGGCATTTATTCGATAAAAAATATATATATAAGGGAATACTCACAAGAGTGGCGACCCCCAATGGGCCAAAACATTGGCATGAAAGCAGACACGACACAAATAAAGGCTGACGCGTTTTGGGGCCGTACCCCCTTCCTCAGAGCCACACTAATCTGGGTGCCGACTCCCACCGCTTATATGAGATGAATGAGATCAGGATTACTTGGTGTGTAGTCTAATTAATTGGTGCAATTAATTTAATTAGAACTAAAATAAAAATGACCAAATAGGTCATGGTCAACATGTACAATGAATGCATGAATTAATAAATGAAAAATAAATGATAATTAATAATTGACTGAATGATATATACAAATGAATGATTTAACCAATTCAAGACCAAGCCTGTTTTTTGGGTTCTGTGCTTACGAGTTAAAAACAGTTTTTTTTTGCTATAAAATTACTTAGAACCCCCAAACATTATATATATTTTTTTCTAACACCCTAGAGAATAAAATGGCTGTCATTGCAAAACTTTATATCACACCGTATTTGCGCAGCGGTCTTCCAAGCATGCTTTTTTTTTTTTTAATAAATTCTGTTTTTTTAGTTAAAAAATAAGAAAACAGTAAAGTTAGGCCAATTTTTTTCCATATTGTGAAAGATAATGTTACGCCGAGTAAAATGATACCCAACATGTCATGCTTCAAAATTGCGTCCACTCGCGGAACGGCGACAAACTTTGCAACTTAAAAATCTCCATTGGCGAAGTTTAAAAAATTCTACACATTAGTAGTTTTGCGTTACAGAGGAGGTCTAGTGCTAAAATGATTGCTCTTGCTCTAACGATCGTGGCGATACCTCACATGTGTGGTTTGAACACCGTTTTCATATGTGGGCAGGACTTACGTATGCGTTCGCTTCTGCGCGCAAGCTTGGCGGGAAGGAGCGCTTTAATTTTTTTTTTAATTATTTATTTTGCTTTTTACTTTTTATTTTTACACTGTTCTTTTTCTAAAAAAAATTTGATCACTTTTATTCCTATTACAAGAAATGTAAACATTCCTTGTAATAGAAAAAAGCATGACAGGTCCTCTTAAATATGAGAGATCTGGGATCAAAAAGACCTCACATCTCATATTTACACTGAAATGCAAAAAAAAAAAAAATATCTGAAAAAAATGACAGCCCAAAGAAAAAAATGTGCCCTTTAAGACCGTTGGGCGGATGTGACTTCTGACATCATTTCCGCCCCGCCATGTTATGGAGCTGAGTGAGCAGCTTCAGCCGCTCAGTTGGCTCACGGACACTGGGGGGGATGGATCGGATCATCTCCACCGCTGCTGGCGGTTCAGGTAAGCGGCATTGATTACTGGAAAGCAGCGGGAGGGGGGGGGACCTATCCCTCCACTGATAAAAGTGATCTCGTGGTGAATCCGCTGCTAAGACCACTTTTATCTTTTTCAGAATCGGCTGCTGAAAAAAACGGTATCTGAATGGTGCCTGCAGCTGCAGGCACCATTCAGATATCACCACTCAAACCCTAGGACATCATATGATGTTTGGCGATACGGAAGTGGATATACACTGATGTAAATGTGATACATAAAATGATCATACTGACAAGTAACCTATATGGACTCACCCGTCATGGCTGGCATACACAGGGATACCGAGAGGGGGTGGGGGAATCCTCCCTCACCGCCATGGGTGTCTGTGGCAATGGGGATACAAATGTGACAATACAGGCGGCCAGCTGGAGGATCGGATGTGCCCAAGGCTCATCCCGATCCGCAGTCACATCGGGGATACATGATGAAAGCGATCCCCCTTCTATACATTAGGATGACCGCGGGTGGGCATCGCATCCGCCCAGCCCTCAATGAACCGGCCAGTGATGGGGAGCGTAAACATTCCCCAGATCACTGGCCGTGTCGTGTACTGACGCCATATCCGGTGGAAATGTCGGATCGTGTCCCCCCTAGGGGAAAACAGCCACTAAGGCAAACCTAGACAAAATATATTGTGATTAACAAAAAGCAGCAAAACTATTTAATATATATATATATATATATATATATATATATATATATATAGATAGATAGATAAAATACTCTAGCATATCTATATGTATATGTATATCTTTGAATATCCCCAAAAAAAAAAATATATATATATATATATAATTAAAGATTAATAAAAAAAAAATGTGAATTTTTTTTCAAAATGGAATGGTGTGTACATAAAAAATCTTTCTCAAAGTGGTGGGGCTGGAGTACAATTGAAAATTTAAAATGAACAATAAAAATGAAAATCAAAATTAAAAATAGACCCAACAAAGTGAAAATATATATGGGTGTACAAGTTCTAATCACTCAGACGTAATAATAAAAACACTTGGATGTGAATAGAGCATAAGGCCAAAAACCTATGTGAAATTCTAAACCCTGAAGATTGTAATAATGTTGCATAAGGCAAAGAAAGTTAATCATTGTTGCTATACACATAATACAAAATATATAGTGTATTGTAAAA
The DNA here is from genome assembly GCA_018402905.1 of Glandirana rugosa. NCBI lineage: Eukaryota > Metazoa > Chordata > Amphibia > Anura > Ranidae > Glandirana > Glandirana rugosa. The sequence goes on along the minus strand of BLSH010415165.1, from coordinate 158,872 downwards.
TGTAATGTATATAGATATAGTGTAAAAATAGTTAAAAAAATAGAAAAAAAAAAATTGTAAATATGTAAATATATGAAATATAAAATATGGTGTATAGTATATAATATACTTCACAACTTAATGAAAATGAAGGAGATATAATGAAGGGATATCAATAGATGTTGAACTGCGGACCAAAGAGGGTGGGGGGGGGGGGGTCAGGGAAGATAGGAGGGGAGGGGAAGGGGAAGAAATGTGTGAATAGCGCCTAGACTCTACATCAGGGTCTGAACATCCAGCGCCACGTTCAGGCCCCTAGAAGTCAGAGCCTGCAGCCGATGGATCCAAAAGGTTTCTCTCCTACAAAGTCTTTGAAACCTCCGTCCAATGTCAGTATCCTCCCTCATAACTTCTGATCCAAAAAGCCTTAACCCAAAGGATTTCTGATTGTGTTTTTCTAGGAAATGCAGGGGTAATGAGTGTTTGTAAAAACCTTTGAGGATATTCCTCTTATTTTCTCCAAACCGTGTACGTAGGGTACGAATAGTGGGACCCACATACAAAAGGCCACAAGGGCACAATATACCATACACCACAAAATCTGACCCGCAGTTGATAAATTGCAAAATGGGGTAGCTTTGACCATCACACCCTCCTTTTTTCTATGCCACATGTATTGGCATGCCCCACAATTGGGAACCCCACATCTGTAACTGCCCTTTTGGTCAAATATACTCCTCCAATTGTAGTTGGTCGTTACTCTCTGTTTACAGACTCTACTTGGGGCAATAAGGCCCCTCAAATTCTTATGTCATCCCCGAACGCCCAAATGCCATTTTTCGTAGACCCAAGAATTTAAGGGGTCTTATTGCCCCAAGTAGAGTCCGTAAACAGAGAGTAACGACCAACTGCAATTGGAGGAGTATATTTGACCAAAAGGGCAGTTACAGATGTGTACACGGCCAGTGATCTGGGGAATGTTTACGCTCCCCGTCACTGGCCGGATCATTGAGGGTTGGGCGGATGTGATGCCCACCCGCGGTCATCCTAATGTATAGGATGGGGGATCGCTTTCATCCGGTATCCCCGCTGTGACTGCGGATCGGGATGAGCATTGGGCACATCCAATCCCCCTGCTGGCCGCCTGTATTGTCACATTCGTATCCCCGTCGCCGCAGACACCCATGGTGGTGAGGGAGGATTCCTGCGCCCCCTCTCGGTATCCCTGTGTATGCCAGCCATGACGGATGAGTCATATAGGTTACTTGTCAGTATGATAATTTTATGTATCACATTTACATCAGTGTATATATCATTCATTTGTATATATCATTCAGTCAATTATTAATTATCATTTATTTTTTATTTATTATTTCATGCATTCATTGTACATGTTGACTATTTGGCCTTTTTTTTTTTGTCCCCACCCTTCATTAGCTCTAATTAAATCAATTGGACCAATTAATTAGACTACACACCCAATAATCCTTTGATCATTTGATCTCATGTATGCGGTGGGAGTTGGTGCCCAGACTAGTGTGCTTCTGAGGAAGGGGGTTCTCTCCCGAAACGCGTCAGCCTTTATTTGTGCCGTGTCTGCTTTCATGCCAATTGTATGGCCCATTGGGGGTCGCCACTCTTGTGAGCATTCCCTTTTATATATATTTTTTATCAAATAAATGTCTCTGGTAATGCACTAGGTGTGCACGCCTTCCTTTTGTCTTTGTTTCCTAGTGTGTTTCTGATCACTACACTGACCTACCTGTCCACTGCACTGACCTACCTGATTCCTATGCTGACCACTGCACTGACCAACCTCATTCCTATACTGACCAGTACACTGACCTACCTGATCACTACACTACACTGGTCACTACACTGTCAACTACACTACACTGACCACAGTACACTGACCACTGAACACTACACCGCCCACTACACTATCCACTACACTACACTGTATACTACACTACACTGTCCACTACACTGACCACTACACTGTATACTATACTACACTGTATACTAAACTACACTGTCCACTACACTGACCACTACACGTTATACTACACTATACTGTCCACTACACTACACTGTCCACTACACTGTATACTACACTGTCCACAACACTATATACTACACTACACTGTCCACTACATTACACTGTCCACTACACTACAGTCAGGTCCATAAATATTGGGACATCAACACAATTCTAATCTTTTTGGCCCTATACACCACCACAATGAATTTGAAATGAAACAAACAAGATGTTCTTTAACTGCAGATTTTCAGCTTTAATTTGAGGGTATTTACATCCAAATCAGGTGAACGGTGTAGGAATTACAACAGTTTGTATATGTGCCTCCCACTTTTTAAGGGAACAAAAGTAATGGGACAATTGGCTACTCAGCTGTTCCATGGCCAGGTGTGTGTTATTCCCTCATTATCCCATTTACAAGGAGCAGATAAAAGGTCCAGAGTTCATTTCAAGTGTGCCATTTGCATTTGGAATCTGCTGCTGTCAACTCTCAATATGAGATCCAAAGAGCTGTCACTATCAGTGAAGCAAGCCATCATTAGGCTGAAAAAACAAAACAAACCCATCAGAGAGATAGCAAAAACATTAGGTGTGGCCAAATCAATTGTTTGGAACATCCTTAAAAAGAAAGAACGCACCGGTGAGATCAGCAACACCAAAAGACCCGGAAGACTTCACCAGAGTGAATACAGAGGGTTCACCACAAGATGTAAGCCATTGGTGAGCCTCAAAAACAGGAAGGCCAGATTAGAGTTTGCCAAACAACATCTAAAAAAGCCTTCACAGTTCTGGAACAGCATCCTATGGACAGAGGAGACCAAGATCAACTTGTGCCAGAGTGATGGGAAGTGAAGAGTATGGAGAAGGAAAGGAACTGCTCATGATCCAAAGCATACCACCTCATCAGTGAAGCATGGTGGTGGTAGTGTCATGGCGTGGGCATGTATGGCTGCCAATAGAACTGGTTCTCTTGTATTTATTGATGATGTGACTGCTGACAAAAGCAGCAGGATGAATTCTGAAGTGGCAATATTATCTGCTCATATTCAGCCAAATGCTTCAGAACTCATTGGACGGCGCTTCACAGTGCAGATGGACAATGACCCGAAGCATACTGCGAAAG
>BLSH010415165.1:136497-146994 GCA_018402905.1 Glandirana rugosa | reverse complement strand
ACCCGGACTTTTTTTGAAAAGTCCGGGTCCGGGTCCGGGTCCCGGACACCCCAAAGTTCGGTACGGACCCGAACTTTACAGTCCGGGTTCGCTCAACTCTAATCATTTTTTCTCATTAATCTACACTCAGTACCCCATAATGACAAAGTGAAAACTGAATTTTAGAAATGTTTGTAAATGCACGAAGAAGAAAAAAACTGAAATATCACATTGGCATTCAGACTCTTTGCAACAACATTTGAAATTTAGCTCAGGTGCTTCTCATTTCACTTGGCGATTGCTGATATGTTTCTATAACTTGATTGGAGTCCACCTGTGGTAAATTAAATTGATTGGATGTGATTTGGAAAGGCACACAGCTTTTTATAAACCGCCTCACAGCTGACAGTGCATACTGTATCAGAGCAAAAGCCATGAGATCAAAGGAACTGCCTGCAGAGTTCAGAGACAGGATTAATCAATGGCACAGATCTGGGGAAGGCTACAAAAACATTCTATTGTACAGAAATTGCCCAGTTACTTAAAAGATACCAATCACCTTTTGAAAATTATGGAAGGTTACATGTGGCGGGAGAAGTATTGCTGGATTACTTGTGATGTCTTCAGCTTATACTCCTCCATTCCGCATGATTTGGCATCAGTAGCTGTTTGGTTGGATCATTCCACCAATCTTAACATAGATGCTAAAATCTTTATCTTGGAAGTTCTTGATTATTTATTAAAACATAATTATTTTTTGTTTGACCAGGTGTTCTACCTCCAGAGATGTGGTGCCACGATGGGGGCTAAGTTTTCACCCTCACTCGCCAATCTCCATATGGGTTGGTGGGAACGTAGTCACATTTTTGGAGAGGGGAATCCTTTCAGAGACCAGATCGTCTTATATTTTCATTATATAGACAATCTGATCTTTATTTGTCGATGGGTGGATCTGGATTCATTTTTGTGCTATCTAATCCACAATACATGTAATTTACATTTCACGGGACAGCTTAATAGCAGTACAATTAATTTTTTAGATGTACAATTAACCGGGAATAAGGATGGTATTGTTGCTTGTGATTTGTACAGGAAAAAAATAGCTGGCAACAGCGTATTACATGCTCGCTCCAGTCATCCCCACCACACCATCAAAGGGATTCCCATGGGTCAGTTCCTAAGGGTGCGTCGAATATGCAGTGACGACGCTGCCTTTGAGGAAAAAGCCTCTGAGCTCTATGATCGTTTTTTAGCGAGAGGATATCCAAAATGGTCCTTAACCACTTCCCGACCGCCGTATGCAAAATGACGGCCGGGAAGTGGCTTAGTTATCCTGACTGTCCTCAGGATAACAAGCCGCTGCGCGCCCGGGGGGAGCGCATTGCGGCGATCGGTGGTGTGGGAGGTCAGTCTGACCCCCCGCAATACCGATCTCGGTAAAGTGCTTCGATCCGAAGCACTTTACCATGTGACCAGCCATGACCAATCACGGCTGGTCACAGTGTAACACAGGAAAGCCGTTTATCGGCTTTGCTGTACTCAGGTCTGCAGACTTGAGTAGAGGAGAGCCGATCGGCTGCATCCCTGACAGGGAGGGTTTGTGCTGATGATTTATCAGCACAGCCCTCCCTCGGATCGCCACCCTAGACCAACAGGGAGCCTGCCCAGGGACCACCAGGGATGTGCCCACCTAGGAACACCAGGGAGCCGACCAGGGACCACCAGGGAGCCAATCTGGACCACCAGGGAGACCCCCCTAGACCACCAGGTAAGTGACATAGTGCCCAGTGTTGATGGCACTCAGTGCCACCTTCAGGTGGCACCCTAGACCACCAGGGAATGAGCCCCTATCAATGTATGTGCCCACCAGTGCCCACCAGTGCCCCTATCAGTGCCCACCAGTGCCCCTATCAATGCATACCAGTGCCACATATCAGTGCCCACCATTGCCACCTACCAGTGCCCACCTATCAGTGCCCATCAGTGCCACCTATCAGTGCCCAGTGCCACCTATGAGTGCCAATCAGTGCTGTCTATGAGTGCCCATCAGTGCCGCTTAGCAGTGTCCGTCAGTGCTGCATATCAGTGCCCATCAATGCTGTATATCAGTGCCACCTCTTAGTACCCGTCAGTGCTGCTTATCAGTGCCGCCTAACAGTGCTCATCATCGCTGCATATAAGTGCCTCATCATCAGTGCCACCTCATCAGTGCCGCCTCATCAGTGCCAATCAGTACTGCCACATCAGTGCCCGTCAGTGTAGCCTCATCAGTGCCCACCAGTGATGGAGAAAATTTACTTATTTACAAAGTTTTGTGACAAAAATAGAGAATTTTTTTTTTTCAAAATTTTCGTTTTTTTTTAATTTGTAGCGCAAAAAATAAAAACCGCAGGGGTGATCAATTGTCATTCAAAGCGCAACAGCACTGAAAACTGAAAATTGGTCTGGTAGTAAAGTGTTCTAAGTGCATAGTATTGAAGTGGTTAAATAGAGCCTTAATGAATGCAAGGAAAAAGAGTAGGAAAGATTTGCTTTTCAAATCTAACAAATCAATTGTTCAAAGTAAAAAACAACGGAGTCCATATATCATCCTTAAATATAGTAATCAATATACACAAATTAAATGAATAATTAATGAACATATGCCAGTTCTATATAATGACTCCACTTGCTCTAAAATTTTGGATCAGGGTGCCAAAATAGTTGCCAGGCGAGCCAAAACTTTGGGCAACTTTCTATCCCCCAGTTTCTATGATCCCACACCACATGGGACCCAGCCACTCACATGGTTACATTTCAAGGGCAACTTTAGATGTGGTGGCAGTGACTGTTTGAGCTGTTCCCACATACTGTCTGGTAACACTTTCAAATGCTTGGTTGATGACAGGGTTTTTTCTATAGATAAGTTTTACAACTGTAATACATGTTATGTAATCTATGTCATCACCTGCACTTCCTGTTCCATACAGTATGTGGGTAGAACGACCCGTAGATTGAGGGACAGGTTCCGAGAACACCTGGCAGACATTAGGAACAATAAATCTACCAATGTAGCGTGCCACTACAATCAGATGCATGGAGGTGATTCCTCATTACTACAGGTTCAGATAGTGGAAAAAGTAAAAATAGGTAGAAGAGGGGGGGACATTTTTTCGCCTCCTATGCAAACGTGAGGTTTTCTGGATTTACAAAAACCTCACGGGTTAAATTTTGAGTGGGATGTTACACATTTTTATGACAACTAAAACTTCCAAGTTGGGTTGACTGTGCTTTCTGCCTTACATCACGTGTCAGAATGTTTTTTAACAATTGAATTTGATTTATAATATCCAATGTTTTGATGAATATGACACCTGATGTTTGTGCAGATCTGTACAATCACTCTGGCCATACATGGTACAATTACAATTACATACATGGTACAATTGGTAGCAATTATATCGATTTGGTTTGATGCAAGGGATTGTCCTTCTTTTTTCTTCCCCTTTAGCCTCTGCTCCAGGGGCTTCTGTGAATGAACGTCGGAGGGATTTATTGTATTACTCTACAAATCTATAATATAATTATGCTATAATGTGATACAATATGACAATTTCACGTTTCATCTTTATTTTTAAATTTTTGTGCGTATTGGTTGTGTTCATCGGACTTCATTCTCCGCATAATATATATTCTTCATTTACATTTTACTATGAATGAACTAACAAGCGGTTCTATTCTAATTATTATACAATCTTCAATGCAGAGGTGTTGCCAGAGTTTGTTTGCAAGGTTGTAAAAGTTCTCAATTAATGTGTATATTTAACTCTATGGTTTCAGCTTCCTTGCCACCATACTCAGATTTTGACATTTGGTTTTAACCAAGCAAAAAGAAAGAAAAAAAAATTTTTTTTCAATTTTTTTCTGATTCTTGTCTATCGCATGTTTTCAAGCACGGGGGGACATTTTTTGCGATTTTCTCAAAAATGTTTTTTTATATATTACTATGTAATTGTTCCCAATTCTTTATTGGAGTGGAGATTTGTTCTTTTCTGCTGGAGCGCATGTGATTTTTTGATTTTGTGAACACAATGTATTTTTGTTTTGTTTAAGCTCAATTTTTAAACATTTCAACTTCATTTATTTTGTTGTTTGCAATTGTGTTTCACTTGATACATGATTTTGCTGCAATGCGAACCCTGCCCTCACTATGACAGGTGTTCTGCATTCAGGCATTCAGCATCCAATTTGTTCAAGGTACACAGATGATTCATTTACACTCTGCTATATATATCATTGTTTGTTTGCTGTTTGTCAGATTATGACTAAGCGGACCTAGTCTCCGTGAAACGCGTCAATCATTTTTCCTCTGTCATGTATGTTCCTGTGGCATGTTGCAACATTCCGTGATTTTGGAATAAATAATTATCTTTTCCTCGATTGGTGATCGTGCTGTCAACTCCACTTTTTTGATGCTACAAAAACATTCTGCTGCACTGAAGGTCCCAAGAGCACAGTGGCTTCCATAATTCTCAAATGAAAGAAGTCTTGCACAACCATGACCCTTCCAAAATCTTATTACCAGGCCATACTGAGCAATCAGGGGAGAAGGGCCCTGGTAAGACAGGTGACCAAGAACCAGGTGGTTCTGAGCTCCAGAGATCCTGTGTGGAAATCAGACAGAGTTCCAGAAGGACAACCTTCATTGCAGCCCTCCACTGATCTGGGCTTTATGGCAGAGTGGTCAGACGGATGCCTCTCCTCAGTGCAAAGCACATGAAAGCCCACTTGGAGTTTGCAAAAAAGTACATGAAGGACTCTCAGACTGTGAGGAACAAGATTCTTTAGTCTTATGAAACCAAGATTGAACTGTTTGTCCTCAATTATAAACATTATGTCTGGAGGAGACCAGGCACTGCTCATCACCTGCCCAATACCAATCCAGCAGTAGAGCAGGGTGGTGCCAGCATCATGTTGTGAGGGAGTTTTTCAGCAACAGGGACTGGGAGACGGGTCAGAGTTGAGGGAAAGATTAATGTAGCAAAGTACAGAGATATCCCCAATGAAAACCTGTTTCACAACGCTCAAGACCCCAGACTGCAAGGAAGGTTCACCTTTCAACATAGCAATGATCGTAAGCACACAGCCAAGACAACACAGAAGTGGCTTAGGGACAACTCTGTGAATGTCCTAGAGTGGCCCAGCAAGAGCCCAGACTTGAACCTTGAACATCTCTGGAGAGACCTGAAAATGTCTGTCCACCGACAGCCCCCATCCAACCTCACTGAGCTTGAGAGAATTTGTAAGGAAGAATGGCAGAAAAAAACCCAATTCAGGTGTGCAAAGCTTGTCATGTCATACCCAAGAAGACTCAAGGCTGTAATTGCCAAAGGTGATTCAACAAAGTACTGAGTAAAGGTCTGAATACTTAAGTACATGTGATATTTCAGTTTTTCCTTTTAATAAATTCACAGACGTTTCTAAAATTCTATTTTCACGTTGTCATTATAGGGTGAAAAAAGTGCAGGGGGTCTGAATACTTTTTGAATGAATGGTATATATATATATATAATTTATAATGAAAGTTCAACTGCTTTCAAATTGATGATTGATTGATGGTTTAGATGAACTAATACAATGATATATATAAATCTGTACATATTATATATTATATGTACATATTATATGCATAATGTCATTTTAAATGGTACTTATACCCCACAATTATACATGTGGCAGCCCTTGCCATCCATCTGAAAAGCAATCTGAGGTGGATTGTTATTCAGAGGCACTTGACAGGTGGCGAGGAGGTGATATGTTGCCAGTTTTAACCCTGTAAATGCTGCATCATTGCACTACAACTGCATGGAGTGGGTGGCAGTGGTCGGAGCTACAGCCTGCCCAATTTGTCATGCCATTTCATTTTTTCAGCAGCATGCGTACAGCCTTGAGTAGCTGCATGCCCTTGTTTAGATAGGCAGGTGATAAAACTACGGCTCAACCACCCGCTTTTACTACATTTGACTGCCTATGTAAAAGAGCCCTTAGTTACTCTAAAAAAATAAATCTCCCTAACAATATATCTCTGTTTCTGTCCATCTGTGAGTTGTGGGTGTTCCTGCTTAATTGTCATATCCATTTTTGATAATGACCCCCTAAGTAGTGTGGAAGACAAACATACCAATCTTAGGGACTGGTTCTTGGTGTGTGGAGCAAAGAGCATAAAGTTCCAATCAAGTCACTTTAGTCTCAGTCTCTGCTGAAGCCAATTCTAAGAGAGAAGGTTTCCTGTGCAGGATACACAAAAAGGGGATAGGTATTCTGAGGTAGCAATAGTAGTAGCAGTAGGCCCTTTAAATGTTTAGTTTACCTTTACCACAAAACTGCCTATGCAGGTAAGGGGTAGCTGTGCAGCTTTGGCCAAAGCTAAATAATGCCCTTTCTATAGGTGTAGGCCATTTATATACCTCCCGAAACCTGACTAAAAAAACTCTCTGGGATGGCATCATACTGTCCTACCTTGTTGCTATGACATTGCTAAGACATTCCTAGTCAATTCAAACATTCCTCACATGCGCTCTTTCTCCCTGTCACAACAGCTTAAGTGATGATGATCATAGTTCCCAACTGTTACTGATTTCGAGGGACTGCCCCTCATTCCTCTTTCCTCCTCATTTGTCCCTCATTTTGGTCTAATTTATATAGTTGTATATAAAATCCACTACTTATCTATCAAAAAGTGTTTCCCAGTGCTAAACCTTTCATCCAATTTCTAAATAAATATATATATGAAGGAATAGTAGTGATTAAAAAAGCACTTGCGGGCTTAACTAATCATTTTTTGTACAATTCTCCTTTAAGGGGGCGTGGCAGGGGTGTGTCTTATGCGTACATACTTTTGCTAATAGGTATCCCTCATTCTCATCTCATAAAGTTAGGAGGTATGCATGTGCAAGGGTTTCAGAGCCCGCTCCTGTGATGGTGGGGTGATTGTGGGATGAGAGCAGTAATAGCTGGGAGTGCATTAGCAACATTTTACCAATAAGGCAGGATGGGATAATGCCATTCCTGGGAGTTTTTTTAGTCAGGCTTCTGATGTACATAAAAAAGCCTACACCTATAGCAAGACCATTATTCAAATTTAGTCAAATCTGTACAGTTTGTTTTTATCTACACCTGCATACTGTACATTGTTTTTTGGTAAACGTGAGCTTTAGGAGCAGTTTCTTGATAATTGGAGCCATGTGAGAGCAGCCAAGCAGATCTAGGACTCTGCAAAAATAGTCTCAGTGTTTCTTAAGTTGCAGTGGACCTCTCCCTGATAGATTTGGATCTTGACCAATTTTAGAGCAGTCAAAGATACCTTGAACCTTGGGCAATGGATCCTTCTTACGATGTCCAGACAGTAGTTTCTACCCAATTCCTCTGTGATACTCTTTAGAAAGAATATCCCTTTCCAGCCCAACTACCCCCAGATATCCACTCTAGCTGGTAGCTTAAAGCGGAACTAAATCCAATGATTTAATCATTTCCAAAAGCACATTTACATTCAAGACATGCGTTCACCACCATGGCAACTGCTGATTAAACAGAGGCTAAGATGGCAGCTTCCTTGGCTATAAAGGATAGGAGTGTTTAGTTCCAAATTAAATCCTCAGACCTCTGGTATATGCTCTGGGCCCATATAGAAATGGACAGGAAAAAGATAAGTCATGGAGCAGGGAACACTCTCTAAAAGTTCTCCAAATATGCATCCTCTCCCAAACCATACCTCTGAACATCATATTAAGGGATGGGTCGGGTCAGATACATATTCATAACTCAATGGTTGCCCTTACCACACTGCTTACTGGAGCTCCTTTCATAGTTACAGGCAAAAGCAATCAACCACTGCGTTTTAAGAAGACCGACAGAAAAAAAGCAAATAGCAGCAGAGGCTGGTTACAGCCTAGCAACAACACACTTAATTTAATTAGGGATGCAAAAGCATTCCTACATGTATATGTATCCTCGTGGGGGCTGCTGAGTGTTGTGGTCCACCTGTCACCCTGCCTAGCCAGTCACACTTCCCACAGACATCCAGAGTCATGAATCAGTCCAGAGCTTTGTTTTGTTGTTTTTATTAGGGGATTTAACTTGAATGGGGATGGGGTTTATGAGATGCCCAGAAGAATTTTAGTTGGAAAACGGTGGGACAACTATGTACACTCCCTGTACATTCGACTATAATCTCCTCCTGCACAAACTTGCTTGAAGAACCACACACACTTCCTCCTGCACAATACTTCCTCTCAGGCGCAGCTAGAACATGGTTAGGCCTGCCTCTGGCTCCGGCCAGGCCTTGTAGAATGCCTTTTTGCAGTCAGGGACCGCGGGTCCTTCTGATGTAGCAGTTAGTTGAAACAGTTAAATGCTAGCTGCCCTTGGTGGACTACTGCTCCCAGTCAGTCCCCTTCAGGCCCTGCCAGCCCTCCTGGCTGCAGCTGCCCAAATCCACTGCCCGTGACTCCACAGCCCATGCTGTCTCTACACTCATCTCAGATTGTCTCTCACCCCAATCCTCTCTGGTATGCCTCCCCAGCTTTCCTGGCTGTATGTCACTGGCCGCACCCCAATGGATCCCTCCTGAAAGACTTGCCCGGTAGTACGTTCCACTGTTCTCCCTGCTCCTGTGCAGGACCCCCCTTGTGGGTTATAAGAAGGATCCCTTTCAATCCCTAGCTCCAGCCCAAGGTCACCCCCCCCAGACTGGGGAGCCCCCCTTAAAGGCCACAACAGCTAGTTCTCCATCTTCCAGTTCTTCCACCCGACAACTCCACCCCAACTGGGCTGACCCCAGGTATTTAAGGAAACCTGCCCCCTGCCACTCTAGGTTGGGGATTTGTCAGGGCTCCCCAAACACCCCAGACAACTCCACTTCTCCTCCCCTCCCTTCTCCCTCTAGAACACTCCAGAAGCCTCTGGAAAGAAAGGGAAGTTTTCAATGGTGCTGCCTGTGAGTCACCAGCTGCTACCTTAGGCCACTCCCAGCCCGAACAGATCAAAACAAACAGGCCTAGCCTCCAGCTAGGCCTGCCTAAATTTATCTGCACTCACCAAAAATACTATAACTCTAGCACCTACATAGGTAGAGGGTGCTACATATACTATAAAATGACAATATTAAAAAATAATAATATCTAACTAGTAAAAAATATATATGTAGCTCCCTTGGGAGTGGTTGGTAGTTGTGGTTCACCTTATAGCTGCCCTCAATCCCACCATCTCTCTCACATCCAAAGTCACTGAACAGCCTGGCTCTTGTTTTTGTTTTATTCAGGGGTTTAAAGGGTGACCGTGGGATGCCCAAAGAATTGGTTACAGGACCTCTTATATACATGACCATATATCCACTTCCGGACCGCCGTACGTCGTTTGACGGCGGTACTTTGAAGTGGAATACCGTTGTTATGGTAGCAGATAGCTACCATAACCCCGGTATCTTTTTTTTCTGCAGGCGATTCCCTGCAAGATAAAAGTGGTCTTAGTGGCAGATTCGCCGTGAGATCACTTTTATCAGCGGCGGGAGAGGTGCCCCCCCCGCCGCTTTCCAGTCATCTCCGCCGCTTACCGGACCCGCCGGCAGCAGCGGAGATGATCGGGTCCTTTCACTCCAGTGTCCGTGTGCCGAGTGAGCGGCTGAAGCCGTTCACCCGGCTCCATAACAAGGCTGGGCGGAAGCTACGTCACAAGTAGCTTCCGCCCAATGCTCTTAAAGGGGACATTTTTTTTTTCCCCTGCCATTTTTTTCAAATTTTTTTTTTTCTTTTTTTATGCATTTAAGTCTAAAAATGAGATCTGAGGTCTTTTTGACCCCAGATCTCATATTTTGGAGGTCCTGGCATGCTTTTTTTCTATTACAAGGAATGTTTACATTTCTTGTAATAGGAAAAAAAGTGATCAAAAATTTTTTTTTTAAAAAGAAAGTTGTAAAAATAAAAATTAAAAAGTAAAATAAATAATTAAAAAAAAAAAATTTAAAGCGCACCGTCCTTGCGAGCTCGCACGCAGAAGCGAACGCATACATAAGTCCCGCCCACATATGAAAACGGTGTGCAAACCACACATGTGAAGTATCGCCGCGATCGCTAGAGCGAGAGCGATAATTCTAGTCCTAGACCTCCTCTGTAACGCAAAAATGCTAACCTGTAGAATTTTTTAAACGTCGCCAATGGAGATTTTTATGGTGCATAGTTTGTCGCCATTCCGCGAGCGAACGCAATTTTGAAGCATAACATGTTGGGTATCATTTTACTCGGCGTAACATTATCTTTCACAATGTGGAAAAAAATTGACCTAACTTTACTGTTGTCTTATTTTTTAACTAAAAAAACTGAATTTTTTCACAAAAAATAGCGCTTGTAAGACCGCTGCCCAAATACGGTGTGACATAAAGTTTTGCAATGGCCACCATTTTATTCTCTAGGGTCTTAGAAAAAAAAAATATAATGTTTGGGGGTTCTAAGTAATTTTATAGCAAAAAAAACTGTTTTTAACTGA
>BLSH010415165.1:106603-136487 GCA_018402905.1 Glandirana rugosa | reverse complement strand
ACATATGAAAACGGTGTGCAAACCACACATGTGAAGTATCGCCGCGATCGCTAGAGCGAGAGCGATAATTCTAGTCCTAGACCTCCTCTGTAACGCAAAAATGCTAACCTGTAGAATTTTTTAAACGTCGCCAATGGAGATTTTTATGGTGCATAGTTTGTCGCCATTCCGCGAGCGAACGCAATTTTGAAGCATAACATGTTGGGTATCATTTTACTCGGCGTAACATTATCTTTCACAATGTGGAAAAAAATTGACCTAACTTTACTGTTGTCTTATTTTTTAACTAAAAAAACTGAATTTTTTCACAAAAAATAGCGCTTGTAAGACCGCTGCCCAAATACGGTGTGACATAAAGTTTTGCAATGGCCACCATTTTATTCTCTAGGGTCTTAGAAAAAAAAAATATAATGTTTGGGGGTTCTAAGTAATTTTATAGCAAAAAAAAAACAGTTTTTAACTGAAAACCACCGAACTCCAAAAAGAGGCTCGGTCTTAAAGTGGTTATACACTCCTTCATCCTCCAGCACTTCCCTTGCTGACCATTACTCCTTTCACTTCTCTCCAGCACTTCACTTGCAGACTATTGCTCCTTCACTTCTCTTCAGCACTTCACTTAGTTTCTGACCTGAAGGGAAATTTATCAGGCTCACACTCCGCTCGCTTCACCGCAGCTAGCACATGGTGAGGCCTGCACTCTGTCAGCAGGACCTCCGAACCACCCGTTACAGACCAGGGTCTTGGACCCCTCAAAGTGCAGCTTAGTATGATGGTACTAGCCGTGCCTTTGATGGACTACAACTCCCAGCCCATACCTCTTCCAGGTCCCATCGACCTGTTTTCCTCACAGTGACACTCCTTCCCTTGACTGGCACCCAAGACCTCTGCAGATTGTCCACTATTCCTCTCCCAGACTGCTCCAGCCTTTCTCTTCCAGCTCCCAGGGTCTGTCACTCACCAACTACAGTTGACACTTTAAAGTGTTCTCAGTAGCACCTCTGCTGTTCTCCTACTCCCTTGTGCTACTCCAGGAATCCACTCCACTCCTGGCTGCACCCAAGCCTCCAGTCCTCAAGGTCACCCCCCAGCCTGGGGGCTTCCTCCCGGGTAGAGGCCTCTGCAGCACTTCTGCTACATCTTCCCTACTTCCACCTGGCACTCTCCTCCCCCCTGCTGGCAGATCGTTGTATTTAAGGAGGCCTGCCCCCTGCCAATCCAGACTGTGGATTGGTCAGGGCTCCTTGTCATATATCAGAAAGTGACACCGCCTCATCTATCCTCTTTTCCAGAACCTTCTGGCCCCAAAGGGGAGGAGTATTCAAGGGGTGTTCCTTTACACAATCTTCAGCCTTCTCTGAGCCACTCCCCAGCTCAGATCAAAACATTCAAGCCTGCACCTACAGTCAGGTCTGACTAAATTTTGCCTCACTACAAAACTCACCTATCGCTATGGGGGTGCTACATATACATATATATACATATCATAATATTGTATTGTATAGCCTATAATGAAAAATATAAGCAGGGAATTTATTCAAACTGTATACCAAATAAAATCTTAAAGCGGAACTTCACTCTAGGTGAGGATGGCATCCGTTGCCCCTACCCTCTCCCCTCCCGCAGCCTCCTTGGACATGTCACACACATGTCCCAGGAAGCTGCAGGACTGTGTTGTGTGAGCTTTCACAGTGGGAATCCAGCTGTGGTTCCTCAGGAAGCCACAGCTAGCTCCCATATCCAAGATGGCAGAACCAGTGACAAGCAATGGTACAGTGTTCATAGCTGCTGACTGTGAAAAATTCAAGTTCATCTATAAAATAAAATTGTAAAAATGATTTAGGTATACACAAATTAGTTCTAGTTAACCAAGGTGAGATGCTGCTGCTAAATTTGGCCTGGACATCTAAGTTTCAATGATCTCTGGATATAAAAGTGGTTGTAAACCTCAGACATCAAATTATAACAAAGGGTATGCCTCTATAGTGTGCATTTGTCTCAATTAAGGGCACTAAATGTCATTTCTGTCTGTTGCTTCGTTCCTCTGCTATCTGGATAAAACATTTCTGACAAGTTTTCCTGACACCAAGAGAAAAATGGTGACAGAGGAGGGATCTCCAGCTGATTGACAGCCTCAGATCTGTTCTTGTGTGCTGTGTGAAGGGGGCTGTGTCTCTTCCCTTCCAATCCTCTCTCAGATCTCTCCTCACAGAGCTCTGCAGAGTGTACTTTCACCTGTCTGCCCCCTTTTTCCTGAACTCTCAGACAAGCTTTATAAATCCAGCACTGTGAATGACTGTAGAGAAGAAAGACTGCAGATAGACAGGTACACCTTATGTAGGAAGATTTGTTTCATCTCCGTGTATCACCTGAGGCCAGTCACTTCACTGGGTATATGTAAGGGTTTACAACCACTTTAAGGAAGAAGAACCTATGCCCTATTTATACATTTTATTGCTTGGCACTATCAGCACTGGACAGTAATACAGAAAAAGGCGACTAACGAAGAAAACATGGAGGGCATCCAATGTTTTATCTTTGAAGAGACATGAATCCCAAATAATCATGCCTCCTAGACTAGTACTAATGTTTACTATATCACAAAATTACTTTGTGCTGCTAAAACCGTTTTTGATTGATAGACACACCACATAAGGATTTTTCTTTAAATCCTATTCAGAAGATCTGTTGCACATGAAAATGCGAGCATGCTAATGACAAACTCATGGTGAGTATTTATTTTCTCATTGTTGGCCATTCTGTACACACAGATTATTTTCAAAATGAGTAATAACAAAAAAGGTTATCTTTTGAACATATGTCAGGTTATTAATTTTTATTATATGTCTGTCTTCGTGAAGAGATAAATTCAGCAGCAGGAAATACCTTTCTTTTATCACTTTTTAGAATACAGCTTAAATACTCAGGTGAGAGTAGACATTCTAGGAGAATATCAGCTCTTCAAAGAAGTGACTTGACTTGATCTTTTCCATGCCCCAGACTTGGAAGTTGATTCTCAAAGATCAATCCTAAGCAGAAAAATGTTTTAGTTAAAATAATAGTTGTTTCCATCTACTGTTAAGACAATAATGATGATGATAATAATGATATAAATTATAATTATAACAATAATAATAAAATGTAGGATCCTAGGAACAGCACAAAACATATACCTGTATGTAAATAACACAAGCCTATTTACTGACACATTATTAGTTTAGTTGCAGGTATTTACACTGTAAATGAAAATGAATGGAATATTAGAAATAAAACAATAGATGTATGATCTATTTTTTCGTCTTCATTAACCTTCTGCACACTAAATACCTTTATATACAGGTAGGCAGGCAGTGTGCCTTCTCCTACATGAGTCACCTCCTGTTTAGGGGATTGATAAATACAGGAAGAGGTCTTTGGGAAGTTCTGAGTGTAATAATACACTGTGGGATGTGATCATGGTGTTAAGATTGGAGCGACCCCTCATGCGGGACCCTGGTATCGGTCTGAGGACTGGATTTTCTGTTATTTCACCTTATGAGGTCATCCTTGCCATGGACATGCTTTGTATTAAGTATGTTGCACCATTATTTGATTTATGCTGGAAGTGAATAGACCTGTTTGTATAAAATGCCAAATAACAAGTAAAGCAGTTACTGTTTAAGACACAACTCAATATTGAACCCTATGGACTAAGACTGGGTTGCCATTAAAGTTCATGTGTGTGTAATGGCCGATGTCGCAATACTTTTGGTAATATAGTACATATTATTATTACCCTCCAATGGCTTATTTAGTTATTTATTTCTAGAACTTCTCTCTCTGGGTGGTTGCTGCAAATTTGTCAGCTGCACATCCATGATGTGAATCCCTGGTTCCACCATATCCCAAAGTTGCTCTATTGGATTGAGATCTGGTAACTGTGGAGGCCACTGGAGTACAGCGAACTCGTTGCCATGTTCAAGAAACCAGTTTGAGATGATTTGAACTTTGTGACATGGTAGATTATCCTGCTGGAAGTAGCCATCAGAAGATGGGTACACTGTAGTTAAGGGATGAACACGGTCAGTAACAATACTCAGGTCGGCCGTGGTGTTTAAACGATGCTCAATTGGTATTAAGGGGCCCCAAGTGTGCCAAGAATATATCCCCCGCACTATTACACCACCACCACCACCATACTGACCCATTGATACAAGGCAGGATGGATCCATGCTTTCATGTTATTTATGCCAAATTCTGACCCTACCATCTGAATTTTTTCATTTTTTCAGCAGACCAGGTAATGTTTTTACAATTTTCTATTGTCCAATTTTGGTGAGCCTGTGCGTATTTTAGCCTCAGTTTCCTGTTCTTTGCTGACAGGAGTGGCAGCTGGTGCGGTCTTCTGCTGCTGTACCCCATCTGCTTGAAGATTTGATGTGTTGTGCAATCAGAAATGGTATTTTGAATACATTGGTTGTAATGAGTGGTTATTTAAATGACTGTTGCCTTTCTATCATCTCTAACCAGTCTGCACATTAACCTCTGACCTCTGACATCAACAAGGCATTTTCATCCACACAACTGCCACTCACTGGATATTTCTCTTTTTTGGACCATTCTCTGTAAACCCTGGAGGTGGTTGTGCATGAAAATCCCAGTAGATCAGCAGTTTTTTGAAATACTCAGTCCAGCCCGCCTGGCACCAACAACCATGCCATGTTCAAAGTCACTTAAATGCCCTTTCTTCCCAATTCTGATGCTCAGTTTGAACTTCGGTATGTCATTTTCACCACATCTAGATGCCTAAATGCATTGAGTTGCTGTTACGTGACTGGCTGATTAACAATTTGTGTTACCAAGCAATTGAACAGGTGTACCTAACAAAGTGGCTGGTGAGTGTATACCTTTTTAATTTTTTTTTCAGGATAAATTGGGCTTTCATATGGAGATAAATAGTAATGTATATTTCTTGTTTTTTTTTTTATTATTATTATTATTATTATTATTATTATCAAAGGAAAACTGGCACAAAATTAAAAGTAAATATTAATAATAAAAGTAAAAAAAGGATATCTTTTTTAAATGTAGCTGTATAAATATTTCTGATATTATCATAGTATATCACCAGATAACTCAAAATAAATTCTCCTGCTCCTGACAATCACAGTGATACCACATATGTGTATGTTATTTGTAGTTGGCAACTGTAGTAGGTCCCAGAAACAGTGTTCATTTTGCTTTTTTTATCCTACCTAAAACACACTGATACTAAATTAAAAAATGCTTTTTTTTTTTTTAATCCAACCTAAAGTACACTGATCATGACCTTTGACCCCAACGTTATAGCAAAGCATAGTGTGAATAAGTTGTTAGAAGTGGACCTCAGAATAAGATATGAAGCAATCATCTGCAAAGCCATCCCTTCTAGTGTGCTAACATTACCCATAGGTTCCTGTTGCCTCCTGTCCATCGACATTCATAGTTAGATACATAGCCTCAGTTCAGTCACAAACAGTCAGCTCACTCCTTCTGCGTATATTTTTATAATGGTCTGTGCCAGCATAAATGTTTACAAAACATTTATAGACTTTTGGACATGCTGCTCGTGTACTACTACGATGGTGAGTCAGCATAGCTAAGAGTTGCCCCAGCCTAAAAATAAGCACATCATATCAACATTACACTCACACCATCAGACAGGTTTTGTTTCTTAATTACTATTGTGAGTATATGAACACGATTCTTCCATTTCCAGCAATGACCGCTAGTGGCAGTTAGGATGAAAATTACATAAGAATATATGAAGTGTCTAAATTTATAGTTGTAGCAGTCCAGCATATTTCATGAAATGCTGGTTTGTAAGCTCATACACCATGTTTTCTTTTCAGATTTACTCCTGGGCCAGAATCCACAGCTGTGGCATCACGGCGACCATAGTGGTGAGATGTGTCACGTTTCTGTCAGCAGTTCTGCTCAGGACGCTCTAACGCAGCTGACGTGAAAAGGGTGCTTATGACAGATGGCCTGCATGAAAAAGGTCTTTTGCTGAAAAAGCCTGGGAGCAAGGCACCTCTTTAGAGCCACTATTGCAAAATGTAAGTTGGCTTTTCACTGTTTAGCATGGCAAGTATTGTAATGACTAATAAAGAGGTGTCCATTATCACATTTTAACAAATCAAAACTTTTCTGACAGTTTGCCATATGAGCAATCATACAATCTTGGTTTTGCTGAAGGTATCGGGGATGTGTTTATAAAAATATCCCAAAGAGCAATGA
This sequence comes from Glandirana rugosa, assembly GCA_018402905.1. NCBI lineage: Eukaryota > Metazoa > Chordata > Amphibia > Anura > Ranidae > Glandirana > Glandirana rugosa. The sequence continues at coordinate 130,232 of BLSH010415165.1, read as the reverse complement.
TGTGTAAAAGGCTTTTTTATCTGTAGTCACAGTTAACCCCTTTATGACAGCAATACATTGATATGCAGTGGCTGGGAGGCTGGACCTTGACATTCACATATTGTATATGCCTGTATATGCCTCAGTGTCTTTTTCTAGGGTGTGCTCCATTGGCGCTCTCGGAACTGAACCAAGCTGTCACCCACAGCTCACAGTCATCTACCTACTACCAGGATCCAGTAGGGTAGGCTCCCAATAGTGTCAGAACTGTGCAGCTAATCACGGTACCAGATGATCGGGAGCCCCTCCTGCCAACCTAGGGTGTCATGACCCATTTAAAGCACTGGCTCTCGCTGATGTAAAGTGGGTTAAAATGACACTGTTTCTAGGGAACTCACAGTCAGATAGAAGCACCCTACAAAAGAAGATTACTCATAGCTACCTTTCCAGCAAGCGGTAACACCAATCTGCTCTATTCAATTGCAGCCCATATTGGGGGCCTTAGGAATCCAACACTCCTAGAGTTTGGGCTTCCACCAGCAGCCGCAACTCTATGACTGGCCTTGCAGAAAGGTATTCTTCTTTTGCAGGTTACTTCTATTTGACCATGTGTTTCTTGGCGACAGGGTCACTTTAAAGAGGAGCTCCAGTCTCTCCCTGAACAATTAAACGTCAGCAGCTACAAATACTGTAGCTGCTAACTCTTAATATAAGGAAATTTACCTGCGCAAGGTACCAGCATTGCTTTCATTCAAACTGATCTTCAATCGGCTTTGGGTTCAGGCACCAGCATCTTAATTAAGGCAAATCGGCAGTAAAGCCTTGTGGATTCACAGCCAGTTTTCCACTGCGCATGCTTGAGCTGATCTGAACGTTGTGAATGGTCACGTAGTCTTCTGGGACCTGTGATGTATTCCAGAAGGTTGCGGAGATCTGACCAGAAGTGGGAGCTGGTGCCTGTCAAAACCAGGTACCCATTCTGCCCACTCCCCCAAAAAGTGCTAATATTATAGGGGGGGGGTGCAAAGAAGCAGAACTCCCCCTTTTGGTTGAAGTTCTGCTTTAAAGTAATCTGAAATATAATAATTTTGAATTGGTTCCTATAGATTTTTGCATTTTATCATATTAAACATCATAGTTCTAGTTGTGATTAGGTTCTGGAGGGATAAACATGTTTATCGGAGATGCTTCCAATTTGATTGGCAGCATAAAATGAGGGCATCAAAAATTATGAAGTATTTTGCTGGTGGTATTGACATTCAGGTCCTGATAAAAGTTTATGCTAATTAGGTTTAAAGCAACTGTAGTCACCAAGCAAATGTCATATGGCAAATGTAATATGTGATAACTGCATAGTAAGTGCACACATAAAAAAATTATGTGCTGTACACATAAGTTACAAACCCATCATTTGTTTGTAACTGTGTATTCTCAGATGACTTGGCAGACAGGAATTATTGTACCTTATTTAACTACTGGACCTCTGGAAGATTTATCCCCCTGCAGGACCAGGCCGTTTTTTGTGACGATTACTTTAACATGACAATTGCGCAGTCATGCAATGCTGTACCCAAATAACTTTGATGTAATATTTCCCCACAAATATTTTTTACTTTCTGCTATAAAACATATCCAATATTTTTTTTTAAATATCTAATTCCTTCATAAATTCAGACCAATATGTAGTTTGCTACCTATTTCAGTTAAAAAATCCCAATTAGTGTATATTGATTGGTTTGTGCAAAAGTTTTATAGCATCTACAAACTGTAGTACATACCGTATTTATAGAATTTTTACTTATTATTTTTTTTATACTAGTAATGGCGGCAATCAGCAACTTATATGGGACTGCGATATTGCAGTGGCTAATCGGACATTAACTGACACTTTTGACACTTTGTAGGACCAGTGACACTAATACAGTGATCAGCGCTAAAAATATGTACTGTCACTGTACTAATGACACTGGCTGGGAAAGGGTTAAACATCTAGGGCGAGCAAAGGGTTAGCTGTTTGCCTAACCAGTGTTTTTGTGTAAACTGTTTGTTGCTTTTACTAAGGGAAGTAATGGATTTTATTTTCTGCTCTGCAGGGACACAAAGTCAATTACTCCCCCCCCCCCCATAGGATAGGAACTCTGCCTTGTTTACATAGGCAGAGCTCTGTCCTGTGTTTCTGCCCGACGATCGGAGGGTGCTTGTTTACAACCATTGCCTGGCACCAGCAGATCGGCTTCTGCTGTGAGTAACCACAGCAAAAGTGACATGCTGGCGGCGTGCGAGCACGCCATCCAGGAGGAAGTGCAAAACAGGTATATATACGTGATTCTGCACAGACTGACCACCCTGTAGCAGTATATATGCTATGGGGTGGTCGGAAAGTGGTCAAACCATGCACACAACTTTGCAAGGGCCTTTTGGGGAAAATGTTGTACCAAATTTGATGCCTCTATATGAAACTGTTTTGTTCTGTGCTTTGTGGCTAAAGGTAATTTGCACCTTTGCACCAGTACACCTAATATAAATATGCAGTATCTCACAAAAGTGAGTACACCCCTCACATTTTTGTAAATATTTTATTATATCTTTTCATGTGACAACACTAAAGAAATGACACTGTGCTACCATGTAAAGTAGTGAGTGTACAGCTTGTATAACAGTGTAAATTTGCTGTCCCCTCAAAAAAACTCAACACACAGCCATTAATGTCTAAACCACTGGCAATAAAAGTGAGTACACCCCTAGGTAAAAATGTCCAAATTGGGCCCAAAGTGTCAATATTTTGTGTGGCCACCATTATTTTCCAGCACTGCCTTAACCCTCTTGTGCATGGAGTTCACCGGAGCTTCCCAGATTGCCACTGGAGTCCTCTTCCACTCCTCCATGACGACATCACAAAGCTGATGGATGTTAGAGACCTTGCACTCCTCCACCTTCTGTTTGAGTATTGAAGAAAAGATGGCAGCACATCCATGATACTTCACAATGCTTTATTGGAACACCACAGTGATACTACAGTTACCAGCAGTGCAACCACGTAGGTACGTGGTTGTACTGCTGGTGCCTGTAGTGTCACCGTGGTGTTCCAATAAAGCATCGTGAAGTGTCCTGGATGTGCTGCCCTCTTTTCTTTAATACTTGAATACAGCGGAGCGAGTCATGGCACTCCAGGTGTTCCTCCTACCCTTATCAAGCACCTGGAGCGGTGGTCTGTCTTTGCTTTTGGATTGTGTACCTTCCGTTTGACGATGCCTCATAGATGCTCAATAGGGTTTAGGTCTAGAGACATGCTAGGCCAGTTTATCACCTTTACCCTCAGCTTCTTTAGCAAGGCAGTGGTCGTCTTGGAGGTGTGCTTAGAGTCATTATCATATTGGAATACAGTCTCTGAAGGATCATGCTCTGCTTCAATATGTCACATTACATGTTGGCATTCATGGTTCCCTCAATAAACTGTCGCTCCCCAGTGCTGGCAGCACTCATGCAGCGACAGACCATGACACTCCCACCACCATGCTTGACTGTAGGCAAGACACACTTGTCTTTGTACTTCTCACCTGGTTGCTGCCACACACACTTGACACCATCTGAACCAAATACGTTTATCTTGGTCTCATCAGACCACAGGACATGGTTCCAATAATCCATGTCCTTAGTTTGCTTGTCTTCAGCAAACTTTTTGTGGGCTTTCTTGTGCATCATCTTTAGGCTTCCTTCTGAGATGACAGCCATGCAGACCAATTTGTTGCAGTGTGCGGCATATAGTCTGAGCACTGACAGGCTGACCCCCACCCCTTCAACCTCCACAGCAATTCTGGCAGCACTAATATGTCTATTTCCCAAAGACAACCTCTGGATATGACGCTGAGCATATGCACTCAACTTCTTTGGTCGACCATGGCAAGGCCTGGTCTGAGTGGAACCTGTCCTGTTAAACCATTGTATGGTCTTGGCCACCATGCTGCAACTCAGTTTCAGGGTCTCTGCAATCTTATTATAGCTTAGGCCATCTTTATGTGGAGCAACAATTCATTTTTTTCACATCCTCAGAGAGTTGTTTGCCATGAGGTGCCATGTTGAACTTCCAGTGACCAATATGAGAGAGTGAGAGCGATAACACCAAATTTAACACACCTGCTCCTCATTCACACCTGAGACTTTGTAATACTAACGAGTCACATGACACCATGGAAATCAAATGGCTAATTGGGCCCAATTTGGACATTTTCACTTAGGGGCGTACTCAATTTTGTTGCCAGCGGTTTAGACATTAATGGCTGTGTGTTGAGTTATTTTGAGAGGAACAGCAAATTTACACTGTTATACAAGCTGTCCACTCACTACTTTACATTGTAGCAAAGTGTAATTTCTTCAGTGTTATCACATGAAAAGATATAATAAAATATTTACAAAAATGTGAGAGGTGTACTCACTTTTGTGAGATACTGTATATACCCTTTCTCTTAAGGCTAATGCACAAGGGCATATTCCTCATTATGGCCTAAACATGCTGTGTGTTTTGGTGCCTTGGAGCCCCTGGTGCTGCATACAGTCACCCAGAATGTCTGCGTTTGAAGACTTATATCTGTACACATGCGCCACTTTATGCAAGTAGTGGCGCATACCTGTGTACAGCTGCCTACACCCATTTATGCCTAGGGGTGACAGTATGTAGCACCAGGGGCTCCCAAGCCCCAACACACATAGTTCCAGTCCCCCCACCAAAAAAACAAATACTGTTGCTGTTGATTTTTAGTATTAGGACACTTACCTGTCCAGGGATCCATTGCTGTCAGCACCCAGCCAATTTTTCAATCAGCTCTCAGGTGCTGCCATCACCATTCCTTGTAAGGGCAACCGACAGTGACGGCTTGCAGCTTTACAGCCGGTTCCCTACTGCACATACGTGAAGCGCACTGTGCTTTGTGAATGGCCCGGCGGCGGGGGGAAGAAGGAGGGATGGCCGAACTTCCAGGGTACCTCTCCCGGAGGTGGGGATGGGTGCCTGTCAAAAACAGGGGGGGGGGGGGGCGGGGGTTGGGGATGGAGAAGACAAGTGGAGCTTCCCATTTTGAATGGAGCTCCATTTTAAGCTGGAAGGAGGAATGTATCCTTGTTCATGAGCTCTTATTTACTAGATATATATTTTGTGGGAGAATGCTTTGATGAAAAAAACAGCAATTAATACTACAATGTCAAATCATCCCCAGCACAGTGCTTAACAATATACTGAAAATGGTCTATTATATAAATAAAAAATCAAATAAAAAAAGTACTGTTTGCACATTATGGGCTGGTTCACAGCAGCTGCATGGTAAAACGCCACATTTTAATATGCCAGAAGTCATAGTTCTGGATAGTGGTGCCTTTTTTTTAAAGCACAGAGCTCTGTTTACTTTTTTTTATTATTTTAGTGATTTTAGTAATCTCAGTTTAAGTAATATATGATTAACATTTGCACATTCAATTTGTCACATAGCTTGCTTCATTTTCCTAAATAGCTCCAAAAGAGACAATGTCAGGCTGTGGTTATCAGTTAAAATACACCTCGATGATTACAAATATTCATTCAATACAAAATAAAATTACAAAGGGCATTTAGTGTATGGTTTGGTTAGAAGGTGGGAATCTTACAGGGCTCTGATCCATATTTTGCAGCATAGCAGATCATACTACAGATTATAAACTTATTTAGGCAGAGTTGTAATTTATTGAATGTTCCTTTTTCTATCATCATCATAACTTATTTTAATATGCAACATTGTTAAAAAGGCTGCAAAATACACTTACCATTACAAAATAGAGATTTCTTTTTTTTCTGTTTTTGTTAGTGATGATGATTATGATCTAGATGGTAGCAGTATCAGTGCTATTATCAATCAATGAATAACAGCTTTCATAAAACAAACAATATTTTATTAGAATTTAGTGATAAATAGTTACATTTGCCACTGTTTAATCATCTTAAAGGTAGATTTTTAATTAACACATGCATGAATTAGAATGTTTTGCAGTAGTTACATTGATTGACAATATTTGGGAATATGTTATATTTACCAATATAAATAATTACATTAATAGTTTTATACTGCCATCTTGAGGCAAAATAGAAATATGCAGCAGTGTCATCCCTTACAATACATAATTGCTTCCGTTTACTTACTTGCATTTTAAATTGTTGCACATTTTAGATGTCACAAAATAGCCACTGGCTATGAAGTAACTATCGAAAGCACATAAATACATCTTGATATGCATCATGCTGATGTGTGGTAGTGGGCACTGATGGGCATTTGAAATCCCATTACAAGCTTTGTTTTTTTGCTTTTACATTGACTTCAAATGCTATAATGCAGTATATTATTGTATTGTAAATCCACTGTAAAAAAGATATTGCAATTGAATTTAGAATATCATGTACCTTCCATTCACGGGATTCATTTGAGAACTTGCAATATAAAACACAGCTTATTAGATTGTGTTCTGTCTCCCTTTATATTGATGCACTATATAAATCATGTATAATAATAACACAGGGATCACCAACTAAATCTATGGTCCAAATTGTCTTTATTAATTCTGTAATGGTATAAAAGATACATACAGTCTTGACTATAGATTGAATGCCCTTGTTGAATATTGCATGAGACATTCTGAATGCACCTTTTGAGTCTTTCTTTGAACATAGTACATCTGGTCAGCAGAATTAATAAGAGCACATAACAAAACGCACTCAGTGTTCCTGTAACAGGACCTTTTTAAAATGAAAATAAAAGTGTTTTATGGGTCTACTCACTATTTTCAGCATATAGGGAACCATTAGGGACAATTATGCAGTAATAAAAGGTGATTACAGAACAAGGGAATTTGGTCATGGGACTTTGAATGAGGTATGCCACATACAAGAAAAGTACAAAACATGTAAAATTGTGTAAATTTATTTAACATACTGAATAAAGATTACATGGTCATATTGAAATACACCAATCCAGCCATCATAAGCCGTAACGCATGGCCGACATAACACACGATAATAGAAGTACAAAATGCATGAATTTACATGTACAGGATAAAATCAAATGCATGAATGGATACATGATGAGATGATACAAAGATCAGTTGATATAGGCATTGATAAACACTCTATGCGTTTCGTGGCATAACAGCCACTCATCAGGAGTACAACGCTATATTATGGGGTAGCTTGACTTAAAAAGAGTAAGGGGAGTGCCAACAACAAACAACAGTGTCTGCCCCGGGGCTGAGGCAGGGAAAGTCCGTTCGCACTGAGGGACCAGGCAAGGCACAGGCCACGATGGAGTGAGTAATTAAAAACCAGGTAGATGGCATGGAAAAGATTAACCTGCCCCCATTTAAACCAGGGTGGAAAAGGTAATGTGTGCATTGCAGGATGTGTTCCACTAGTGTAATGACCTAGGGAGATGGTGATTAGGGGTAAGAAAACACGGGGCATTGAATTTACTATATGATTCATATAAAAATTCATACAATGAACAAATAAAATTGAACATAAAGGTTAAAATAGGAAGATAAAAAGTAAAGAATTTAAAAAGTCTAGAAGAGCTTAAGCCCAATAGCGATGGCAGTCAGAATTGTCGTATACAAAGCCTTGCTGCAAGTGAATATGTAGGAGCAAACAGGATCTATAAAAAAATAAGGAAGACCCTGCATAGCGTAACAGCAAACATTATTGCACTCGCACAATATTAGAGTTTATGGATGAATTTCAGGGTTGGAAACCCCATTGTTTCCCAGCCCTGAAGTACTTGCCTAAACAAGCTTATCCTGATCTGACACGTTTTGCAAGTGTCCTTGTTTCACAATAGATTTTCTTAAATTATTTCGTTTTGCACTTGTCAAAGATTTGGTGGACCAGTAAAACCCACTCCCTCACCCTTTTGCCAATCTATGATATACATGATTTGTGTTTTTTCTTCTTTATTCCATTAACATACATTTTTGATCATGAAGTGCAATATGTATATTTCTTAATATATAGTGTGCTTTTTGTGGTAGGCTGTGTAGCGTAGGGCATGATGTAAATATTAGAGTGGAAAGATAGGGCTATGCTTGGCAGTGACCTCCAAGGTGCTTCCAGCCCTCCAATCACCATTGTGCCTTTTACTGTTCGGCCCAACAGCATTTCAAGAAGGGTTGTGTCACAAAGCCAGTGGTGTAACAATAGCCATAGAAGATTAAGCCCAATATAGCGGAAACATGTCACAGGTGTATGACCAATGGGCAGGAATTTGAGCTGAAGCCTGTTTTTCATTTGCTTCACACCAGAGATCTATATTTGTATGCTATATTGGGCAACCAAACTAATAAGAGGCATGGAGTAGCTCAGCTATGTGAAAAAAATTAGAGGAACTGAATTTATTCTTTCTTGAGAAGAGGAGAATAAGGGGATGATATGATCAACATGTACAAATACATAGTAAGTGGTCCATATAGTGAACTTGGTGTTGAGTTATTTACTTTAAGGTCACACAAAGGACAAGGGGTCACTCTTTACGTCTAGAGGAAAAAAGATTTAATCTCAAAATACGTAAAGGTTTCTTCACATTTAGAGCTGTGAAAATATGGAATAGACTCCCTCCAGAGGTGGTTTTGGCCAGCACGGTTGATTGCTTTAAAAAAGGCCTGGATTCTTTCCTTAATGTAAATAATATAACTGGATACTAACATTTTTAGGTAAAGTTGATCCAGGGAGAATCCAATTGCCTCTCGGGGGATCAGGAAGGAATTTTTCCCCCGCTATAGCAAATTGGATCACGCTTTGCTGGGGTTTTTTGCCTTCCTCTGGATCAACTGTTGGTGAAGGATTTTATATGGGATTGTATGGTTATATATACATTTTTTTTTCAGTTTTTTTTTTGGTTGAACTAGATGGACTTTTTTCAACCTAACTAACTATGTAACTATGTATCTTAGAGTGATATGTGCTCTGCCAGCATCTGAATACATAGCTTAAACCTAATGTCCATTCTAATGGCTTTGAGCCATACTGATTTGTTATGGTATTTAAAAGCCATAGAAGCTGACGTAGCTTCAATGGGGTATGGGATATCAGAGGGCCCCATTAGAGAGACTGTTACTGAAAACTAAACTGTGAGGCTTCTAGCATAAAAGCAATCATTATAGGCCTCGGGGTCCTTGCTAGTCACAATTCAGCCTCTGTGCAGTAAGCAGCATTTGCTTATCTGTCTTAACAATGTGGATTTATTGCCCTCTTAACTTTTGCTACAGACTAAAATTAACCCTTGTATGCCTATTATAATCACAAATTCTTGAGTTTTTCTACTACTAAAACCTTAAAGGACAGCTGAGGATTATAATTCTACAAGAAGAAGTTAGAATTTAACCACTTCAGCCCCGGAAGGATTTAACACTATAGGACCAGAGCACTTTTTGCGATTTGGCACTGCGTCGCTTTAACTGACAATGGCGCGGTCGTGCCACATTGTACCCAAAGGAAATTTGTGTCCTTTTTACCCCACAAATTGATCCCCTCTGCATCATTTATGATCGCCACTATAAATAAAAAAAGAGCGACAATTTTGCAAAAAAACAGTTTTTCTCACTTTTTGCTAAAATACAAATAAAAAAAAAACAAAAAAACATTTTTTTCATCGGTTTTGGCCAATTTATACTCTTCCTCATATTTTTGGTTAAAAAAATTGGTGTTTATTGATTGGTTTGTGCAAAAGTTGCCGCGTTTACGGATTATGAGAATTCATTTCTGGGGTTTTTATTGTTTTTTTATTTTTTACTAGTAATGGCAGCGATCTGCGATTTTTAGCGGTACTGCAATATTGCGGCGGACATGTCGGACTATTTTGACACTTTTTTGGGACCATTGGCACTTATACAGCAATCAGTGCTATAAAAATGCACTGATTACTGTGTAAATGCCATTGGCAGTGAAGGGGATAACCTGAAGGGGGCGCTCGAAGGGTTAAATGTGTTCCCTAGGCGTGTTCTAACTGTATGGGGGCTGGGCTGGCAGGGGGAGGGGAGTGATCACGGCTTCCATATACAGGGAGCCTGTGATCACAGCCCTTCCCCCTCTATGAGAATGGAGATCCGTGTTTACATACACGGACCTCCGTTCTTTCACTGCGAGGGGGCCATCGCGGGTAGCCGGCGGAGATCGAGTCCGCCTTACCTGCTCCCTGGCCTCTCTGGAACACAGTAAGCGCGCGAGCGCGCCTCCGGCGGCATATGACAGCGATTTGCGATATCGAACCACCTTGTCGCAGTCAAACTGCGGTTGGCGGTCTGCAAGTGGTTAACCTCTTCAGCTCCGGAAAGCTTAACCCCCTTCATGACCAGGCCATTTTTTGTGATTTGGCACTGTGTCGCTTAATATGACAATTGCGCAGTCGTGCAAAGCTGTACCCAAATAAAATATATGTCCTTTTTTTCGCACAAATAGAGCTTTCTTTTCGTGGTATTTCATCACCTCTGCAGTTTTTATTTTTGCACCATAAACAGAAAAGAGTGACAATTTAGAAAAAAAACAATATTTTTTACTTTCTGCTATAAAACACATCCAATAAAAAAAAAATGTATAAAATCAAATTTCTTCATCAATTTAGGCCAATATGTATTCTGCTACATATTTTAGGAAAAAAAATCCTGATAAGCGTATACTGATTTGTTTGCGCAAAAGTTATACCGTCTACAAACTATGGGATAGATTTAAGTAATTTAAATTTTTTTTTACTAGTAATGGCGGCAATCATCGATTTTTAGCGGGACTGCAACATTGTGGTGTACAAATCTGACACTAAGCCACATTTTGGGGACAAGTGACAATAATACAGTGATCAGTGCTAAAAAAAATGCACCGTCACTGTACTAATGATGCTGGCAGGGAAGGGGTTAAAATCAAAGGGTTAAATGTGTTCTCTGGGAGTGCTTGCTAACTGTGCGGTGAGTGGGGTGCTTTGACTGGGGGGAGACAGAAATCTGTGTTCCTCCTTAGCAGAAATACAGGATCTCCATCTTTCCCTCTCACTGAATGGATATCTGCCTTGTTTACATAGGCAGACCTCCATTCTGTCTGCCTCGGGAGCGATCTGCAGGTCCCAGCAGACATCGGGTCTGACGGACCCACTGATTGGCTCCTGCTGTGTCCAATCACAGTGGGAGCGGGTCCCCGGCAGCGCGCCCCTGACCCAATGAGAGACATCACGTACAGGTACGTGATTTTGCACTGAAGGGCTACCTTGCCACAGTATATATGTGTGGGGCAGTCCTGAAGCAGTTAAAAAAAGTTTGTATTAGGGTTAAAAATCATTGTACAAAACACAAACACTTCCAACGCACAGTTCTGCCTCAGAGTCTACTTGTGCAGTGGATCATCAAAGGTAATGGAATAACATCCTTCAGGTATGCTTCGTCGATGCAGCCCTCCTTAGAATGGGGAATCTAGTAGACAACTGTAAAACAGCACATAGGAGGAAGTACAAGTCTAGTGCATTACCAAAGGTTTATTGTATAAAACAAAACATACAGCCAAATGAATACCCACAAAAAAGTTACTAAAACTGGAGAGTGCAAAATCAGGTGCAGCTGTGCATGGTAGCCAATCAGCTTCTTTGTCCTGTTCAATTAAGCTTTGACAAAAAAACTTGGAAGCTGATTGGTTTCTATGCATAGATGCACCAGATTTTGCAATTTTTCTCCAGTTTCAGTAAATCAATGCCTATATCTCAATCCAGCATGGGAATAGCATGGCCAAACACACTGTAACAGTGTCTGGTACACCCTCCTTCAGAGCTAGACCCCCAGCATAACCAATGCCATATATATGCACACTACAATTGGTGACACCCACAGGAAGGGGCGGTTACACAGACAAGGTGAACTACAATAATAATGGAGAAAACATACATTCGGAACATCCTTAATTTGTGCACATATTAACCATGTTTATAAATCATCAATAAGAGAACACATAATGGTCACAATAATATAAATAATGACTGAGGCAAATAAATCCTGGCGTATATCACCACAGTCTGAAATAAAATGATTTCCTTTTAAATGATTTATGTATATGTACAATTTTTTTTGCTTGGAGCTGTTTATGAGGAATATGCAATGCAACAGTACAATTTGTTTTCTTTTAAAAGCAGCCACAACCAAAGTAGAAAACCCTATTTCCTGATAGCATACTGCTTTCTATGTGAAAATAGTGGTCTCTCTGCAGAGGTCTGACACACTTTCTGCTTAGTAAGAGCTAGAGATCTTTAGTCAGCAAAGCCCATTACTATAATTTAGATTTGTTTATTACAGGTACTTATATAGTGCCGTCAAATTTACACAGAGCTTTATATCCTTAATGTACATTCACATCAGTCCCTGACCTCAAGGAGCTTACAATCTAAGGTATTATTATGCTTTTCAAATACAGTACTGTATGTCTGAAATGCAATCCTATAAAACCACAATTGCAATCCATGTCCATTTGCTACTTGCAAGATTCCAAGTTTACCTTCATACATACGTATACTGTGAATTCTGCTTACTTCTGGCTAGCTTAGAATGTTGCATAACCTTTTAAGACGTTTTTGCCTTGAAATTATCTAGAGCAGTGTTTCCCAACCCGTGGTAAGTGTACCCCCACAAGCCTGCCACCCGGAGAGTGACAATCTAAGCGAGCAAGTCTCCAGGTGGCTCAGTGACGTTAATGGGGGGTGGGGGATGCAGCCCACACCTGGATGACCCCCGCGGAGGGTCCCGGAGGAATGATTCTTCAGCCGGATATGCCGGCGCCATGCTCTTCCTATGCACAAGCCTGCAGCAGCCCCCCGGAGAGTGACAGTCTGAGCGAGCACCTCTCCGGGCGGCTACACACTGCATCCTCCTCCGCCCGGGGGGGTTCTGATGGAGGGGGATGATGTAAAGGGGATGTACACTAATGAAGGGGGGATTTCCTAAGGGGCCTGCACTAATGGAAGAGGGATTTCCTAAGGGTGTCTGCACTGATGGAGGGCGGTTTCCTAAGGGGGTCTGCACTAATGGAGGGGGGAATTTCCTAAGGGGGCCTGCACTAATGGAGGGGGGGTTTCCTAAGGGGGTCTGCACTGATGGAGGAGGGTTTCCTAAGGGGGTCTGCACTAATGGAGGGGGGATTTCCTAAGGGGTTCTGCGCTAATGGAGGGGGGTTTCCTAAGGGGGTCTGCACTGATGGGGGGATTTCCTAAAGGGGTCTGCACTAATGGAGGGGGTTAATCACCTGCAGTGTGCTGACACTAAACAGTAACTACTAACAGTAAATATCAGAACTGATATGATAGAAATCAGAGACCTTTCCAGACCTAGCGTCCAATGCATTTGGAGACTCAATTCTACCCTCCTAGCCAACCCAAAAAACAATTAATGATGCTCACCTACAAGTTTTTTAACATAATGACAACTCAGATGTTGACAAGTCTTTACTGTGGTCTGCCTACAAAGCCTTTATGAGAGGCGTTATTATTAAATTACTCTCATATGTTAAGAGCCAGAGGACTCAGCAAATTGAGGAAATCCTAACCTCTATTAAACTAATAGAGGAGCAGAAGAAACTGAATCCCTCTCCCTCCCTCTCAGCTTCCTTACTATCATATAGAAACAAACTCCACTCACTTCTTTTGTACAAATATGAATCCAATTTAAATTAAGGTGACCAGATTTTTAAAATAAAATCCTGGAACATATTTTATTTTTACTAGTAATGGCAGGAATCAGCAACTAATAGCTGGACTGTGATATTGCGGTGGACAAATCGGACACTAAGTGACACTTTGTGGGAACCAGTGACACTAATAAAGTGATCAGTGATAAAAATATACACTCTCACTGTACTAATGACACTGCCTGGGAAGGGGTTAACATATAGGGCAATCAAAGGGTTAAATGTGTGCCTAACAAGTGTTTGCTTTTACTAAGGGAAGGCACAGATCCCTGTCCCAGCAGCCATGTAATGTGACACACTGTGCCAGTGCAATGCCAGCCAGAGCCATGATCAAATGCCTGATGCCTCTGAGTTATGACACCATCCATTATGCCAGAGAGACAGACACAGTGCAATGTAGTCTTTTCACAGACACCCCCAAAGCACACCGGCGTTGAAGCCTTGAAGGCACTGGCAGCCCCATGATCAGATCCGCTTCCCCTCTCTGCCTGCTGCTGGACACTATCAGCTGAGCTCAGCTGCCTTTCTATGCCTGTCATCACCACTGCCCGCCTCACAGCCTCTCTTCGGGCCCGACTACTACTGGGTGGGGAGCGGCCCTGAGCAGAGGAAGATTACTCCGCTGGGGAAGGCAAGGAGATAGGCAGGCAGGCGGCAGTGTGTGTGTGTGTGTGTGGGGGGGGGGCTTGTAATTCAATTTTTTTTTAATACTGCACTGACTGTCTTTGAAATGGCTTGGACCCCTGTTCAAATCCAATCAGGGGACAAAACTGGGGACAGATTTGGTTCGGGGACAGTGTCCTCATTCTGGGGACTGTCCCCTGAAACCAGGGACATCTGGTCACCCTAATTTAAATGCACAAAAGCTAACTACTACTCGCTATGAAACAAGTCAGGAGTCTTATTAGCTAGACGAGTAAAACTGCAACAAAACTAGAATCGCCTCTATTTATCACCCGACCTCTAACACTCTTCTAGCTAACCCGCAAGACATAGCTAATGCATTTAACGACTACTATTGCTCCCTCTACAACTTGCAATATGAGTCTTCTACCCCTCAACCATCCAATTTTTCTATAGCTACCTTCCTATAATCGCTTGACCTCCTCTTTTTGTCCCCCATCCAGCTTCAATCTATATCACAGCTCTTCTCTCATCTCTCATCAATAAATTGAATCCGCTATCAAAACGCTACCTAATAATAAATCTCCGGGAAGTGACGGCTTCACTAACGAATATTACAAACAATTTGCACCCCTCCTTTCTCCCTACTTAGACTCTCTCTTCGATCATGTCGCACCCTCTGGCTCCTTACCTAAAGAAATGTTACAATCTGTGATAACAGCAATTCCGAAACCAGGTAAAGATCCCCAATTCAACCACAATTATAGACCAACTTCACTACTCAATACCAACATAAAACTCTATGCTAAAGTCATAGCTCATAGATTACCCCCCCTCCTCCCAACCTTGACCCATCCTGATAAGGTCGGTTTCATTTCTGGATGCCAAGCACGCAATGTCACTAGACATTTAATTTATTATAAAAACATAGAGCATACCATGGATGCAGCTAAAAACTTATAAGCACTGCCATCTACTGGCTTAATAATATATCTGTAGTTGTACAAAAATACATGAACAATGTATTCCAACATGTCTCCTCTCCAAACGCCTTACTATTCCACCTCTGCACTAGGAGCTTTCTGTTTTTAAAGTGGTTGTAAACACTTACTGGAATCAGGTAATACACAGACATTAAAAATCCTCCTTCATAAGTTGTACCTGTCTACCTGCAGCCCTCTCCCCTCTACATTCGTTCGAAAATCTGAATTATTAAGCTCGTCTAAGAGAAACAACGGGGTAGAGAGCTGAAGTTAGAGTCTGTAGAGCTCAGTGGGGAGAGCCCAGAGCTGATTAGAGGGAAAGGACACACACCTCTACACACAGCACACAGGAACAGAGCTGAGGCTGTCAATCAGCTTGAGGTCCCTCCCTGTCACCATTTTTCTCTTGATGTCAGGAAAATATGATAGAAATGATTCATGTTCATAGCAGAGGAAATAAACAGCAGGCCAAAATAACACCAAGTGCTCCTAATTGCGACAAGTACACACTATAGCGGGATATGCTTTGTTCGGGAGCTGCCAGTCATGGCACGGTCGCAGTGGAGGAACGGCACGGAGGCCGTTTCTTCACTGCGCATGTGCCAACATGATGTCGGCACAGCTATAACACTGCATATCTCCTCAACCATACAGGTTCAGGAGATATGCCGGGCACCTACAGGTAAGCCTTATCATAGGCTTACCTGTAGGTTAAAGTGGTTGTCACGAGTTGACAACCACTTTAAATGCTGTTTCCTGGAGGTAAGCATAACCTTTTCGGGACCAAAGTCACCATTATCAGTGGTGGATGTTCCTTCCCATCAGAATACCTCTCTGAACCTCGAAATTCTGGTCCCAAATAGGAAATTGTTAATTGAGAGCGGACTGTAAGTCAGTCCTCTGCTCTGTGATTGGACTGTCCCGGGAACCCCTCACCCTACAGGGGAGAGAATCCCTAAGTACACCAACTGCACCAAATCCATAAAGGAACCACAACCCAACTATGGGCAAAGCATAGCACCCATCCAGGGCCCATCCTCTGCATCCTGTACACAGTATATATGTGTACTGCTTTCTGTCCCAGAGTGATGTTAATGATTGGCAGCAGGAGAAAGCGTGCTTGCATTTAGCAGCAGAAGCAGAACCTTCTCATTCCCATGACAACACTGTCAGTTTGGTTAATTCTTTGCATTAGCCTTGCTATCTGCACTAGTCTGTCCCTTTTTAGCTATAGAGCCAGTTTGGGCACATTTTTTATTTTTTTTCAAACTGTTTAAGGCTGACAGTACTTTACCCTTCCAATTAGATGAAGGGGCATGGCCCTGAAACATGTCATTGTAGCATGGAGCTCTTCAACATTACAAGAGCCTCTTTCTGTGCACCAGTTTGGAACATTTTTATTGTTCACTTCACTCAGGATCTCCCTGTGTTCACAGAATAGGCTTCTATCGGAAGTATAAATGTAGTTTTGCAAGCTGCTATGTAAATACTTAATAAATCAATTGTGAATAACCTGCACCTACCACACTCTGATATGTATGTGTTTTAAATGAAATATTATAACCCACTGGTGCCGTTCTACACAATATTACCTCTTCAAATTACACACTGTGATAATGCCACCCAAACACAAAAACAAAAAAATTAAAAATACATTTTTCTTTACTTAACCACTCCAGGTCCGCGCTATTGCCGAAGTACGGCTCCAGCGCGGACCTGAAATGCCCGGAGGACGTCCATGGACGTCCTCCACTGCGCACGCTCCAGGCGCGCCCCCTGGCGGCAGCGCGCGCGTGCCGCACGCTGCGCGAGCGTGCGCGTGCCACACGCTGCGCGAGCGTGCCCATGGGTCGGGCGGACTCGATGTCCGCCCGAGACCCGCCGATCACCTTTAGGAGCCTCGGAACGGGGAACCGCCGTTGTAAACACGGCGGTTCCCCGTTCTGTGACAGGGGACATGACAGATCTACTGATCCCTGTCACTGGGATCAGTTAGATCTGTTATGTCCCGGCCAGCCCTGCCACTACACAGTTAGAACACAGCCAGGGAACATATTTAACCCCTTCACTGCCCCCTGCAGGTTAACCCTTTCACTGCCAATGACATTTATACAGTAATCAGTGGACATTTAAATTTCTGATCGCTGTATAAATGTCATTGGTCCCAAAAATGTGTAAAAAATGTCCGACATTTCCGCCCCAATATCGCAGTCCCGATAAAAATCGCAGATCGCCGCCATTACTAGTAAAAAAAAAAAAATAATAAAAACGCCATAAATCAATTCCCAGTTTGTAGACGCGATAACTTTTGCGCAAACCAATCAATATACGCCGATTGCGTTTTTTTTTTTACCAAAAATATGTAGAAGAATATATATCGGCCTAAACTGATGAATCATTTTTTTAATGGATTTGTACTTTAGCAAAAAGTAAAAAATATTGTTCTTTTTTGCAAAATTGTCGCTCATTTTTTGTTTATAGCGGCGATCAGAAATGACGCAGAGGGGATCAAATACCACCAAAAGAAAGCTCTATTTGTGGGGAAAAAGGACGCAAATTTTATTTGGGTACAACGTCGCACGACCGCGCAATTGTCATTCAAATTGCGACAGCGCTGAAAGCCAAAAAATAGTCTGGGCAGGAGGGGGGTTTAAGTGCCCGGTAAGGAAGGGGTTAAACAGCATAAATCATAACACATAATAGTATTGAGCCATGAAGCCCCCCCCCCACCCTACATGTTATTTATTTATTTCAGGTACTTATATAGCGCTGTTAATTTACGCAGCACCTCAAGGAGCTTACGATCTAAGGTTCCTAACTCACATTCATACATATACTAGGGCCAATTTAGACAGGATCTAATTTACCTACCAGCATGTCTTTGGAGTGTAGGAGGAAACTGGAGTACCTGGAGGAAACCCATGCAGTTTCCACATCTGGCTTGTTTTCACTTCTACTGACAGCTTATGTGCGAGAATGTTTTAGCATTATTCCTGTGAACTGGGGTTACTTTGGAAGAATTTCTTGGAGCTATGCCTTGATCAAGCCATTGTGGTGTAAGTGCATTTGTATTTATTACTTTTCAACTCTTCTGGGAAGGCTGTCTGCAAGGTTTAGGAGTGTGACTATGGGCATGTTTAATCATTCTTTCAGAAGCACATTTATGAGGTCAGACATTAATGTTGAATTAGAAGGCCTGGCTCACAGTCTCCGCTCTAGGTCATCCCAAAGGTGTTTTGCCGGAGTGAGGTCAGGACTCTGTGCAGGCCAGTCAAGTTCCTCCACCCCAAAACTTGTTCATCCATGTCTTTATGGACCTTGCTTTGTGCACTGGTCCAAATCATTTGATGGAGGAGGGATTATGGTGTGGGTTTGTTTTTCAGGGGTTGGCCTTGGCCCCTTAGTTCCAGTGGGAACTCTTAAGGCGTCAGCATACCAAGACATTTTGGACAATTTCATGCCCCCAACTTTGTGGGAACAGTTTGGGGGTGGCCCCTTCCTGTTCCAAAAGTGCACAAAGCAAAGTCCATAAAGACATGGATGAACAAGTTTGGGAACTTGACTGGCCTGCACCAGATAGAACATCATTGGTTTGAATTAGAGTGGAGACTGCAAGCCAGGTCTTCTTGTTCAACATCAGTGCCTGATCTCACAAATGCACTTCTATAAGGATGGTCAAACAATCCCATAGGCAAACTCTTAATAGACTAAGACCGAGATGTCAATAAAGTTCATGTGCGTGTAAAGGCAGGCATCTCAATACTTTTGACAATATATATGTATATATATATATATATATATATATATATATATATATAAATACAGCATATGGCTTTCAAGGATTTTCATAGCTGTGTGGCATCAATGAAGTACGGTACATTTGAAGGTATACATGCTGTGATAGCCTAATTCTTTTTTTTTTTAAATATATTTATTATTTTTGACAAAGTACATAGTACATAGGTCAGCAGTTTCAAGATACAAAGATGTAACGTAGCGGTACATAGTATAAAGCCTTGCTAACAGAGTAAGACAAACGTTATGCCGATTAGAGCAGCTGTAAGGCAAAGGTGAAGTGAGCTGGCGTTGGAATTAGAAGAGGTTAAGATTGAAAAAAAACAATTTTTTCATCAGCAATCACATGTTATGGTTAGGGCTTAAAGCTACCAAGTTAATTGGTTTCCTATAGCCATAGTAACTCAGAGGGCCGTATTCGTAACAATTTGACAGAAGGTCGGGGGTGGGGGAGGGGGTCCAGCGTGATCTCACACTCAAAGGAGGAGCCGTAGGGCTGTTGTATATAGAAGCAGATGCAAGACAGGGATGAGGCAATCTTGCTGGTTTAGGAATGAAGTGTGGTGCATGGGAAATCCCCAGAATTGGCAAAGGAGGTGTCAATCGTGGAATGCCAGGGGGCCGGCGGGTTAGATAGTTTGAGTTTTCCCAACGTGCCCAAGAGGTCTGCCTTCAGGTACCAATCGGTAAATCGAAAGGGTTCTATATATCGCTGGATTTCCTCAGGGGGGAAGGAGGATTCAATGTATTTCCTCCATCTCGAAAAGAAGCGGTTTAAGGAGTTGAAGTCCTGAGAGATGGTGTCCAACCATTCAATGCGGAAGAGGTTTTGTATGGCAATTTTGATTTGGGGCAGGGAGGGCGGGTCTGAGCTGATCCACGCTTGAGTGATAGATCTGCGAGCTGCCAGGAGACACAGGTGAGCCCAATGAGGAGTTGTAGATCCTGGGGGAGGTGTGTCAGCGGGGGGTGGTGTAGGAAAGCTGAATATGCAGAGCATGAGGTCCTTGGGAATGGTAGTTTTGAGAGTTTTATTGATGTAGAGTAAGACCTGGTCCCAAAAGAGTGTTATCTTAGGGCAATTCCAAAATCTATGTAAAAGTGTGGGTCTGGGAGCTGAGCACCAGGGGCATGTTGGGGTTGCTGGACTCTCCGGATTATGATAGAAAGGGAAGTAGGCTCTATGGGCAATTTTGAATTGTGTTTCTCTCCACTTTTCAGAGATGGTGAGGGAGCGAATTTTCCGATATCCCGCTAGGATGTGAGCCGGAGCTTCGAGGTCATTGAGGGCTTTTGCCCAAGATTGAAAGGGTGGTAGAGAGTGGTTAGAGGTCTGGTGATGGGATAGTTGAGCGTATATTTGGGCGATCGAATATTGTCCCGTGTTCGCTAAGGAGTTAATAAAGGAAGGTTGAAAGTGTTTCGGGGAGGAGAGGATCTTGGTGTTGATATAGTGTTTCAGTTGGTGATAGGGGAAGATATGCGTCTCGGGCAGGGAATAGGAATCGGCCAATTCCGGGAAAGGTTTGACCGAGTCACCGCTTGGTGTACATGCTTGACTGATCCTTTTTAGTCCCCGCGATGTCCAAAGTGAGAATGGAGTATTGGGGAGGGAGGGAGTGAAATTAGGGTTTCCAGTAATGGGGAGGAAACGGGAGGCTCCAGAAGGGAGGTCCAGCATCTTTCTCACCTCCCTCCAGGCGATGACCGTGTCTCGGAAGAGAGAATTGGTCCTGATGTGATCAGGTAATACTGAGAGTCTGGTGTGGGCTACCGCCTGGAGGGAGAAGGGGGCTACCAAAGCACTTTCAAGTTCTAAGTTGGAGTATTTAGAGTTTTCAGTGAACCAGTCTAGCACTTGCCTGAGAAGGCAGGAAAGATTATAGATCCTAATGTTAGGAAGGCCCGTCCCCCCCTCCCCCTTCGGCAGATAGAGTTTGCGAAAGGACACTCTGGGTTTTTTACCCTGACAAATAAACAGGCGTAAAGCCGCATGAATTTTTTGAATGTCCTTGTGTTTAAGGAGCAGGGGTAGGGTCTGGAGGGGGTAAAGTAGTCTCGCAAAGGAAACCATTTTATAAAGATGGCATCTGCCGAAGAGGGAGAGGGGGAGGGACGCCCAGTTCCCTAGTTCCTGTACTATCTTGTTGATCACAGGAGGGTAGTTCAGCGAGTAGAGCGAGGAGGGTTCTCTGCCAATAGATATACCCAAGTAGGTTATATGATTTTTGGCTACCAAAAATCGAGAGGTGTGTATCCAAGAACCAGAAGCCCGGGGGTTTAAGGATAAAATTTCGCTCTTTTCAAAGTTTATTCTCAGTCCTGAGCAAGATTTAAAAGTTTCAAATAATTCCTGAGTATAAGCGATATCCCAGGGGGGGGTCAGAGGAGAATAGAAGGATGTCATCGGCAAAGAGTGCCGACCTGAGGGTGGATTTGCCAATCGCTAACCCGCTGATACCTACGGGGGAGTTCAAGATTCTGGACAAGGGCTCTAGGGCTAGATTAAAAAGAAGAGGAGAGAGAGGGCAGCCTTGACGAGTGCCCTTGGAGAGTTAGGGGTAATTAAGCGAGCCGAGGGGGAAGCGTACATTTTATGTACATAGTTTAAGATAGGACCCGACATGCCAAAGGACTCCATGACCATAAGAAGCCAGGTAAAGCTAATATTGTCAAAGGCCTTTTCGGCATCAAGAGAGAAAATGGCAAAATCACGGTTAGGGTATCTCTTAGCATGCTCAAGGGCTAGCAAGACCTTGCGGATGTTAAGAGTGGCTGAGCGGCCCTGTATAAATCCGGATTGGGCTGGGTTAATAATCGAGGGGAGTGTATGGGCCAGGCGATTCGCTATGATTTTCGATAAGATTTTTATATCTACGTTAATCAGGGAAATGGGCCTGTATGCCGATGGGGATAAGGGGTCTTTCCCCTTCTTTCCTATTAATTTGATGTGGGCTTGGGAGCCAGTGGGTGGGAAGGGGCCATCAGACCAGACGGAACTGTATACCGTTTCAAGGGTCTCACTGAGAAAGTCAGCTGTGAGCTTGTAGAAATCAGCTGAGAGTCCGTCTGGGCCTGGGGCCTTACCCGGACCCAATTTGCTAATGGTGTCACAAATATCTTGGGAAGTAATGGGGGCATTGATGAATTCCAATTGTTCCTTTGTAAGTGAAGGGAGGTCAGCCTTGCCTAAAAAAGCTGTAGCAGCTTCTAAGTCTATTGGGTCTCTGGTGTAGAGAGAAGTGTAAAAGTCGGTGAGGAGGGCATTAATGTTAGAGGGGGAGTTTGTAACCGAGCCATCGGGGCCTTTCAGGGCTCCAATGACCGTGGGAGGGTGTCTCCCCGAGCAAAGCCTGGCCAGTAACTTTCCGGCTTTGTTACCTTTCCTGTGAAAGAAGAGGGCCGAATGTGCTTGGTGGGTTGACTCACGGTGGCTGGACCAGAGATCAAATTGACGCTTGGCTTTGATCCACTCCTGTACTGTTAAGGGGGTACGTGATAGTGTCATGTTCTTGTGTGCTGTTCGGAGGGAATCACTAGCCTGTTTATAGTTGCGGGAGGCTCTTTTCTTGTATTGGGCCGCATAGGAAATTATGCGCCCTCTAAGAAAGGCTTTGCCAGCCTCCCAGAATAAGTTAGGGGAGGATCGGTGTTCCTTATTAGTCTCGCAGTATTCCGTCCAGACAGCACACAATGTGGATTTAAGGTCTTTGTTTTTGGCCAGAAATGAGGGGAACCGCCATAGTTTGGGACCAAGGGGGGCGACGAGCCCGGAGATCTGTACAGTGATCGGGGAGTGATCTGATATCACCATATTCTCTATGGAAGATGACAAGATCAGAGGGAGAAGGTTTGAGGAGGCAAACAGGTAGTCAATGCGGGACCAGGATTTGTGAGGGGGGGAATAGAAAGTAAAGTCCCTGTCTGCGGGGTGGGAAAGTCTCCACGTGTCTGTAAGATGGAGAGATTGTATGGTCTGAGCGAGTGGAGAGAGAGTGAGTATGGGTTGTGCTTTGGAGGTTGTAGGTGAGCGGTCCTCGACCGCGTCCATCAGAGAATTTAGATCACCTCCCAGGAGGTGAAGGGTTTCAGGGATTTGGAGAGCCCATGCGGAGAGATCCTGGAAAAAAGACTGACTAGGGGAGTTGACTGCATACACATTCGAAATAGCAATGTCTCTCTCAGCTATTGCGAGGTGGACTGTGACTCTGCGGCCCTGGTCGTCGGTATCAATTGAGTGGAGTTTATGTGAAAGGTTTTTGTTTATGAGAATGGCTACGCCAGCCTTGCGACCTTTGGCTGGGGAGCAGTGAGCGGATCCCACCCATAGTTTACATAGTCTAGGTGCGTCATTGGGGCCAAGATGTGTCTCCTGGAGCAGGGCAATGTCTGTGTGTAAGCGTTTGAGGTGGCGTAGTACCTGCATGCGTTTGTGTGGTGACCGCAACCCCCTGACATTCCACGATATTACCTTTAGGTGATTCCCAATCTCAGGGGGAGCCATAACTGGAGTAGAGGTACGTCCATGATGCGGTGG
>BLSH010415165.1:82309-106593 GCA_018402905.1 Glandirana rugosa | reverse complement strand
TAGGGGAGTTGACTGCATACACATTCGAAATAGCAATGTCTCTCTCAGCTATTGCGAGGTGGACTGTGACTCTGCGGCCCTGGTCGTCGGTATCAATTGAGTGGAGTTTATGTGAAAGGTTTTTGTTTATGAGAATGGCTACGCCAGCCTTGCGACCTTTGGCTGGGGAGCAGTGAGCGGATCCCACCCATAGTTTACATAGTCTAGGTGCGTCATTGGGGCCAAGATGTGTCTCCTGGAGCAGGGCAATGTCTGTGTGTAAGCGTTTGAGGTGGCGTAGTACCTGCATGCGTTTGTGTGGTGACCGCAACCCCCTGACATTCCACGATATTACCTTTAGGTGATTCCCAATCTCAGGGGGAGCCATAACTGGAGTAGAGGAAGAAGAGTAGAGATCACGCTGGGGGGGGGGGGTCCTCTTAGTCCCGACCGTAAATGAATTGAGGGTAGCTGCCTTCTGTGGAGATGCAACAGTAAGAGGCAAACAGGTTAGAACAGACATGCAAAACCAGAACATTTTAAAGCTTAAACATGTAGGGGGGGGAGTAAATCCCCAAAAACCTTTTCTAGAACTTCCTTTTTTCCCCATGGAGTTCCTGTCCACAGTGCACCCGCCAAAAAGGGCCTCCTACTGTCAGGGGTGGCGTGGCTACACCGAGGAGGGGGGGGGTGGAAAGCGGACCAGGTAGGAAGAGGATGGGAGGGAGAGTAATGGGGGGTGGGGGGGGAAGGAAGGGATGGATGGGAGAGGGAGGGAAGGGAAGGGGGGGAAGGGATGGGGATATAGGGGTGATATCAGGGCAGAGCAAGGGAGCGAGGTAGGGGGCAGGCCGTTAGCGACCTTGCAAACATAGCTTCAACTTTGAGTCAAATATCACCTAGAATGCATGGGAGTGAAAAACAAATATACAATAAAACATTAATGAGCCAGTCAGAAGACAAGGTGATGATGAGGGGGGTAGGTCTTGGAACGTAGAACATTACCAGACAGAGGGTTGAGGTAGTGGGCTGGGGTATTGGGGGTGAGTCATAACGGGGTACTTGGGAAGACCAGACCCCGGGAAGAAATATGTCTAAGTCAGCGTGGCGATTTCTGAGCCTCCACTTGTCCGAAGCGAACTCTCTTGAAGGGGGGTTTCTGAGGGCTGGACTGGTTGTGCGTGGTCAGAGCCGATTTTCTGGGTGAAGATGAGGCCGATGGGGAGTCTTGCTGAAGTTCTTGTTCCATATCCGAAGGATGAGTGTTGGACAAATAATTTTCTGCATCATATGGTGTGGAGAAGGAGACTCGCTCTCCAGTGTCCGTCTGTATGTGCAGGATAGCGGGGTAGGCTAGGCTGAATTTAATGCGTTGCTCATAAAGCCAAGAGCAGATAGGAGAGAATTCCTTGCGCTTTCGCATTACCTCCTGGGAGTAGTCAGCGAAGATCATTAGGGGGTTCTGATCAACTTTCAGAGAGCGATTTTTGCGAAAGGCCTGTAGGATGGCTTGCTTGTCATTGTAGTTCAGGAAGCGGGCAATGACTGGTCTGGGTCTTGAACGCTGGTCTGACGGTTGTCCAATTCTGTGTGCCCTCTCGACTATGCAAGGGGTCTTGAGGCCTAGCTGCTGGGGTATGGTGGTGGTGCAAATGGTGAAAAGCGCTGTTTGATTGTAGGATTCCGGTAAACCAATGATGCGTAAATTGTTCCTTCTGGACCTATTCTCTAGGTCATCAAGCTTTTCTTGCATATCTCTTTGCTGGGTGGAGAGCCTGGCTATAGTTGCAGACAGGATGGCGGTGTCGTCCTCAACTGTGCTGATCCTTTCCTCAGCGTGGTCCAGCCTGGCAGATTGTTGTTGAATCTCCCTGTGGAGTTGTTCCAGCCCCTTCTGTACTGCTTTTTCAATGGCATCTGTCACCATGGGGGTGAGAAGGGTGATAACTGCCTGGGCGATCCCTGGGGGGGAGGCAGGGTCGAGTGGGGGGTCAGGCGGGGGTCCTGGGAGCGAGCTGTGATGTGGAGGGCTTTGAAATGAGACTGCTGGGCCTTGTGATGAAGCCGCTGGAGCAGCGTGTATCAGCGGTGCGGCCGCCATATTGGCTGCAGCGTGTGAGCTGTCTCCCTCAAGCTGGAGCGGGAGCGGGGCTGCGCGGGCCGTCTGCCTCTCAACAAAGCGGTCCATGACCTTGTTTAAGTGCTCCCCTGGGTGTGGGGGGGTTAGCAGGGGGTACCTCGGTGCGATCCGGTTTTATAAGCTGCTTTGTGGAGGAACCGGCGGGAGCTCTTCTCCTCTACCTCCTCTCCATGCGGGCGCCGGAACCGGAAGTGTGATAGCCTAATTCTTGCTACAGATTTTATTTAGGCAATTGGATTCTATTTGTGGGCTTCCCGCTTCTTGCCCCAGCAATGCTATGTCATTTAGGCATGTCATAATTTAATCCTATGGTCCAAAGTTTCTTAGAATTGCTTGCACCCGGTCTTCTGTTCAAGCATTTACATTTTACTGGATTAAGTTCACATCTCCTTTCCAGCCCTTCTAGGCCTGTTTTATTTGAGCCTGTTAGCATTTGTTTGCTGTGTTGCCCCACCCCTTTAGTTGGACTTTGTTTGGATTTCCCATAGTTGAAGACTAAGGATCTTGTGTCCTGTATTGTATGATTAGAAAATAGATTTTTTGACCTACCAGTAAAACCAGTTTCTTGGCATACAGTATGTAGTGCCCCCATAGTAATAGGTGCTGAGAATGTAGATTTCTGCTAGGAGAGGCAAATTTATTCAGGCCTGACTGATGTGCAAACCTGAATGTTTATTTTGATTCTGGGCTGGGAGTGGCTCAGGTAGGACTTGGTGATTCACAGATAGTGTCATCAGGACCTCTCACTTCTTTCCAGAAGTTCTGGTGTTTTTTGGACAGAGAGCTGGGGGGGAGGTGTAGCCATCTGGAGTATTTTAAGGAGCCCTGACCAATCCCCAGTCTGGATTGGCAGGGGGCAGGCCTCCTTAAATACTCAGAGTCAGCCCAATTTGGAGGAGAGTGTTGGGTGGAAGAGCTGGAGATATAGCAGAGGTCGTGGAGGCCCTGAGGGAGCCCTCAGTCTGGGGAGGGGGGTGAACTTGGGCCTGGAGGCTCAGGAAGTAGAAGGAACCCCTCTTACAACACATGGTGGAGTTCTGACCAAGGAGCAGGAGAGCAACAGAGAGGCTACAGGAAAAAGGGCTCTTTAAAGGATCCACCAATATCAGTGAGTGACACACCCTGGGAGCTGGAGGATTTGGACTGGAACAGGCTGAGAGGATACAGTGGACAGTCTGAGAAGGACAGAGGAGCCAGGGAAGTGGTATTACTGGGCCGTGGAGCAGTCCGGAGCAGCCAGGAGGGCTGAGATGGCCTAGAAGAGGATGGGCTTGGAGCAGTAGTCCATCAACCGTAGCTAGCACTAACATACTCAGCTACACTTTGAGGGCCCCTGGCTCTTGCCTGTAATAGGCAGTCCGGAGGTCCTGCAAGCAGAAACGCAGGCCTCGCCATGTGCTAGCTAGGCCAGAAGAAGGTGTTATGGAGGCTTGATAAATATCCCTTCAGGCCTCACCTGGAAGAAGCAAGTGTTGTGCAGGAGAGAAGTGAAAGGAGTGTAACTGTCAGCAAGTGTTGTGCTGGAGAGAAGGAGTGTAAATACAGAGGTGTATATAGAAGGCCATGTGTTCCTGATCTATTGGGCATCCCACAGTCACCCCTACCCCATCCAAGTTCTATCCCCTAAATAAATAAAAAAAAAATTATCGGCCTTCCCAACATGGATCAGCAAACACCATGCAAAAGTTTTAATGTAGTATGATCCTATAACAGTGGACAGAGTGCAACATTTCAGAGCCATGCAGGACCCCTTGAGGTATATGAATCACGTCACATGCTCAATTAAACTATGCTCTTTACCCAATTATGATGTGATCATTCTACAATAAAACTTTCAGACCATACTTGTTGATCCATGGTTTGCTGGCAAAGATGTGCATTGACCTCTGATGCCTCCAGTCTCCAGCTGGTTATTGCTGCAGCACTCGCTATTTCTAAGCTTTATCCAGGAACAGGTGCAATGGGAATATTGAAATTATCTCAGGCATAGATTATTCTGAATACAAGTTCAGACTGCACCTTGGCTGTTTGGTTGTTTATGTAAATGCTAGACTTTTTACCCATTTGGTGAGAAATGAACACCATATGTAGTAACAGTTTTTTTTAGCAATGCTATCTATGACAACTTTCTGTCATTGGCTGCTAAGAAAGAGGCAGGTGTTGGCACCCACCATGTCTTTAACCGCTTGGCGATCAGCTGCCGCAGTTTCACTGCCGCAGGGCGGCTTGGCTACATGAACCGCCGTCATGGTACATTGGCCGCGCATGCCTGATTTGCGGGTGAGCGCGCATGCGGCAGCGTGCATGCGCCTGCTGCATGCTCCGTGAGCATGCCTGCGGCTCGGGCAGACTCGATGCCTGCCGGCGACCCTCGATCGTCTACTACAGAGGCAGAATGGGGATCTGCCAATGTAAACATTGCTCATGTCCCTGCCAGTCAATCTCCAGTATAGTTAGAACATACAGAGAACACGGTTAACTCCTTGATCGCCCCCCTACAGTTTAACCCCTTCCCTGTCAGTGACATTTATACAGTAATCAGTAGCTATTTAAAGCTCTGATTGCTGTATAGATGTCAGTGGTCCCAAAAAAGTGTCAAAAGTGTCTGATCGCCGCCATTACTAGTAAAAAAAAATAAATAAATAAATAACAATGCCATAAATCTATCCCCTATTTTGTAGACGCTATAACTTTTGCGCAAACCAATCAATATTCGCTTATTGGGATTTTTTTTACCAAAAATATGTAGAAGAATACATGTTGGTCTTAACTGATGAAGAAATTAGTTTTCTTACATTTTTTTGGAGGGATATTTACTATAGCAAAAAGTAAAAATATTGTTCTTTTTTTTTCACAATCGTCGCTTTATTTTTTTGTTTATAGCGCAAAAAATAAAAACTGCAGAGGTGATCAAATGCCACCAAAAGAAAGCTCTATTTGTGGTAAAAAAAAGTATGTCAATTTTGTTTGGGTACAATGTTGCACGACCATGCAATTGTCAGTTAAATCGACGCAGTGCCATACCGCAAAAAGTGCTCTGGTCAGGAAGGGGGTAAATCCTTCCGGGGCTGAAGTGGTTAAATCATTTGTATTCATACTTACATAGTTGGTCTGGTTGAAAAAAGGCAAAAGTCCATCCAGTTCAACCAGTAGATAGGGGGAAAAAAATATACAATCTATATATACCATCCCATACCCACAGTTGATCCAGAGGAAGGCTAACACCCCAATAAAACATGATCTAATTTGCTCCCGCAGGGAAAACAGTTCCTTCTTGATCCCCCAAGAGGCAAACGGATGTTCCCTGGATCAACTTAACCTATAAATATTATAAACCAGGCCTTTCTTAAAACAATCTACTGAGCTGGCCAGAACCACCTCTTGAGGGAGTATATTCCATATTTTCATAGCTCTTACTGTGAAGAAGCCTTTCCATATTTGGAGATGACATCTCTTTTCCTCCACATGAATAACTCAACACCAAGTTCACTATATGGACGACATATGTATTTATACATGTTTATCATATCCCCCCTTAATCTCCTCCTCTCAAGAGAGAATAAATTCAGCTCCTCTAATCTTTCCTCATAGCTGAGCTCCTCCATGTTTCTTATCAGTTTAGTTGCTCTTCTCTGCACTTTCTCCAGTTCCCCGATATCCTTTTTATGAACTGGTGCCTAAAACTGAACTGCATATTCCGTATGAGGTCTTACTAATGATTTGTACAGGGGCAAAATGATATCTCTCTCTCTCTGGAGTCCATACCTCTCTTAATAAAATAAAGGATTTCATGCTATTATTAAGCCTTTGATCTACCAGAACACCCAGGTCCTTCTCTACCATTGACTCCCCCAGCTGTTTCCCTCCTAGTATGTAAGATGCCTGCATGTTTCTAGCCCCCGAGTGCATAACTTTATCAACATTAAACCCTATCTGCCACATAGCTGCCCAATTGAACAGTGCACTAAAGTTGGCTTGTAAGTTGGAGGCATCCTCTAAGGATGTTATTCCACTGCATAGCTTGGTGTCATCTGCAAACACTGAAATGGTACTTTTAATCCCAGACCCTATATCATTTATAAATATATTGAAAAGTAAGGGTCCCAACACTGAACCTTGGGGTACACCACTGATAACCTTAGACTATTCTGAGTATGAATCATTAACCAAAACTCTCTGAACTCAGTCTTTTAGACATTTTTCTATCCATTTACAAGCTGTTTTTACCAAGCCTGTAGACTTTACCTTACACATTAGCTGTAAAATGTATTCCATAAATTGTAAAAAAATAAAAAAACAGCTTTCCCTGTAATATTAACGTAAAAAAAACAGATAGTTGCGTGCTGCCACCTAATGGTAAGTGAAAGAAGTGTATGAATCAACAAATTAAATGATATAAAATGTATACCATATATACTCGAGTATAAGCCATCTTGAATATAAGCCGAGGCACCTAATTTTACCACAAAAAACTGGGAAAAGTTATTGAGCCGAGTATAAGCCTAGGGTGGGAAATGCAGCAGCCAGAACACAGGGACACGGAGCCATTACACAGGTATTGTAGCCAGAACACAGGGACAGGGAGCCAGAACACAGGGATTGTAGCCAGGACACAGGGATTTTAGCCAGGACACAGGGACTCAGCCATTACACAGAGATTGTAGCCAGAACACAGAAGAGATGAGTATGGTAGATTCATAATCTACAGAGCATGCTGCTTCTTAGAGCCGTTCTATGCATGAAACTGTGAGCTAATTACATTGGAATGCAGAGAATGCTGAGAATGCAGAGAGAGAGCTGCAGATCTTCACTGAGATCAGGAGGTGGGCGGGGCTGAACAGCTAACACCCACAGGTCCCGCCCACCTCCCCGACATCAAATTGAAAATCTGACACCTCTCTCAGCATTCTCTGCATTCCAATGTAATTAGGTGACAGTTTCATGAGAACGGCTCTTAGAAGCAGCCCATGCTCTGTGTAATGTGAATCTACTCATCAACCACAGACACTGACTCGAGTATAAGCTGAAAAACGTGCTGAAAAACTCGGCTTATACTCGAGTATATACGGTTAGGTGTAAACTTGGGGCTGCTGCTATTACCTGTGTGTTCTCACATCAACAACAGAAAAACTATAAGTAATTATTATGTGATAGCTCTGATTGTGGCCAAAAAACGAATGAGTGTCTATAACACTGATTGATAAAGTGTCAGTGCAAATGAATAAAGTGCTATAACAGTGCTACACAATCATAATGTGAAAATAATTAATAGTAAGTCCATAATTAGATACATATATGAGGGTCTTGTAAACAGTGCACACTAAACTTCGTCAACCACTTCAGTACCAGGCACTTACCCCCCCTTCCCGCTCAGACCAATTTTAAGCTTTCAGCACTATTGCATTTTGAAAGACAATTGCGCAGTCATGCGATGCTGTACCCAAACAAAGTTTTTATAATTTTCATCCCACAAACAGAGCTTTCTATTGGTGGTATTTGATCACTTTGGGGGTTTTTATTATTTTTACAAATTTAAAAAAAAAAAAATTGAAAAAAAAAGCTTTTCTTTGTTTCTGTTACAAAACTTTGTAAATACCGTATATACTCGCGTATATGCCAAGTTTTTTTACACTGATTTTGTGTCAAAAAACCGAGATTCGGCTTATACGCGAGTGAACAGTGCCGGTACGAGCGCAAGGGCACATTCTGCGGGCACCCGCGGCGGCTGAGAAGCATTCCAGGGATGTCGTCACGTCCGCTGACGGCCTGCAGGAGGGCGGAACTTCAGCTCAGTCACACTTGTGACGTGACTGGGTTGAAGGTAAGGGCAGAGGACACAGGCACTTCCTATGAATGGAATAAGGCTGCCGTGTTCTTCTTATATGTAAAAATGTAAAGGAAAAAAAAACAGTTTGGCAATTCGATTAACTAACCATATTAACCCTTATTGTGTGAAAAATAAGGGTTAATATGGTCAGATATTCAAATGACAAAACTGTGTTTTTTTTTCTTTGCATTTGACATGTGAAGAACACAGCAGCCTTATTCAATACATAGGAAGTAAGTATACTGTACTGTAAAAAATAAACAGTTGTACATACACACACACACTCCCGATTACATGGCCACTTCCTATGTTAGGGTCCCTAGACGGATTTGGGGTCGTATAGACCCCAAATATCTTCTAAAGAGGACCTGTCATTAAAAAAATACCTGCTGCATTTCCCACTTAGGCTTATACGCGAGTCAATAAGTTTTCCCATATTTTTTGGGCAAAAGTAGGGGGTCGGCTTATACACGGGTCGAATTATACACGAGTATATACGGTAAGTATCTTTTCTCCTTCACTGATGGACACTGATGAGGCAGTACTGATTGGCACTGATGAGGCAGCACTGATTGGCACTAATGATGAAGCACTTATATGCAGCACTAATGGGCACTGATAGGTAGCACTGATATGCAGCAGTGATGGGCACTGATAAGCAGCACTGATGGACACTCATATGTGGCACTGATGGGCACTCATAGGTGGCACTGATGGGCACAGATAGGTGGCACTGGGCACTGATAGGTGTCACTGATGGGTACAGATAGGTGGCACTGGTGGGCACTGATGGGCACTGATCAGCAGCACTAGTATATGGCACTGTTAGGCAGCCTTGCTAGGAAGGCACTGGCAGGCATCACAAATGGGCACTGAGTGCCATCCCTATTGGCAGTGGTTTGCCATACCTGGTGATCCTGGGTAGGCTTCCCTGATGGTCCTGGGTAGGCACCCCTGGTGGTCCTGGGTGGGCTTCCCTGGTGGTCCATGTGTGGGCTCTCTAGCAATCCTGGGTGGGCTCCCTGGTGGTCCTGGGTGGTGATCCACGGGGGGCTGCACTGATAAACAATCAGTGCAGACCCCCTGTCAGGAGAGCCGCTGATCGGTTCTCATCTACTAGTGTCTGCAGATGCGAGTAGAGGAAGAGCCGATATATGGTTCTTCCTATTTACACTGTGATCAGCTGTGATTCATCATAATTGATCACGTGGTAAAGAGCTTCTGACAGAAGCTCTTTACCACGATCGGAGATGCGGTGTGTCAGACTGACCCCCACACCACCGCAGGCCGCGCTGCGTGCCCCAGCGTGCTCGTGTTGGCTTGTTGTCCTGCTGGACATCATATGACGCCCAGTCAGGATAACTGAACCACTTCCTGGTCGTCATTCTGCATATGCTGGTAGGGAAGTGGTTAAAAGATGTGTCTCACAACAGATTCCAATCTGTGACTTGTGCTCCCTTCACCAGGTGTAATGGAAGCTCACCTCCTTTATAGACCCTATAAGAGTCAAACATGCTCTTAACACAATGTAATTCTCCTTTACAAATGGCTCCGCATTGATCATTAACAGCTCCTTTAAAGACCCTACACTGGTTAAACACACTCTGCACACGGTGTACTTCTCCTTTAAAAATGGCTCTGTATTGATCACTAGAAGCCCCAAACGGACATAAAAAGACACAAAAGTGCTTCCAATAGTTTAGTGCGCACTGTTTAGAAGAGGACTCTCATGTATTTATCTAATTATGAACTTTCTATGAATTATTTACACATTATGATTGTATAGCACTGTTATAGCACTTTATTCATTGGCACTGACACTTTATCAATCAGCGTTATAGACACTCATTCATTTTTAGCCACAAGCAGCGCTGTCACATATTAATTACTTATAGTTTTATCTGCAATACTCACCTCTTCTCTGATGCTATCCCCCACAGATCTATGATCCAACATGACTCCACTTCCAAGTTGAATGATGGCCAACTATATTCAACGCACTTCCTGTAATGTAAGGTATCATGGACCGATTCCAAGGGATATCACCACAGCGCCCTGTACCTTTCTTTTCCCACAAATAGAGTTTTCTTTTGGTGGTATTTGATCCCCTCTGCGTCATTTCTGATCAACGCTATAAACAAAAAACAGAGCGCCAATTTTGCAAAAAAAAAAAAAATATTTCTTACTTTTTGCTAAAATACCTATGCAAAAAAAATATATAAAAGCAAATGTATTCATCGGTTTACGCCGATTTATATTCTTTCTCATACTTTTGGTAAAAAAATCCCAATTGGCGATTATTGATTGGTTTGCGCAAAAGTTGCCGCATTTACAAACCATGAGAATTAATTTCTGGTGTCTTTACAATTTTTTTTTCTAGTAATGGAGGTGATCTGAGATTTTTATCAGGACTGTCATATTGCAGCGGACATGTCGGACATTTTTGACACTTTTTTGCGACCAATGACATTTATACAGCAATCCGAAATTTAAATATCCACTGATTACTGTGTAAATGTCATTGGCAGTGAAGGGGTTAACCTGCAGGGGGTGATCTAGGGGTTAAGTGTGTTCCCTAGGCGTGTTCTAACTGTGAGGGAGCTGGGCTACCTGGGGCATAAGAGATCTAACTGATCCCAGTGACAGGGATCAGTAGATCTCTCAGATGCCCACTGACAGAGCGGGGAACTGCCGTGTTTACATTCTACCTCTCTGCTAGGCAATCGCGGCTCACCGGTGGAGATCGAGTCCGCCCAAGCCGCAGCCACACTCCCACAGAGTGCGGCGGGCACGAGAGTGCGGCAGGCACGAGAGTGCGCCGGCGGCGGCGTGCTTCCACCTGCTACAGCGCATGCACGAGCCGTCGTTTACAAACAGTGATTCACAGGACAGAGCCACTCTGCATCAGTATATGTACATGAGGAACTGGTTAAGAGAGGTATGGGCTCTAGAGAGAGAGATATCATTTTATCTGTAATATGTAGTTCAGTTTTGGGCACGTTTACAAAAATGAAATTGGGGAACTGGAGAAAGTGCAGAGAAGAGCAACCAAACTGATAAGAGGCATGGAAGAGCTCAGCTATGAGGAAAGTTTGGAGGCACTGAATTTATTTTCTCCTGAGAAGCGGAGATTAAGAGGGAATATGATCAACATGTACAAATACATAAGTGGTCCATATAGTGAACTTAATGTTGAGTTATTTACTTTACGGTCATCACAGAGGACAAGGGGGCACTCTTTATGTCTGAAGGAAAAGAGTAAGAGTTGTGAAAATGTGAGATAGAATCCCTCAAGAGCTGGTTTTGGCCAGCTCAGTAGATTGCTTTAAAAAAGGACTGGGTTCTTTCCTAAATGTACATAATATAACTGGATACTAATATTTATAGGTAAGGTAGGTCCAGGGCATATCTGATTTCCTCTTGGGGGATCAGGAATTAAATTTTCCCCTGGTGGAACAAATTGGATCATGCTTTGCTGGGTTTTTTTGCCTTCCTCTGGATGGATTGTAGGTATAGGATTGGGTATATAGGATTGATATTTTTTTAGTTTCATTAGTTTTTATTCATTTCAACATGTAAAGTAGATACAACAATCTGTAGAGTAGTAGTAGAATATATCGTACATAGCAATACAAAGAATAAACCATCATGGAAGTGCCTTGACAAAAAGCATGCTCCATATATAGATAAGCCCTAAACTAGTACCTGTGGTGTGGTTGGCTAGGGCAGAGGGGCCTCGTCTTAGCTCTCCGACACCCCCATGGGAACAAACTGTGTCCAGAGAGGCGTGAGAGTGAGACCCCACCCTTAGTTACTGCAAGGGAAGAGGGAGTAGCCACCATTAGGTATAAAGTGCGGGAACATGGGAAGGATCTATTAACAGGAAGACAGTAACATTTACATTAAGTAGGACTGAGGAGATAGAATGGTAGACTATGTGATATCCGCCATAGGGGAGACATCATCCATGTGACAACTAAGAGACTGAATCAGATCTGCCAGTCTAATGATTACTTTGGCTGAGACTACTCCTACCTCAGCCCTCTATCAGGGTTGTAACTGATCATATTGAAACAAAAAGATGAGAGGAATCCATTCCTACGGCATCAGGGCATAATAAACTCATGTACAAGGAGTCCAAGGAGAGGACTTAGAGAAGAGGGGAGCGAAGAAGGTAAGAGAAATGGAAGAAATAAAGTTAGAAAGAGAGCTGTTAGGGAAGAAAGAAGAAAGGAACCCATGGAGCGCCTCCTGTTGCCAAATTAACCTATTGTAGAATCTGGTGGAATGAGAGAAAGAGAGGGGCTTGAGCAGGATCTAGATAGGCACCTTCATGAAGCTGGCCAGGTCGGCAGATAGTTTCTTGATGTGGGGGAGTAGTTGTCCCCATATAAATGATCAATAGAGGAGGTTAGATGTGATGCCTAAGTACAGGATTGAATGGTTATTCCAGGAGAAGGGGAAGTGGTCTTGCAGTCTTTCCACCAGGGCAGAGGGAGGTCAAGATATTGAGAGCTTGAGATTTATTCATATTGACTTTGAGGCCTGAGATAAGGGCAAAATCATGAGTTAATTTAGCTATGTTGGTTGTAGAAATGAGGGGAGAGGTAACAAATAATAAGATATCATCCGCAAAGAGGGCGCATTTATGAGTGTATGGGCCACACCGTGGATATCTAGGTGGTTTCTAATAGCTATAGCCAAGGTCTCTATTATTATGGTGAATAAGAGGGGAGATAAGGGGCACCACTGTCTAGTCCCTCTTGCGACGGGGAACAGGTCTGAATAAACCCCCTGTAGTTTGATTCGTGCAGAAGGTTGGGAATATAAAGTCTCCAACATTGCGATAAAGCTTGGGCCGAAACCCCATTTTTCCAAGATGAAAAAAAGGAAGGGCCATGACACTGTGTTGAAGGCCTTCTGAAGGTCCAGAGAGAGTAAATACCCCTCCTGCGGGGGGCCGCCATCCCAGCCTGATTTCATCAAGGATACAACATTGATCGCTCTCCTTATCTAGTCTAGCCCCTGTCTGCCCGGCATAAACCCCACCTGATCCTTGTGGACATAGGTACCTATGAACGAGGCTAAGCGGTTAGCCAAAACCTTGGTGAGTATTTTTAAATCATTATTAATTAAAGAGATGGGTCTATAATTGCACACATCACTATGATCCTTCCCCAGCTTTGGGATAACCGATATTGAGCTGTGTTAGAGGCAGGGTCAAGAGGATTACCTTTTCTCAGGGAATTAAAGTGCCGGGTCAGAAAAGGAGCGAGCATGCTAGCAGAAGTTTTATAATGAAAAATGCCAAAATATACCGCGCTCATTCAGCAGCCACCAAACCCATAGAGATAAGAAATTCTCTCATATGTGTATTATTCTCTCTGGTATTCACAACAAATCCAGAGATGGTAATGCTGCATTAATAAATCATGGCGCTTACAAACTTTAATGTCCTTCACCACAAGATATATATAAATATGTGTGAGCTGAATGTGACCATATAACATAAAAGTCCTATAAGTGGAGGAGCTTCTTGGTGATTCTTGAAATACGAAACTCCTTCTACAAAAGAAAAGAGGGGGGTTCCCGTTCACAAGGTGATTTACATCCACTTGCTTCCCCACTTACCGGACTTCATTGACCTCCAAGGGCCACACAAACAAATAGGGATATATTTCTTCGTGTTGAGCTTCACATGCATATACATGAATGGACTTCTCAATTCCAGATAAACTCCGCTAGGAACCCCAAAGGTACCCCACTTACCAGATCTTGAAGTGGTAAAGCGTAACTGAAGGTAAAGGAGTATGTTGAAGAGTCCTCCAAAAAGCGCCTCTTTTGGTGTATGGCTCCAAAACCACGATGTGGGAAGGGAAGAAAATAAACTTCCAATAGTGAAGCCAGTATTTATTTTTAAAAATATAAAACTGAATCAAACAAAGCAAAAACAAATCAAAACAGAAACTAAAACAAAAACAAAATAGCAAATCCCGCAGCAGGAGATCGCTTGCTAAAACAAATATCAATAGATGTACAGGGGATGCCTGGCTGCAATCCACCTGTATAGCTCAAAAACGGAAGTAATGTGCAACTCCCTTGCCACCCAACGCGGCGTTTCGTTAACTGCTCGTCAACGTCATCAGGGGTCATAGGGCCAAGCACATCACTTCCTATTCTTATACTTCCGCTGTGAGTGTCATCAAAAACAGCTGTTGCAAGTCGGTCAGTGTGAATCAGTGTTTTACCATGGATTAAACACCATGTGTTTCTGTGTTCTTATTGATTACAACTTGAAGCTCCCTCTGGTGGGGAGATGTTGTTATGGCAATCATGTTTAAATTGCACGTCTCTCCTTAATCTGATGGAGAGATCGCACAGTCTGTGTGTTGTTCATCACAATTCATAATTATTATCACCTCCATGATAAAAATATTGAAACTTAATAAAGTTAATGAGACTTGATGAAATTACTTGTGCTGAAATAATGATTCTTAAATGAACAAAACTTAAAAAAAACTGAATCAAAAAAACTTTAAACAGCAATTGTTTAGTGCATTAAGACTCCCTCTAGTGGGGGGATATATTCAGTGTGATAAATACTTTTACTGCAAGTTCCCACGTATCTCCCTCAATCTTAATGGGGAGATCGCAATGTATGTGTGTATCAATGTGAAACTTTATAATATAACGTGCAAAGTGAAAAAATATGTACTGTGATAAAAGTATATCTGAATCATATTACTAAAATCATTTAAACAATTAAATGAATATCAATCTTAGAAATTTTCCAGAAAGCAATTTAGATCGATGTCGGAGTTAATACCAGCAGGTCTTAATGTGTCTAATTTATAAATCCAGGCTGTTTCGTTTTTGGATAATTCAAGATCTGGTAAGTGGGGTACCTTTGGGGTTCCTAGCGGAGTTTATCTGGAGTTGAGAAGTCCATTCATATATATGCATGTGAAGCTCAACACAAAGAAATATATCCCTATTTGTTTGTGTGGCCCTTGGAGGTCAATGAAGTCCGGTAAGTGGGGAAGCAAGTGGATGTAAATCACCTTGTGAACGGGAACCCCCCTCTTTAGTCTCTTTAGACTGTAGAAGGAGTTTCGTATTTCAAGAATCACCAAGAAGCTCCTCCACTTATAGGACTTTTATGTTATATGGTCACATTCAGCTCACACATATTTATATATATCTTGTGGTGAAGGACATTAAAGTTTGTAAGCACCATGATTTATTAATGCAGCATTACCATCTCTGGATTTGTTGTGAATACCAGAGAGAATAATACACATATGAGAGAATTTCTTATCTCTATGGGTTTGGTGGCTGCTGAATGAGCGCGGTATATTTTGGCATTTTTCAGTTTATCATATGTAACTAATTTAGGTTATATTGATACCAGCTGCTCTTGATATTAATTGATTTGTTGTTGATTCCAAGGCGCGGGTAAATCTGTTTTAGATTAAGAGAAGTTTTATAATAATGGGTGGAAAATCCATCGGGTCCAGGGGCCAAGCCCTTGCGGAGACCCTTTATGACCATTAGGATTTCAGATTCCTGGATGGAGGTATCGAGGTGGGATCAGTCTTCAACCATGAGATGAGGGAGGGAAATCTCCCCCAGAAAGGCCTCTAGCCCTTTAGCGTCTTCAACTCTATCTTTGCTGTACAATTGGGAGTAAAAATAATGGAAGGTTTCCATGATACTTTGTGGATTTTGAGTAATGTCTTCCTTCAGTGATCTGATTTTGGGGAAAGCGAGAGCTCTAAACTTAGGGGAAAGTTTGGCTGCAAGTTTAGACCGTATAATGTCTTTATACATATAAAACATAGCCATTTACCACCTCTGACTTTTCTCCGCTGAAGAGGTAAGGGCAAGATTTAGGGCTTATTTAGTCAAGTCAAGTTTTGAAAATGAAACTAGGGTAGGGAGGCGTTTATGAGCTTTACGTAGTAGTTTAAATTATTTTTCAAGTTTATCTATGTCAACCTTCTGCTCCTTTTTCAATTTAGAGCCTAGCCATATGAGGCTTCCACGGATCACCACTTTGTGGGCGCTCCACAAAGAGGATGAGGAAATGTTCCCTATGTCATTCAGCAAAAAGAATTCCTTCAAGTCCTTTTCTATCATAGTACCATGTACTGGATTGCTTAAAAGAGATTTGTTGAGACGCCAGGGGTGCGGACCAGCTAGGCTGAGGATATAATAAGTTTAAAAAAAAATAGAGAGTGGTCGGACCAGGGGATCTAGTGTATCGTCACCTTAGAGGCACTGAAGACAGAGCGGGGAGTAAGGTATGATCGATCCTAGCAAGGGTTTTATGAGGTGCAAAATAGTGTGTAAAGTCCCTGGCTGAGGGGTTTAATTCCCTCCAAATGTCTACTAGCCCTAGAGAGTGTAGTAAACAAGCTATATGTAAACTTTGTTTGGGGGGCCTTTTAGACTGAGGGGCGCCAGACCCCTTCTTGTCTATGATTTGATCTAAAGCAATATTGGAATCCCCACCCAACACCAACCGTCCCTCAAATTGAGGGGAGAGTTTCGTGAGCATTTCTTTGAAGAATTTGGCCTGACCCAGGGATATAGTATGAGGTAAAGGTATAAAGCCGAACAATTTAGGCATTGACAGGGACTGCCTGAGCCTGTCAGCCCAAGAGAACGGTGTCACTACAGGTGGAGGAGCCTTAAGACCCAAATGTAGTTTAAAATTCAAAGCAGAAGAATACCAGATAACAACTTTGAAATGAGAACAGTATAACTTGGTTCAATGAGCATGCAGAACGAAAATCAGGGGGTCAAATTTGGATATAGTGCACGCTTGATGAGAAAAGAAAAAAAAAGGGAGAAGGGAAGAAGAAATAAATTTTTTTGTGGTCTGGACAGGTTACCCTACTGTGGTGTGGCAGATGGATAGGTAAAACAAGGTATCCCCGAAAGTCAGCAAAACAATAATACAATCAAAATAGGGAGGGGGGAGAAACAGAGATCCCTAATGGGGATCTTCCAATGAAAAGTCCAGTATGTGTTGCAAATTAGGATGTGATGTCCTTTTACAGGGTGGGATGACATTACATTGTCTCCTCTGCTTCTACTTGTGCCAGGCCAGATTCAGGGGACTTGATTGGGGTGGTCTCTTTGAGGCGTTGTGGCGGTTGTCCGATAAGTGGAGCAAAGCATCCTGACAAATGAGGCCTAGTTGTAGCAGCAGGTGCTCTCCGTCTTGCAGTGTAACAAACCCATATGTTTTATTTTTCAATTAGAACTGGAGCTTGAAAGGGAAGGCCCACCAGTATTTTATTGATTTTTGAACCAGCACTCCCAGGAGGGGTTTTAGGGATCTCCTGCATTGGATAGTTGTAGGGGATAAGTCCGCAAATATCTTAACTGGGTTTCCTTGAAATGAAATATTGTCAGATTCTCTTGCTTTCCTCATTACAGCTTCCTTGACTGCATAATAGTGCAGATTCACTATAATGTCCCTAGGGAGGCCATCTTGACAGGGTGGTTAGAGGGCTCTGTGAGCTCTGTCCAGGGATTTAACTGCTTCTTGTATATCTGTGGTGGATTCAGGGAGCCCCCTTAAGTGGAAATTGTAGTGAGTGTTCTCTAAATCTTCGATCTTAGAGAGAGCAGAATCCAATTGTTCCTGAAGATTTTGAGTACATGCAGTGTTCTGGTTGGCTCTTTGAACAGTGTGGTCCATGGTTTGTTCTATTGCCTCTATGTGAGAGCCCAGGCTCTGTAGATCTAATTTAATTAAGTTGGTGATCTGTGCTGCTGTTTGGGCCAAATCTGCTGCTAGAATCTCAGAGAATTTAGCAAGGAGTTGTGATATATCTGGGGTTGGCCCATGGAGGTCTAGGAGACCTGAGGTGGAGTGGAGAGACGTGCAGGGCTATCAATCCATGGAGAGTAAAGTAACCCATTGAACGATCTGTCCAAGAGCGATTCAGTGGAAGCAGGAGAGGAGACAGGGAGCTGTATGTAACTCGCAGGTGTGGAGGGTCCGCTATGGAGTCTGAATCTGCCTCATGGCTTCCAGGCCTTGAAGCTGTCACCATCTTGGAGAGGTCCGAGGCCTGTCCTCCAAACTTGAGCCGGCGGGATACCTCACCTCTGTGAGGCTCGATTGGCATGCAGAGGGGAGCTCTGGTGGAATTCAGGGTACTTTTTGTATTGTAATCACTTCAGGTAACACACTAGCACCGCAGCCACCATTGGGCCACGGCTGGGCGTCTGGTCTGATCCTGTACCTTTAGGCCTCATACACACGGACGTTTTTTGACGCCGGCGTTTTCTGGCGTTTTTTGCAGCTCTCCATGTTAGTCAATGGCCCCATAAAAACGTCGGCGTTTTTGAGCTGTAGGTGGCGTCGGCGTTAGTGAGCAGAAAGTAGAACCCATGGCCATCGCGTTCTGAGGCTGTAACGTTTTGACGTTTTTTAACGCCGACGCCACAAAACGCCAACTAACGCCAACAAACGCCACCTAATATTGTACCGGCGTTTTCCGGCGTTTTTTGACGCCAACGTTTTTAGGTTGAAAAATAGCAGAGGGATGATTTTTTTTAAAAAAACGCCTATTGACGCCGACGCTCACTAACGCTCAAAAACGCCAATGCATAACGCCGAAAAACGTCGACTTTTTTTCCTTGATGTCGGACCCGACGTTTTGTTTATTTTTTTAGATACGCCCGTGTGTATGAGGCCTTAAGGAGGGTTGGGCTCCTCCAGTCACCTGTCCTTCATCTATCCATTAAATTGTATGTGCTTCCACTGTGAAGCCTCTTATACAGAGTTAGGTCTGCAGTACACAGGGAGCCTTGTTGGGGCCTGCAGCTTACGCATACACTTGCAAATGTGTGTAACCAATCCCCTGCCTTTTAAACGCTACTGTTAGACAGGTGAATTTGGTTGGTGGCAGACTGGTCGGTAAGTTGAGCTTGGATTTCTCTGTTTTTTGTTGAAATTCGGGGTACTGTCGTGCTGTCAGGAGCTCGGTCCGCTTGGCGTACTTGGTGCAGGGGTCAGAAGATGGCCGGAGCGGTGCGGAGCTCTCGAATTAAGCGTCCATTAGGGGAGCTGCCACGCATGCGCCCGTGATAATTTTTTTTTTCTTCACTATTATAGGTTGAACTAGATGGAGTTGTGTCTTTTTTTTCAGCCTGACTAACTATGTAACTATGTAACTCCAAGGTTTTAGTCCAGTGTCAACCTGCTTCTCTCCTTTTTTGAAACCGTTTTATTATTTATATTATTTATTTTGTTTTATTATTAGTTTGTTGAGAATGGAACACATTTATCAAAATTGAAATTATACTCTAATGTTTCTACTATTTATAAACATGTGAGGACTGTCATGTATTACCTATTCAACATGTTGGAAATTAGTAATCACTATATACGCACATGGATATAGACAATGGTGGCTGGTCCATTTTTTGGGGAGGAGAGGAGAGGCAAACAAACCACCCATCACCCCCCTGCCCCGTTCGGTCAGTCCATCAGTTAAAATCCCCCCCCCCGGTCGCTCAGTTGATCGGCAAACTGTACACCACCCCCTGTTTCTCGCCTATCTTCCCAACAGCCCAGCACTTACCCCATCTAGGTCACGGGCAGCTTTGGCAGCTTTCCCCTGCATCTCTTCCTCTATGGCCAATACGATCGCTTTTCCTCTCGGCCAATCGGGTCTTGTTAAGAGTCTTCCTATTTGGCCAGGAGGAGAGACAGGAAAACAATAGCGAATATTAATTTGCTATTGTCACACAACCGGGTGGGCTAAGGGTGCAGTCCTCTGCGCCCTTAGCCCACCCTTTTTGAAGCCAATTAGAGGCTCTAATAATGTGCTTAAAAAAAACCCTATTGAAATCCATGCGTCCAGTACACTGAATGTAGATTAGGGCCGGGCGCATGGATTAGGGGGCGGCGCCCCTGCGCCCCTAGTGGAGCGGCAGCCGCTGGATACAGACATCTTTGCAGGGCAGCATGTCTTCACAATAATGCAAATGATATCAGGATCACACAGATGTAAAATGTCTATTTTCTCCTTTCTAAGCAATATAAGATAAATAAACGTTTGACAAAAAAACTATTTAAATAAAGAGGAATAAACACAATAGCAGTACTGAGTATAATGGTATTTCCATTGCATCAAATCAAACCATCTGTGTAATATCTATAAAATCCTTAAAGAAACATACCAGCATCCAGGGGTGTTTGTAAAACTAGGCTTGCCTAGATTGGTCAGAATGCCACCAAATCCAAACTTTTTTTTTTTTTAGCAATTAAAGAATCTTCCAGGGAATATGATCTTATGGTGGTGTTCCATCCAGTTTAGGGGGTGCCCACTTTGTGTTGCCTGATCTCAGTTCACTTCAAGGAATTGTCTATAGGTAACATGGTGGTTGGGACATTTAAGCCTCGTACACACGATCCGATTTTTGGACGACCGAGCGTCTGATTTTTGTCAGAAGCTTGTGTCCATGATTTGGTAGAGCATACTGATTATCGGAAATTTTTCGTCCGACAAAGGCGAACGTAGTGACGTACTACAAGAGTATAAAGAGGAAGTTCATTTTTGGTGTGTCACCCTTTGTGCCGCTTCCGCTAATTTCGCTATTAAAAAGACATTAAAAAGATGATAATGTGTGCTGCATTTCATAATTTTAATTGCCGCGCCATGAAAGTTAATTCTGGATTACGATTGCCAGTTCACACGATCAAACTCTTCCGGGACGTTTCTTGATTCCGATCATATGTGTTTGCATTTCCGACTTCTGTACTGACCATCCGAAAATCGGACTTTGAGCCACCGTATGAAAACATTTACTAATCTGCCCATCCAGCTTTTGTCTGATGAAAAATCTAAATCGGCTGTCAAAAGGAGCATACTAACAGTAAGAATTTCGGACGACAGGCCGTTGAACGAAAATTCCCATCTGAAATTTGCATCGTGTGTAAGGGCCTTTAGTATGTGTAAGCACTGTATATCTTCAACAATTACCTTAATTTTATAACCTTCTGTTTGCAGCTTTTTGCATCTCAGTGCTGCTGATCTCCTACAGTGTTTTTTAGTCACTTGCACTTGCTTCATTGTCTGTACATCACTTACCAGCTTACTAATATGACAACAGTAGACCATGCCTGTACAATGAGTATT
Source organism: Glandirana rugosa (assembly GCA_018402905.1). Lineage (NCBI taxonomy): Eukaryota > Metazoa > Chordata > Amphibia > Anura > Ranidae > Glandirana > Glandirana rugosa. The sequence continues at coordinate 85,481 of BLSH010415165.1, read as the reverse complement.
GGCACAGCGGTTTGTAGCCTAAATCAGGGCTGCATGTGACAAGGTGACAATAAAGAAACACTACTGGGATAGGGTGACCAGACGTCCCCGGTTTCAGGGGACAGTCCCCGGATTGAGGACACTGTCCCGAACCAAATCTGTCCCCAGTTTTGTCCCCTGATTGGATTTGAACAGGGGCCCAAGCCATTTTAAACACAGTGCAGAATTAAAAAAAAAATTCTGAATTACACACCCCCACTCCTACTAGCTTGGGGGGGGATGTAATTCCCGCTCGCATGTTCTTCTGCCTGATAGTGTCCAGCAGCAGGCAGAGAGGGGAAGCGGATCTGATCATGGGGCTGCCAGTGCCTTCAAGGCTTCAACACAGGTGTGTTTTGGGGGTGTCTGTGAATGTACTACTTTGCACTGTGTCTGTCTCTCTGGCATAATGAATGATATCATAACTCACAGGCAGCAGGCATTCTATCATGGCTCTGGCTGGCATTGCACTGCCACAGTGTGTTACATAATATGGCTGCTGGGACAGGGATCTGTGCCTTCCCTTAGTAAAAGTAACCTCCCCCACAGTAAGAAAACACTTGTTAGGCACACATTTAATCCTTTGATTGCCCTAGATGTTAACCCCTTCCCAGCCAGTGTCGTTAGTACAGTGACAGTGTATATTTTTAGCACTGATCACTTTATTAGTGTCACTGGTTCCCACAAAGTGCCACTTAGGGGTTGATTTACTAAAGCCAGAGAGTGCAAAAACCGGTGCAGCTGTGCATGGTAGTTAATCAGCTTCTAACCTCAGCTTGTTCAATCAAGCTTTGACAATAAAACCTTGAAGCTGATCACAGTCCCGCTATAAGTCGCTGATTCCTGCCATTACTAGTAAAAAAAAAAATATGTCCCCAGATTTCATTTTAAAAATCTGGCCATCTTATACTGGGAGACAGTTGTCACCTTTATTAAAGCAAGGGTCTGAACAACGGCCTTCATGGCAGGAACTATTTTTTTAATAAAAGCTGCAGATTTAAAAATATTGACAATTTACATGTTAAAGCTGAGATTTTAGTGATTGGGTTTGCATATAGTTTAATCTTTCATACTACTGGATTGTGCAAATTATGCTTTTAAACATCACTAGATGGCAGTGTGGGATTTCACATCATCTATTATTTGTTTCATTTGCTATAATTTCAGTTCATTGGGTGGATTGATTGTACACATCATATTTGGTATAAATATGCACTTTTTCAATATCTTCATTGAATTTGGGGGGTTCTGGCCTCTCCCTGGACATCTGTTGTGTGGTGCCTAAATTGTAATTATGCATTTGTAGACATGCTACTCCTTAATTACAGACAACAGCTCCTGTGGTATCTGTTTTGATCTGTTTTTCTAAGGGAGTGAACATTTTGTGTTCACTGGCTAGTCATTCATATCATTTACTATGGAAGAGGCCTGACTTGCTTAGTGACGAGAATGTATCGCTGAGCTTCTAAGCAGTTATTGGGTTAAGTCTTAATCATGTCTGAGAAATCTTTACAAAGGAACACTTAGGCATATTTTCACTTGACATGGGCTAATGAACAGTGGCCGCTTATGCATTCAGCAGGCGTTCACCCTTCATGCAACTTGTGTATGAGATTAAAATGGATTGCTTTTATATTCCCAGTTGTATACTTTCCAGTGGCTTTTCTAGATCTCATGCAAGCACCTTTCTAATTTTAGTTCCTTCATCTGTTTCTCATTAGCAGTTTGTGTATGAATGCCCCATAGCATTTTCATGTAGTGCTCTGCATGCAATCCATATGGGCTATGCAGCATTTATTCAGAGGAAATGCACTGCCATTGCAATTGATATTATCTGATTATTTCTTTTGTGTATTTTGAATGATTTTACACAGCAAAAGGGTTTTCAAAGATATATAATTTATTAATTCATATAAACAGACACCATCCATTGTGTTTTACAGGTTACATAGAACCATTTCAACGAGTTATTACCCCAGTCACAAATGAACATTAAGGTCAACAAGGGCTATAGTTACTCTATTATCCTGTGTGTTTAAAGTTTAATATTAAAAAAAATGTTTTTGAAAATGGGTAGAACAGATACATAATTATATTTACAGAGAGCTATGTCCAAAATACACAGCATTTTAAAAAAAAATCACTTTAGATAAAGTTGTGTATATTGCTTGGGTAGAATGTGTGGCTTGAAGACGCATGTGAGCATATACTTGCTGAGTCTATCCTGCCGCATATCTCTTATATTTATCCTGCAGGCCATATAATTCCCTGCTTTCCTGGCATCTCTATACCCCAGATAGGTCAAGCGCATCCTCCTGCATCATCCACAGCATGTCCTCCCTGCTCCCACCATGAGATAATGAAATAAGGATGAGTCTACCCGAACTGGCCACTTTTCTCAAGATGGCGCCATTCCACAAAGAATGTAAAAGAGAATATATTTAGGCAGTGCAAAGGCTGGAGTGCTTTCCCTGCACACTGGCCAAAGCCACTCCTTTAGCTCCTGAACTAGCTGACATAGACACCAGACTTGTGGCTGAGGAGGGAACCTTGAGCTGCCAAGCCTGGGATACAGTGAGTACCCCTAAAACCCACTCTTGGGGACATTGATAAGCTTTTGGCTACAAAAGGAAAAGCAGAGCCAGAGCCTACTCTCTGGGATATTTTTAATGCATTTCTATATGTAATACATCCTTATCTGACCTTAATACAGAAATTAAGGGAATTACTGTGGTCGGACATTATACAGGGTGGGCCATTTATATGGATACACCTTAATAAAATGGGAATGGTTGGTGATATTAACTTCCTGTTTGTGGCACATTAGTATATGTGAGGGGGGAAACTTAGGGTAAAATAATTCCACATAGGTATATTTACCGGGTGGGACATATTACAGGCTGGTGTCATTAAGGGAATTAAAGACATAATTCCAGTCTATTCCTACATAATGTATATCTTTACGTAATTTTTATAGGGTCTCTCATCCGAGACCGAGACGAAAAGGAAAACATCGGTTTTCGAATAGTTACAGGGGTTCTCACCCAAAATCCCCATGAGTGACATAGGGTCCGAACCGTCGAGTTCCAAGGGAGGAGTCGGTGTTCAGACCACAGATACAGTCGATCAAGTCCTCGATTTCCTCACCGAAACC
>BLSH010415165.1:51565-66350 GCA_018402905.1 Glandirana rugosa | reverse complement strand
GGATGGATGGATGGATGGGTGAGCATGGATGGATGGGTGAGCATGGCTGGGTGGGTGAGCATGGATGAGCATGCATGGCTGGATGGGTGAGGATGGATGGGTGAGCATGGATGGATGGGTGAGGATGGGTGAGCATGGATGGGTGGGTGGGTGAGGATGGGTGGGGGGTGGATGGATTGGGTTGAGGATCTGTGGGGGATTGATCGATTGGATCAGGATCGGTGCGGAGAGGAGAGAGAAAAGCCGGCGCTTCCGCCGGCTTGTTTACGTGTGATCGCGCCGTCATTTGACGGCGCGATCACGTGGTAAAAGGCCGCTCACAGCGGCCACTCACCGCGAGCCGTGATCAGTTGGGTCCCCCAGACCCGACGGTCACAAATGTTCCCAAGCGCGATTCTGGGAGGACGTCAATAGACGTCCTCCCAGAATTAAGCAACTGCCCTGTAGACGTCTTTTGTCTATAGGGCGGTTGTTAACTGGTTAAATACCACCAGAAGAAAGCTCTATTTGTGTGCAGAAAATGATAAAAATGTCACATGGTTACAGAGTAGTATGACCACACAATTGTCATTCAAAGCGTGAGAACACTGAAAGCTGAAAAATGGCCTGGGCAGGAAGGGGCTGAAAGTGCCCAGTATTGAGGTGGTGAAGGAGTGTAATATGCTCAGAATGCAGGGTTAAGGAGGGTATTATGCTCAGAATGCAGGGTTAAGGAGTATGTTGCGCTCAGAATGCAGGGTTAAGGAGTATGTTGCGCTCAGAATGCAGGGTTAAGGAGTGCGCTGCGCTTGGAATGCAGGGTTAAGGAGTGTGTTGAGCTCAGAATGCAGGGTTCAGGAGTGCGTTGCGCTCAGAATACAGGGTTCAGGAGTGTGTTGTGCACAGAAAGCAGGGTTCAGGAGTGTGTTGCGCACAGAATGGAGGGTTCAGGAGTGCGTTTTACGCTCAGAATCCACGGATCAGGAGTGTGTTGCGCTCAGAATGCAGGGTTCCGGAATGCGTTGTGCTCAGAATGCAAGCTTCAGGAGTGCGCTGTGCTCAAAATGCAGGGTTCAGGAGTGTGTTGCGCTCAGAATTCAGGGTTAAGGAGTGTATTAGGCTCAGATTGCAGGGTTCGGGGGCGGGGTGATATGAAGGGTGGTAGAGGACACTGCTATGGGGGTGATTCTGTCCATAAAGTGTCCTCTGCCCCCTTCACATCATCCCCCCACACACACACATACACACACACACACACACACACACACACACACAGTGGTGTCTTCTGCCCCCCCCCCCTTTACGTATAGCAGTAACTTCTGGGCCTTTTTTCCTCCCATAGCAGTGTCTTACCTGTTTCCACAGCGGAGACCGGGAGGCAGCCCAGTTCTTGACAGAGGGCAGGAGCTGGCAGAGTCATATTCATATTAGCAAGCTGGTGATTGGTTGCTTAGGACCACCCTGTGTCCTAGCAACCAATCACCAGCAGTTTAACTTTAAAAGTTAATTTGGCTGGCTCCTCCCTCCACCCTCAGTCCTAAACTGTGCTTCCTCCCGGTCTCCGCTGATAACAGCAGCGGAGGAGGCGGGAGAGAGAGACCAGACAGAAACAGAAGGTGCCGCAGAGCTGTGGAGGTGGCTGGAGGCTGGGAAGAAAGACCAGGACCGGCACCTAGAAGGCGGGGGTCGGCGGGGCACAGAAACCTGTTCGCAGTCTACCTGTCACCTGCAGGTGGTCGACAGGTGGACCGTGATCGATGGGTTGCCGACCCCCGCCCTAGAGCAAAGGCCTCATCTTCCACAAATACAAAATTGAGGCCCTCAACATTTTGATCAGCAGGTGGCAAGTTTAGGGTGCCATTCAGGAGCTGCCTGTAGAACTCTGTCTGCATAATTACTCCTCCATCAGAGTTCTTCCCAACATCCTAATAAAGGAACTCGTAATTAGCAGACACAACAGCGAGCAGCACTGTGCTGCAAAAGCCTTTATAGTTAAAATAATAAGAGCCAGAGTTGGCTGGTGGGACAATCCTCACATGCTTCCCATCAATAGCACCCCCACAGTTGGGAAAATCCCATTGGTGCAGAAACTGGCCTGCAATTTCCTGCCATTGCTCTGGGTTAAGAGGAAACTGTTGAGAAAAGCAAAAAAACACAAAACTACTACTTCAGCACATAACATTGCAATCGCAGTTGACACAAAAATGCTTTGGCAACATAAGAATAGACTTAAAAGAGATCAAAGTGTAAGGTCAACTTAGCGACTTCAGCACCCCCCCTCTGGTGCCCCATTTGGCAAATTTCAGGGTGGGGGGTAATGAGTAGATGTTTTGGACAGGTAACCCTCTCCAGTTCCATGACAACTTGCTACAGGAATATGGTTTGGGTAATTATTAAGGAAATCTGACCACAAAAGATGGAGTGTGTATGGGAGATTAAAATTCAGCAGATACAGTATGCTGAGGAGGTTACTGAAGGAAAATAGGCCTGTAGCCCAAAAAAAGAACTGTAAAACCTTACAGCATGCATAAGGCCAAAGAGGACATTCACAACATATTCAAATATTGACAATTATGTCTTCACAAAAAGTAAAAAATTAACATTAGCAAGCACAAACACATAGAATGTGGTATTGATATCAAACCTACCTTAATATAGGCCTTCTGCAGCACTTAAATGATGGCTGAGCAGGTCTCAGGAATAATGACTCCAAGAGCCAGGGGAAGATCCCAGTAGTAAACTTCAGATCCTGGAGGCTTCTACCTGTTGCCAGGCACCGCTAGGTGGCTATGAGCCTTTGCTCAGGAGTGATGGAAAGGGGCATGCATGTGTCCTGCTTCTGGAAATAGGGGGACACCAATGCCAAGAGGTGTTTAAAGCAGGGATTCATCATCCGGAGGTAAATCCTAAAATAATCTGGATTATTCTCCTGGAGCTCCCTGAACAAAGGCATATGACATAATTGCTCACGTCACGATTAAGCGACCGATTTTTGGTCCAACAACTCCTCTTTCTCCTCTTCTTGCAAAGGACTTAGGTCAAAGCAATGACTCCTAGCCCAAAAACAGCAAGATTTCTCTTCCTGCTTCGAAACATGGCTGGTTGACGAAAGAACGATCGTTCACCAGAAAATCACGAATCAACGTTCACCAAACTTCTGCTAAAACAAAATGAGTGGGAGGGGCCAAAAGGATGACACACCAAAAATTAACTTCCTCTTTATATGCTCGTACCACGTCACTACATTCACCTTTGTCGAACAACAATTTTTGCATCATCTGTACGCTGTACAAAATCATGAACAGCCGCTTTTGACAAAAATCAGAAACGCGGTCATACGACAATCAAACCGCATGCACAAAACTTAAGTGTGTAACTCACACAAATTCATATATAAGGTGCTCCACACAAATTACATGTGCAAAAAAATGCAAATATTATGCTGTGGCCAGAAAGTGCAGAAAAAGGGTCCCCAATGTCCACATTCAAAGCGTCAGCACAATTGACCACTTTTTGTGATCAAAAAACATTTCAACGCTTAAACGCTACACACGTACTCCATCAACTGCTCATACACCAGAACTATTTGAACTCTTATAATTAAATAAGTAGGTCAAACAGGAATTGGCCTCTCTAAAATCCTCCTCCAACTGCCACAGAAAACACAAATGAATAGACCCCAGGAGCTTTGCAGTGCACCTTAATTTGCTCAAAAAATATAGGAAACACAGAGCGGAGCCCCCCTCATCACATACTTCTGTATTAAAATAGGCCCATAAAATCACAGAATCACACTTACATTACATCAGTCCAAATGCACGCTGGCTCCAGGAAGAAACTGGAAGAGCAGTGCTAGAAAGATACATTGGCTGGTTTACTTAGTGCTGGTTTTAGGTACATATAATATAAGTGTGACTTTGTGGGGCTTGGCCCCATCCACAGCTCCCTCCTAACAGGATTTGTTTGACAGCAACAGGAGTCAATGACTGCTGCTGAGCCTCCTGTAAAAGAGGGGGGAGATTTTAACAGGGTTGCCACCTGTCAGGGCTTCACCAGGACAGTCCGGGTCTTGAATCATGTGCCCAGGTTTTGTACTGCCTGAGACCTGGACACATTACTCAGCCCAGACCAGGGACAGACCATTCAGGCAGGGGGGAATCATTAGCATACCTGCCAATGTGTAGACAGCAGAACCGTTATTGCTTCTAAATAAATAAACTGTGCCTGCATCGTGTGTTGGGAATGTTTGAAGCTCCTTTCTGTCTCCCCCTCCAGTCTCCTGCGCTCTCTCTGTGATCTCTGCTGACTCACCCCCCCCCCCCCAAATCACCAGCACAGTGTGCTGAGAGAATTGGAAATCAGAGCTCACTGTAGCTACTATTGGGTTGGCTGCTCACACTGCCGGCAGGGAGGAGGTGAGCTGATTTTTTTATCTGAGTAAAGTAGGTAGAAAACTGCCAATGTTTCAGGAGGGTTTGCTTTGTAGGAGATGCAGTGAGTGGTTAGTGTGACAGGAGAATGGAAGTGATAATAGTGAGTGGGGGTCTGCAGCCCGATCACAGCTGATAGATATCTCCCAAGCCTGCACACATGTCTATCTATACAAACATTCCCCAATCTCTCAATCAGTCAGATAATGTGAAATGTATGACCATTTACTTAACCGTGTGTTTATGTGTTGAATTTACATCTCTGATTGTACAGACTCAGTACAGTGCTCAGTAGAGAGTGCTAGGACTGGCTTATATAGATCTGCATTTATATCTTATAACAGGAGACCAATGCCGTATGATTTATTGCTGTATACATTAGTAGGTGACCACAAGAGCTTTTTTTGATTATAGATATCACTATCTGACCACTTCTCAGTCCCCAACTCCCCCCAGCTTGCATTACCCCCAGAATACTTCATACATCCAGCGACAGACATCACTCAGAGCTGCTTCCTCCCCCCCAGCTGAGGGACATCATTCCATGGTAACTTTCCTGCCCTTATCTTCCCAACATCACTCCCTCGTCACCCCCATAGACACTGCAAGAAGTCCTTCCCCATTCTGCCCCATCATACCCTCCACACTCCTCTCCTGTACATACTGCCCCCATCATACCCTCCGCACTCCTCTCCTGTACATACTGCCCCATGATTGCCTCCACACTCCTCTCTTGTACATACTGCCCCCATCATGCCCTCCGCACTCCTCTCCTGTACATACTGCACCCATCATACCCTCCACACTCCTCTCCTGTACATACTGCCCCAATCATACCCTTCACACTCCTCTCTGGTACATACTGCCCTCATCATACCCTCCCCACTCCTCTCCTGTACATACTGCCCCATCATATCCTCCACACTCCTCTCCTGTACATACTGCCCACTGTCATACCCCTCTTCTCCTGCACAATCAGATGAAAAGGGGAATAAACCCTGTGCATTGAGATCTAAAGGGGAACTCTGCGGATTCAGATCTAAAGGGGAACTCTGTTGACTCTGATGTAAAGGGGGACTCTTGTGATTAACTCCATATAATCAGAAATGTTATTTAATCACAAAAATGTATGTATAGTGTATGCTACATAAAAAAAAATGCTGTGCATTGCTTTGTACAGAAGTAATGAATTTAATGTACAACAAAAAAAAAAATTAAAAATTTGACATGCACTGCTAAAGTGTTCGGGTTTGGCTTGACAAAAAGGTGGCAACCCTAGGGGATAAGAACAGCACTCCAGATCAGGCTCGGGTGAGTATTTAAAGTGGAAGGAAACCCTAATGTCTTGAAAGGGCCACCACAACCCTAATCAATCATTAACCTTCCTGATATGCCCCATATGCTAAAAATCACACTTTTTACCTTTTGTATGCGCCGTTGCCCCCCCCCCCCCCCATCACGTGATCACAATCTTGATTCACTTGCAAGCACAGAGCAGTCAGTGGGCATGTGCATTATCTTCTAGCTTCCTCATTCATGAGAAGGAATGTGAGAGGAAGAGAAGATGAAAGGTGGGACTGAGTGGGGCAGAGCAGAGCTGGCTGGCTGGGAGATCGGGACTGACAGAGCATGTGAAATGCATACCTCACAAGAGGAGGAATGGGGGACAGAGTGAGAGGGAGCAGAGCTGGCTGGCTAGCATAATCAGGACCAACAAGGGAACACCGAAGTGACAGTGTGCAGGAACTTTCATCTGCACACATCAAATGTTGTCTGTAAAGGAGAGGAGGGGTTCTGAATGGCTTGATTAGATAGATGTATCCAATCTAGCATTCAAGAAAATAAAAAGTGGATAATACAGATTTGGATGTTAGAAAGCATGGAAATCTGTGGGAGATTTACATTGTTGACTGGGATTCCACTTTAAGGAGGGGAGGGGCGGGGAAGGGGGCTGGGGGGAGCTGACATTGAAAGATTTTTACCTTAATGCAGAGAATGTAATAAGGTAAAAATATGTTTGCCTTTAGAACCACATTGGGGCTGGTTCAGACCAGGTGCAGTCCAGTAAGTTTTTACTCTGCATTCTGTTTAACATTGATTCCAATGGCCCTAGTTCAGATCAGTGCAGTATGTTCCAGTGCAGTCAACAAAAGTAGAATATGTTTCCTTTTTTCTGGATGGAATGCATCTAGAATGCAAGAATTGAGATGATGAAAAAAGAGGGGGGAAAAGCACTGGAATGCATCAAAAATGCATGACAACACATCAAAAACACACATGCAGAAAATGGATCTGGAAAGTCAGAATTGCGGTGTGAACCTGCCTTTAGAGAGCTAACTACTAAAACCCACTAAGCTAATAGAAATATAACTAACATGTTTACTAAAATTACAGCTTTCCAAAACTGAATTGGTTATACCCTGATTGTTAACGGATGAACCCCAACTTTGGGCTGATTGTGCAATACATACAAAAAGACAAAGGATGCCTGTAAGGTTCTCTTTACAGAAATGGCATAACTGAACCAGGTACCTGGCTCTTTTAAACTTTAGTTATTTACAGTATTCTTTTAAATGTAGTAGGGGCATTTGCAATGGGCATTCATGCAAGGAAACGCATACATATCTTAGTAGTAGTCTGGACAGAATAGATCTAGATAAGGCAGATGTGAAAGTTACAGACAAGCTGTCTACTGTGTTATTTTTTAGACTCACTGAGTATAAGATCTAGAATTCCTTTTAATGTGTTGTCCAAAAAAAAGCTATTATTTTTGACTTTTAAAAAAAGAAACATGCTTATATCCTGGGCAATTTAATATTGAAATCCTATGTGTGGTACAGCAACAGACGCCAACTTTTTTCAGGTTGCAAAGCATTATACACCTCTTAAAGAGTAATCATACATTTTAGGAATGTATGATTGGGAATTAAAATAAAAAAGTCTGGAGTACTCAATAAGAGTCCACAACAAAATGGTTGCCATGCAATATACATACACAAGCCTATTTAAGGAGAAGAGTTATGCTAATACATACCCCCTGATGAAGTCACGTGATGTGACGTTACGCATCAGGATTGGACCACTAGCATACCGGAAGTGATACAGTAGGACGAGCTCGCAGCTTGCGGAGTTTTGCACTGTTTTTAATTCTTAAATGTGAGTGTATACCATTGAGATCTTTATAAATAGTGTTTTATTATAAACAATATCACACTATTTTTGGGCATTCCCTTCCTTCCCCTTTCACCCTCCATTGGAGCGTTATTTGAGGAGTGTGTAGGATACAGCCCTCTTCCATCAGAAATTGATATCCAGATGACCACCATTCACCACTAGACATTGCTGGAGACTGGGAGGAACAGCTAGCAGTGACCAGGAGAAGTTGCTTGCAGGTCTGTGTACCCACACATGCTGTTACCCCACAGCACAAAGGTGAGAGGCCACCCTGCACATAGGTGTTTGCATTGTGGAAGAAGTGACACCTTTGTTGTTTTTCCCACATGGAATAGCATAAGAAGATTCTTTCTCATTTACCTGTGTTGTTTATGTTAGGACTGCACCAGAGTTTTCTCAAAATGGAATTCTATTAATTCTATTTTTTTTTTTATTATTATTAATTTACTAGTGTTGTTTATGCTGGTACTGCACCAGAGTTTCTCAAAATGGAGTCTTATTAATTACGCACACAGTTTGTTTATCTATTTATGCACGCTCACTGAAGCTTTATTTTTGTTACAGTCCACTGGACCTTTTCTTATTAGCAGCTTATTCGCACTCTGTGACTGTGTGTGGACACTTTAATATAATTTTTGCCATTTATTTAGTGTTTAGCACTTGTATTACCACACCTGTATACCATCTCAGATCACAGCGCAACACCACCACACACTATATGATTGTGAATTGGTATGTTTTCATAACCAAATATGCCAAAGTATACATTGTTTTTAATATCAATGAAAATTTGGACAGCAAATAATAATAAAGTGTAAAAAAGAAACCTGTAATACGAGGAATATATAGACAGTCATTGTTATCCAGCTATTGAAAAAAAACTGGGGTTAATGTATTAAAACTGGAGAGTGCAAAATCTGGTGTAGCTCTGCATAGAAAACAATTTGCTTACAAATTTTATTGTCAAAGCTTAACTGAACAAGCTGAAGTTAGAAGCTGATTGGTTGCCATGTACAGCTGCACCAGATTCTGAGTGCACCAGTTTTAGTAACCCCCCCCCCCCATAGTCTCAAGTGTTGGGAGTTTTATCAGCTATGAAAATGAATTGATTGCTGATTTTTTACAGCCACATGTGAAATGATTATCTGGTTATTTGAAGGGCACAATACATTTTCTGACCATTTTAGAGTTGTTGTTTTTTTTACCCCCGGAAACTCTATTGGTCCCCATTGATGTCTAAATACATATTCCTACATACCGCGCAAACAAGGTTTAAATGTTGTTAAGATTAAGGGTTTTTTAGAGGAAATGGGTACAGAATGGAAAGAACATTGCACATTTGTCCTGGAGTTTCTGTTGTTCATTTTGACTCACAAAGCATTTGTATTCAGTTTCTCCCACTACCTCCATCGGGGGGTAGCGATGGGGTCAACATATGCCAACCTGTTACGGGGGGGGTGGGAGCAGAATCTGTTTGCCCTGGAAGAATCAATAATATTTCTATAACACGTATTGGGGTGACACAGGTACATTGATGATTTTCTTTGGTCTGGTAGTCATCAACAATTTTTGCCATTTTATGATTTCATCAATACTAACAAATATAATGTATCCTTCAGGTTGAATTATAATGATACCAAGCTGTCCTTTCATACTTTTACAGTCAAGAAGCACAGAGATGGTAAAATCAGTACAACACTTTTCAAGAAGGAAACAGATGGAAGCTCTATATTGTATGGTGATAGTTCCCCCGAGACATTTTATTAATAACACTCCAATGGGTCAGTATTTATGGATCAAACAAAATTGTACCGGTGAGGGTGAATTGGAGTAAAATAAGTCTAAAGGGGGTATATCAAAGGGCCAAGAATAGTCCTTGTGCACTCCTATTATTTCAGAATCAACAGACAAATTGGGGACAAATAACTCAACTGATAACCACCTATAGCAATCAGGCAGGAAAATTGCATACAGTTTTCATAAACATTAGCACGTATAAGCACTGACCCAGTGGTCAAAGTTTGGAAATAGTGAACCTAGCTTAACCTTTGGTAGGTATCCTTCTTTGCAAACTCAATTGGTTCTGAGGCATTTTGCATGGGAATCCAAGAAGGATCCATGTACACGTTTTCTCTTGGGCACACACAGATGTGGGCATTGTGCTTATTACCAATACATATACAGTATGTTGATAGGAATCTTATTCTACTTAATAGTCAAGAATAATGACCTCAGCATTTTGTTAACTGCCAAACGATCAGAGTTTATTGCAATGCCATGCGGGTCTTTTTACACTAAAAAAAACAAATATACGTTTTAAAAGCGTATTTACGATCACATTATACATTAATACTTACGGCAAACTTGTATCTCCAGTGGATATAAATTTTGCAATACATCAAAATATATTCCTAAAGGTGTTCTTTTTACGGCCTTGGATAGAGTTCATCCAAAAAGTAGAGGGGGAGTTTAACAAAGAAATTCTTAAAAAGGGAAGGTGAGTGGACCTTCAGGCCATAATCTCTTGGGCCTGATTGATCAACTCAGTTTCAAATCCTTTCTTAGAATATTGTTTTTTGATACAGATTTACAAATGCTGGTCACCTGGTTACAGTTTTTTAAAATGCTATTTGACGGAATCCCAATTTCTAATGTCAAGTTTTTTGTTTTTTGATATTTGATGAGTTTGCAGATCAGATTATACTGCCCATGTTTGAACATGCTGTACCATATGAAAAACTGGAAAAACCGATTTTTCTTTGTGTTTTTTTGTGTTGTTGATGAATTGTTATTTATTTTTTGGTGTATAAATTGCACATGGACAGGTCCTCCATCAATTACTTTTTTTTTTTTTGAGAATTCTTAGGGGTTGAACCTCTGGTCCTCAACCTTGGTATCCACAAACATAGTGAGCATGATGTATCACCAGTGGCCAAGATAGCACCAGTTTGGAGTGAAAGGTGGGTGGACACATAAACATGGAGCTTTAAGGCTAGATCATAGCATATCACCTACTTAGTTCTGGTTGGAGCAGTAGATGGAGAGCAGAGGCCATGAAGCCATTTATCCAGAAAGTGAGGTTACTTCCAAGGGGTGAATCACACATAGAGGTGGTGAAGTACAGTATATAAGCACCACAGGAAGGGACATCATTCAATGTCTGTCTGAAGCAGTCATTCACTTATGTGCTTTGCAGAATTCTCTCATATGGGGTGAGATATACAGTATATCACAAGAATGAGTACACCCCTCACATTTTTGGAAATATTTTATTATATCTTTTCATGTGACAACACTGAAGAAATGACACTTTGCTACAATGTAAAGTAATGAGTGTACAGCTTGTATAACAGTGTAAATTTGCTGTCCCCTCAAAATAGCTCAACACACAATCATTAATGTCTAAACCGCTGGCAACAAAAGTGAGTACACATGAAAATGCCCAAATTGGGCCTAAAGTGTCAATATTGTGTGTGGCCACCATTATTTTCCAGCACTGCCTTAACTTTATTGGGCATGGAGTTCACCAGAGCTTTACAGGTTGCCACTGGAGTCCTCTTTCACTCCTCCATGATGACATCACGGAGCTGATGAATGTTAGAGACCTTGCGCTCCTCCACCTTCCATTTGAGGATGCCCCACAGATGCTCGACAGGGTTTAGGTCTGGAGACATGCTTGGCCAGTCCATCACTTCTGATTCAGTTTATCACAGTATATGTTGGCATCCACGGTTCCCTCAATGAATTGTAGGTCCCCAGTGCTGGCAGTACTCATGCAGCCCCAGACCATGACACTCCCACTACCATTCTTGAATGTAGATAAGACACACTTGTCTTTGTACTTCTCACCTGGTTGCCACCACACACTCTTGACACCATCTAAACCAAATAAGTTTATCTTGTCTCATCAGACCACAGGACATGGTTCCAGTAATCCATGTCCTTAGTCTGCTTGTCTTCAGCAAACTGTTTGCGGGCTTTCTTGTGCATCATCTTTAGACAAAGCTTTCTTCTGGGACAACAGCCATGCAGACCAATTTGATGCAGTGTGAGGCATATGGTCTGAGCACTGAAAGGCTGACCCCCACCCCTTCAACCTCTGCAGCAATGCTGGCAGCACTCATACGTATATTTCCCAAAGACAACCTCTGGATATGACGCTGAGCATGTGTACTCAACTTCTTTGGTCAACCATGGTGAAGCCTATTCTGAGTGGAACCTGTCCTGTTAAACCGCTAGGCTATAAGAAGATTGCCAAGACCACCGCTGCATCACTGTGGTCTTGGCCACCGTGCTGCAGCTCAGTTTCAGGGTCTTGGCAATCTTCTTAGCATAGGCCAACTTTATGTAGAGCGACAATTCTTTTTTTCAGATCCTCAGAGAGTTCTTTGCCATGAGGTGCCATTTCAAACTTCCAGTGACCAGTATGAGAGAGTGACAGCGATAACACCACATTTAACACACCTGCTCCTCATTCAGACCTGAGTCCTTCTACGAGTCACATGACACCGGGGAGGGAAAATGGCTAATTAGGCCCAATTTGGACATTTTTCACTTAGGCACTATTGTTGCCAACGGTTTAGACATTAATGGCTGTGTGTTAATTTATTTTGAGGGGACAGCACATTTGCACTGTTATACAAGATGTACACTCACTAGTTTACAGTGTAGCAAAGTGTCATTTCTTCAGTTATCACATGAAATTATATCATAAAATATTTACACAAATGCGAGGGATGTATTCACTTTTGTAAGTACTGTATGTCTGTGATATGTTTTTTTCCTCTCACTTTGTTTGATATGCTTTTTCTTGCCCTTTTCAATTATTCATCTTCCCTATTTATTATATCTTGTAGGTGTTCCCCAGTTTCTCTTATTGGTGGATGATTGTGCATTACTTTTTTTTTTTAAAGAGAATTTATTAGATTTTTGCATTTCTACATAACTTCAAAATTAACATTGCAGAGTAATATGCAGTAACAAGTATCATAGTTAGCACTTTACATCATAAAACCTATATGTCCAAGAAATAGAGCAGGCAAAGCAGGAAAAAGGGAGCAGTCCAATCAGGGTGGACTTGAACATACAGGGGGGGGTGGGATGAGGGGAGGGGGGGGGGACTTGCGTAGTCCATATAGTTGTATAATTATGTGCTCGTCCTTGGGTTCGGAAGACGTAAATTTGGGTATAAAGGAGGAGAGAAGGGGGTGTCAGGCCTGAGGATGTATCGAGGGGAGTACAGCCTTAATCATGTGCAGGGTTCTCGATCTCCGGATTCCGAGGGGCAACAAAGAAAGTCACTGGTCATATCCAGGTGAGGGCGCGGGAGTGTCCAGGTAGGTACACTTGTCGAAAAGATGCGGATGGTTGTAGATGAAAGAAGACCATTTTCGTGAGAAGCGGTGGGTATCGTATTAGGACTTCTCGATTTTCATTGACTTGGACAGGTCTGATATTACCTCCTTAAGCGTGGGTGGAGTTGGAGATATCCAACCCCGAAGGATTGCTCTTCTAGCTGCCATGTAGCAGGTTGTGATCCATGGTTTGTTTTTGTAGAAGAGATGGAGTTGCCCCTTTGGTGTAGTAGGGGTTATTGTCTCTAGATTGCCAAAGAGGAGAGGATAGATAAGCCCATGCGGGGGTAGGCCGGTAATTTGGTTAGTGAGAGTTTCAATTTCCCTCCAGAAGGAGGCCACCTGTGGGCATTCCCATAGTCTATGGAGGAGTGAAGGTCTTGGGGCATTGCATAGAGGGCAAAGAGTAGATTTGGGTTTATGAGTTCTTGGTACGAAGGGGACGTAGGCTCTGTGGGTTATTTTCAGTTGTTGCTCCCTCCAGAATTAGTTTGTAATGTATTTGCAGGTGGATTCGAAACCTCGCAGAATGGTATTGAAGGCATCCGGGGAGTGCAGGCCATTATTCCATTTGGACGCAAGGCCGGCGGTTGACCTGGTGGAGGATAGGGTTTGTCTTAGAGGCTTAAAGATATCAGAGATTCTGGAGGTTCCTTTAGATATCCAAAAGTCTAGTAGCGTATGTTGAGAAGGAGAGGCTTTGGAGGGGAGAAGGGTTGAGGCAAAACTTACTGCTTGACCAATCTGTAGGTAGTGGTGGGCAGGAAGATAAAAGTCCTTCAAAACCTTGTCAGTGGGAAGAGGAAGTCCTGTGGAGGGATCGAAAAGTTGAGAGAATCATTGGAGTCCTTTGGGTATCCAGGAGCTGAAGGCAGGGTGTTGTTGAGCCTGGGGAAAGAGAGGGTGCCCACATATCGACAGATGTTTAGATGTGTGGAGCGGAAGCTTCAGTAGCTTCCTGGTCTCCCTCCAAGCCAAAACCATGTCCCTTATGAGTAGGTTATGTCTCAAGTGATGAGGGATATCTTTCAGCTTGCAATGTAACAAGTTGGATAGCCTATTGGGTGCTGCCATTGAAGTTTCCAGTTCTAAGTTGGAATAGCTAGATGAGTTTGTTATCCAGTTCAAGGCCACTCGTAGGAGACAGGATAGATTGTAAAGTCTAGTGTCAGGGAGGCTAACACCTCCCTCGGATTTGGGAAGAAAGAGTTTGCGGAGAGAGATGCGGGGTTTGCGGCTTGCCCATAGGAAGGATGATAGTGCTTTGTGTAGACTCTGGACGTCTTTGTGTTTCAATAGCAATGGAATGGTTTGGAGGGGATATAGTAATTTTGGGAAGCTCATCATTCTGTATAAGTGGCACCTGCCAAGAAAGGAGAGGGGTAGTTTGGACCAACTTTGGAGTTCTCAAATTATTTTCTGAATGATTGGCGTGAAGTTGAGTTGGTAAATAGAGGATGGTGTTTTATCTATATTAATTCCCAGGTACGTGATGGACGTGTGTGTTATTTTGAATACAGAGTTTGGGGCCCATGTCGGAGTGCGTGGATTGAAAAGGGGTAAGATTTCGCTCTTGGTAAAATTAATGCGTAGCCCGGAGCATCTACGGAATAGATTAAAGGTGTCCTGAATAAAAGGCATGTCGGAGGAGGGATCAGAGGAAAAAATTAAAATGTCATCCGCAAATAATGCTGTTTGGAGAAGTGTTTTAGACCGGAATCTCGGGGACAGGTCTATGGAGTAGTGGGTTAGACCGGATAGTCCGTATGTTTAACCGCTTTGTGAAGAGGTTTGTCGTAATAAACGCCTACTGTAAAATTAAAAAAGGAGACTAGGGAGGAGGCTGTA
>BLSH010415165.1:38724-51555 GCA_018402905.1 Glandirana rugosa | reverse complement strand
CTTAGAGAGACATAGCTAGCCAACGAAAGCTGACGTTGTCGAAGGCTTTCTCCGCGTCTAGGGTGATAATGGCCGCGTCTCCGGCGCAACCCGCTCTAGCTGCCTCTAATACCATCAAGACCTTTCTAATGTTGTTAGTGGCAGACCTCCCATGTATGAAGCCCGCTTGGGCCGGATGGATGAGGGAAGGCAAGATTAGGGCCAGTCTGTTGGCTATAATTTTTGAGAGAATTTTTGAATCTAGATTTAAAAGTGAAATGGGTCTGTATGAGCCCGGGTCCGTTGGGTCTTTTCCTTTTTTTGGTATTATTTTAATGTGGGCTTGGTGACCGGTTGGTGGGTATGGATTGCTGTCCATGATGCCTTGGTAGACAGCATGTAAGGTGGGGACTAGTAGGTCATGTGTAAGTTTGTAAAATTCGGAGGTAAAACCATCTGGTCCCGGGGCTTTGCCCGGGGTCAGGGTTTTGATGGTGTTTTCAATTTCCAAGAGAGATATGGGGGCGTTTAGATTTTGGAGTGCTTCCTGGTGTATTTTGGGAAGGGAGAGGTGCTGGAGGAAAGACATGGCTGCAGACTCATCAATGGGGTCGGGGCCATATAAAGTTGCATAGAAATTTTCTAGTATTTGATTGATCTGTTTAGGAGCGTTGGATAGTTGACCCTGTTTGTCTCTGAGGGCAGTGATGTGTACTGGTGAGTGTGGGCCTTTGCAAAGGCTGGATAGAAGTTTCCCAGGCTTGTTCCCAAATCTGTGAAATTTACGTTCCAATGCCGAGTTATGCATAAGTTCTTGTGTCATGGCCCAATGGTCAAAGCGATCCTTGGCTTTCCTCCAGGCTTCCCTGTGTGCTGGTGAGTTCGACTTACTTAGGGACAGATGGGCAGTCCCGAGTGAGTGGCTGGCTTGGAGAAACTCCGAGGCAGCTGATTTCTTGAAGGCTGAGGCAAATGAGATAATTTTTCCCCTCAGGACAGCCTTCCCCGTTTCCCAAAAGAGATTTGGGTTAGATATGTGGGAGCTATTGTTAGTTGCGAAGTCTTCCCATGTGTCTGCAAGTTCGTCGTGTAATGCCGTATTATGTGCGAGGTATGAAGAAAATCTCCATATCTTAGGTGAGGTCTGGGGAGTCGTGCCTAAAAGAGTAGCAGTAAGGGGGGCGTGGTCCGAAATGGCTATGTCGTTTATCAGTGGGTCGGTGGCCAAAGGGAGCATGAGAGGAGAGAGGAAAATATAGTCTATCCTCGATTGAGTGGCATGTGGATGTGAGAAAAAAGTGAAATCCCTGCCCTCCGGGTTGTGAAGTCTCCACAAGTCCGTTAGGCCCAGATCTTCAGCCCATTGGGAGAGAGTGGGAATGGATTTGGAGAGCTTGGTAGGCTTATGGGATGTGGAGGCCAGTCTATCCTCCGTGTGGTCCATGACCGAATTGAAGTCCCCCGCGATAATACATGGGAGGTGGATATGTGGGGTGACATGTGCAGAGAGAGTTTAAAAAAATTGCTTGTTAGGGGAATTAGGGGCATAAACTGCAGTGAGGGCCCATTCCCTGCCCTGAGTTTTAAGTCTGGCCGTAAAAAGTCGGCCTTCCTTGTCTGAGTGGGTAGAGAGTAGTTCGTGGGGCAAGTTCTTGTTAATGAGTATCAGGACTCCTGCTTTCCCCTTGACAGCGGGTGATCCCATGACATGCCCGACCCAAAGTTTGCGCATTCGTACGAAATCCGAGGGAGCTAGACGAGTCTCCTGGAGGATCGCTATGTCCGAGCGGAGACGTTCGAGGTGGCAGAGAATGGCCATACGTTTATTGGGGGAATTGAGGCCTTTGACATTCCACGACGTTATGTGTATTGACATGGAGTAGGTGTGAGTCTGTGAAGTGTGTGGCAAGCATCTAGGGGGTTATTGGTAAGATAGTGGGAGAAGGGTGTAGAAGAGAGAAGGGTGGTTGAAGGAGGGGCGAGTGGGTGGGGGTGGTTGTCTGAATCCTTGGAGTGGAGAATGACTGGACAACAAACGATAGGAACGACAACATACTGAATGCAACATAGAAACCAAACCTTTGGAAGGCTGCGCTTCGCTTTTTTCCTCATGTGAGCCTAAATCCATAACATCAGCGTTACCGATATATGCATAGTCTCTCGCATGTCCATCAGATAAACGTGAACAGGTAGCACAGTGAGTATCATAGGAAAGAGCGGGCAGATGGATACATCACTCCGCTTGATTTTGACCCTATGAGGCTAAGTTAAGAGGGAGTAAGTTGCGTTAGGCCATCAGTTCCGGGAATTCCGGGAGTGCATATCCACCAATTTGAGCTTTTTAGCTGGATCTTTCCTGGGGCTTCTTTGGTTTCTAGAAGGGCCCTTGGGGGAGACTTCTCCTGAAGGTGTAGTATCCATTGGGTGATGCAAAGAATTCCGGAGGAAATGTGCAGCTTCATCGGGATCAGAAAAGGTCTTGGCCTCCCCTGAGGCCGTTGTGAAACGGAGTGTGGCTGGATAGGCAAGGGAGAAGCGAATATTTTTCTGGAAGAGGGTAGCACATATGGGCTGGAAAGCCCTCCTTCTTTTGGATACTTCCTGGGAGTAGTCCGCAAATAGTAAAAGCTTGTTGCCATCAATTTGCAAGGCTTTCAGGTTGCAAAAAGACTTGAGAATGTTAGCTCTATCCATATAGTTTAGGTAGCGGACTATGACAGGTCTCGGTGAACGTCGGTCATTAGAAGGCGCTCCCAGTCTCTGTGCCCGCTCCACTGAGCAGGGTCCAGTCAGGCCTAAGGCTTGGGGTATTCTTGATGAGCAAATGTCTACTAAAGAGTCAGTGTTGAAAGACTCCCGGAGGCCTATGACCTGCAAATTGTTTCTCCTTGACCTGTTTTCGAGGTCGTCCAGTTTCTCGAAGATGTATCGGTGTTCCTGCTTGAGCTGATGATCTCTGGTAAAAGAAGATTGTACCTCTTCCTCTAACTCTGATACCCAGCTCTCCACTTCGGAGAGTCTTTTGGCGTGGTCACCTATTTCTTTAGTCAGCTGGGTCATCCCTGCAGTTATAGCTTTGTCAACTGCAGCCGTAATGGTAGGTGCCAGGAGTGTTGCTACCGCCTGCGCCAAACCAGCCAGCTGTTCTTCCACTGTAGCAGGATGAGTTCCCATAGACAGTAGGGAAGTGAGAGCGTTCATTGGAACGATCGGGAGGGCGTTCGTTGGAACGATCGGGAGGGTGGTCGATGGAATGTTCGTAGGTGTGATCGTTGGGACGATCGGAGTTGCATTCGTCGGAACAACCGAAACAGATGCAATCTCCTGTAGAAGGACCGGCGGGTCTGCGACGGTCGAGGAGGAAGCCGAGGAGGGGCCGTGGACTAAGAACTTGTCCATGAGGTTCCTGGGGCTTATAGGCAGGTTGCTGGGTGCTGGTCTCCCTGTTCGTCAGCGTGGGTAGGCTACATGGCTTTGTAGGCTGATAAAGACGGAGCCGCTGATTCTGCCTCCGCTCACATAGGCGCCGGAACCGGAAGTCTGTGCATTGCTTTAATGGAAAATGATATGATCTTCAACAATATTGGGATATGTTCTTTCTGGGATTTTGTGATGTTTTTTGTTTGTATTACGTGTTATATGATATACAACATGGATATTTGTATTCTCAGATCAATGGATACATTTTGCATTGCAATATACTGTATTTGTGATCTGAATCAGTCTTAGAAATCAGTATATTGGTTGCCCTTGTCCTGATAAATTCGGTTTGACCCAAGAAACACGTAGACATTCGGGACTCCAAAATGCTTATGCTCATCATATCACTTCTGACTGAAACTAGGAAGGAATGAGAATTATTGGCTTCTGGTGTCTTTGCACCCAATGTAGGTATGAAGTACTTGCTACTAGAGAAATGTATATGGTTTATTTCTTTTTAATCTACATGTGTTTTCATGCTGGTATACTACTTTGGGTATAAGTGTTTTATGCTTTGAATCAATAAGCACATGTGATTTTAATTCCCTTTCCTTTCCAACCTCCCCCTTTCCTCTCCCTCTCCCCTAGGAGGGGTGACACAGGGCTAATGGTACAACATAGTATTTAAGGTAGTGGTTTATCACATATGGATTTTGCTCTGGGAAAGAGGACTCGATCCTTGAAATGCATAAGCCAGTTGGACCTGTGAACCATTTATATCATGAACAACATAAAAAGTAAAGTACCTTTTATGCAGAAAACCACTAATAGCTGTATCAAAGTGCACTCAGTATAAATTCTCCTGAGACCTGGTTGTCCCTATAAAGTACCTGTTGAATATAAGATGACTGATTTATTCCCTTAGCTGGCTAACGGTGGGGCTCAATATTTACATACTCTGCTCCCTCAGCATGCTGCAGCCATGGACTGTTCTCTGGACTTGCAGAGGGAAGAATGCAGGAAACTAAAACTACTTTTCCCAGTCGTCTAGATGTAAATTTAGCCCTTGCAGTGTGGGGGGAGGGGGATAAAGCCACACTACAACAGAGGATATTTACAGTACTTTACTCGGAGTTCAGCTTTAAAGATAATTTTCCACTCTCAGGTTAACAGACTATTTGAATTGTTGCATTGCTTGAACAGGGTAAAGTATAGTTATTATCAGACAGAGCAATAGCAAGCTAAATCAAATATATTAGAAAAAGAAAATAAATTATAGCAAATCATAAAAGCTTTTGATACCTTCAGTTCTTTCGGCACTTAAATGAAATGCATTTCAGACTGTAATTTCCCTTTGTATAATCCCACCATAGAATGTGAGTTCCAAACAGCATTCGTTTTTTACATTTCCCATGATGCAGCGTTTATACATTGTTGACATGTTTTCTGTGGACTTTTGACTGGGTAGGACTATATGCTGAATAATAAATCATGTCACATTGATAATATCAAGTTTGTTAGTTTAAAGCAGGCATGCAGGTATTTTGTACTCACAAATCCTCCTGCACATAATCAGCTAACAAAATATAACAGAACACTATGGAAGTGATCTTTTATTTGGTACATTTCAACATTTGTGAACCCAATTTCTGAATAGAATTACACTGTACTAGTGCAACATATGTTTTTATTAATGATTTTGCAAATGACAAGAACATGGGATCGCAAGCGGTTTCCTGAAAACCAGCAAGAAAAACATAACCCCTGTATAGGACGCCAGCGATGGATCCTGAACAGGAGATATGTGTCCCTGTTATTTTGGTTATGTTCTCTTTAACCACTTGCTGACAGCCCTATAGCAGTTGGATGTGGAATTTTATAGATAGGCAACTCCTATCCTCATATTGATTAGTGGTTCCAAATTAATAATAACTACTGCAGTAGGGAACAGACACAAAAGATACACTCAGAATCTTTCCAAATAACTGTTTTGCTTTATTATGACACAATTGAAGGTTTTTATACACATGATTACGTAGGTATCACATTAATATTACAATTGTACTTGTATGGTAACAAGGGGGGCGTAACATAGGCAGGCTCATTCTAATCAGGACTCGAAATAATGCAAACATGTAATGAAAACCTTATTAGTGCCATTTGCACAGTGAGTGCAGTGTGCAATACATACAAAATAGAATACAATAATATACAGAACTTAGAAATTTCCTTTAAAACCTCCCCTCTTTGATCAATATTTTGATCACTAACCATACCTGCTATCACCTTTAACCTGGAACCTCCACACGCTTAGGTGGAGGTAGTCCTAGCAAAAGAGGCAAAACTCCATTGTGGAGAATATAATAGCTGAGCAGCTTTTTCATATTTACAGAGTATTAGCTGTACATTCCTGTGGCCAGAATGGCCTTCTAGCTTATTTGTTGGCATGCTGATTTATCAGCATATGTAAACACAGACAATTCTACATAAAATAGAAGACATATTAAAGACAAATATGACTTCAACGTGGCTGAACTACTTTACAAATCTCATTAAATATGTATATATATATTTATATACCTTACAATTAAAGCATTTGAATAAATAGTACTCTAGACTGTGATTCCAAGAGGAAAACAAACCAAACATAGAGATACTTTCATTTAGTCATTTTTTTTTGCAGTGACTGGGAGGATCCAGGTGAATTTTCCTTCAAGTTTTGCAAAACTGTACTTGACTAGATGCTGTATTGAGTCTCCAAACATTTCCTTATATATAAATATCTCTTAACAATCCACAGGCCACCTGGCTTTAGTTTTAGATCCTTCCAAACTGTTAGGATCTGGGATTGGGGAGAAAACACATAAATTAGTTTGTCAAAAACCTTAAAAGATCAGCAACATTTTCTGTGAGATCCGAATGGAGGGTTTCAGCTGCTGAGACTAAATATAAGTAAGTGAGTAACACACTCCCAAACCAAATCTCATAGGAGAGAGTCCAATGTCCACTTAGGGGCTTAATCAAATATAAGAAAACATTCAGGCAATCTTTTTTTAGTTTCTTACTTTACTTTTTCTGCTACATTGTAGACAGTAGAGGGTGTAAAAATAAAATCTCAAAACCTCTATAAGGACTCTCCCATAAAAATAGTTCCTATGTTACTCTCTGTAGATTCTGGCTCTCTGTACTTACAAACTACTTCTGATACAACTTTTTACTGTGGCTTTTGCGGTAGCATTTGCCACTGGCCAATCTAGAAAACATGTCCATACAGACAAATGCATACTCGTAAGATCCTGACTTGGGCATCTGGATATATCTTTTTGCAATCTCTGGAAGGGATGTTCAGCTTTTGGTAACACCTTTGGTAACAGGTAAAACAAGAAGTGGTATGTTATAAAAACAACTGTGGTGAACCCTGGCTCTATCCCACATTCCTTTACTAAGGCAGCCATAACTGCTTATGACTAATGACACGGTCCATATGTCAAGCTGGAGGGAAAAGAGTGGCTGGCAGACATAAAAGATCACCTTTTTTCCAAAGTTCTGTTTCATAAGAAGTTGTCCCCTGTGGATCATTTGTTCAGGGGACCTTAAAGTTGAATTATTAATCCCAGCTATACTGGGCCAGAACTAGGGTGGAATCTGTGAGTTGCACAGACCCATCAAGTATCTGAGGCTGTAATGCAGCATCCTTAGTCGCCTGGTCTGCTTCCATGTGTGAGTTTTAATGTTAGTATGGCTACCTCAGCAAGAGGCTGGAAGGCTGAAGACAGCCAATCAATTAACTTAGCATGCTTGATTGGTTTACCTGCCAAAGTAAAAACAACTTCTGGCCCTTCTAATGGAACCAAAACCTCTCTAATTCTCTACTATCTATCTATATACTATCTATATAAATATATACTCTGATAGCTCACAGGCTTTGCTAAAGCATGGGGCTCTGCTTCTTGAGCTGGGGAAGAAGGATCCAATGACTCTGAATACAGAGCATCCTTCTGGGTAATAAACTGCATACTCGGTATGGGCATTGCCATCCTCAGTATAAACCTGAGATCAAATCTACAAAAAAATCAAATATCTGGGTCTTCAGGGAATGTGTCCTGCACTGGGCTCACAGCAGTTGATTCCTACGTCATCAATTTAACACATGTGGTTTTCTTTGTCTCCAGCCTTCTCCAATAGAGGCAGTAAGGTGACTGAATTCAAATGTACGCATTTTTCATTGTTAGAGTTGTACATAAACAACAATACAAATTCATATTTTGAATCTTTCTTTACACAAGCATTTAGTTAGCTGTTTGCAATATTTGCTGCGTAGAATGTGGGACCATTGAAAATGAATATTTGACCAAAATAATGTCTGTAACTGTGTCTAATAGCACCTTTGCATAAAACTACAGCTCTGATATATCAGGGGGGAACCCTTCATTACTGGGTCCAGCTTGCATAAATATATTACAATGGCTTGTTTTTTCTATCATGCTGCTTGTGTAAGAACTCCAGTTTCATGTTTCAACAACTTTTTCCTTGGCAAAATAATAATTTCTCATTGCTTGCTCTGTTGTTAGTTTTAGCTAAATAAAACGAGTCCTTAGTTTCCATTTGACATTATTTTCCTGGTGTCATAATATAATAAATGGTAACAATACTGTGCAGTCAGGTAGAGATGTCCATAAATTCAGCCTGACCACTGCACTTACAATGAAAAGGGGCACATCATTTCACAATCAACACATTCTGCTTTGGATTTCAAAAATAAAAAAAATATAAAAACAAAAGAACCAACGATCTGTATATGACAGAACAGAAAGCTCTCAGCTAGATCAAAATCTATAAAACAGCTGGCTGCAGGTGGCATCTATCCTAACAGGGTATGTGGACTTGATGTGATTGGTCTGTTATACTTTAATATTATTAACTACTCTCACATCATGGACCGCACACCAAGTTATTATCTGTCCTTTATAATTCATTTTTGTAGAAAACCTTCTTATGTATGCCATCCACCTTGGCTTTGTTAAATATTATGGCAGTTGTATTCCAGTTAACAACCTCATCTTAATCTTTTTTCCTCTCAATAAGGGGTTATTGTATAAATGTAAAATTATTAATTGTTATCTTAATCTGAACTAACCCCATATTACAAATTTCCCCAATAACCTGGATTTCATTTCCAACCAAAGGTTGTCTAAACCAATTACAATATGCAGTTGTGCTCATAAGTTTACATACCCTGGCAGAACTTAGGATTTCTTGGCCATTTTTCAGTTAGTGTTAGTGTTTGGCTGAAACCATTTATTATCAATCAACTGTGTTTACTATTTTTAAATCGTAATTACAACAGAAACTACCCAAATGACCCTGATCAAACGTTTACATACCCCAGTTCTTAATACCGTGTATTGCCCCCTTTAACATCAATGGCAGCTTGAAGTCTTTTGTGGTATTTGGGGATGAGGCTCTTTATCTTCTCAGATGGTAAAGCTGCACTTTCCTCTTGGCAAAAAGCCTCCAGTTCCTGGAAATTCTTGGGCTGTCTTGCATGAACTGCACGTTTGAGATCTCCCCAGAGTGGTTCAATGATATTGAGGTCCGGAGACTGACATGGCCACTCCAGAACCTTCACTTTATTCTGCTGTAGCAGAATGACAGGTCGACTTGGCCTTGTGTTTTGGATCATTGTCATGTTGGAATGTCCAAGTACATCCCAGTTTCCTGGCTGATGAATGCAAATGTTCCTCCAGTATTTTTGATAACATACTGCATTCACTTTGCCATCAATTTTGACCAAATTTCCTGTGCCTTTGTAGTTCACACATCCCCAAAACGTCAGCGATCCACCTCCATGTTTCACAGGTCTTGTTAATTCCTCTCCAAATGTAGCATTTATGGTTGTGGCTAAAAAGCTACATTTTGGTCTCATCACTCCAAATGACTTTGTGCCAGAAGGTTTGAGACTTGTCTCTGTGCTGTTTGGCGTATTGGAAGCGGGATACTTTGTGGCATTTGCGTAGTAAGGGCTTTCTTCTGGCGACTCGACCATGCAGCCCATCTTTCTTCAAGTGCCTCCTTATTGTGCATCTTGAAACAGCCACACCACATGTTTTCAGAGGGTCCTGAAGTTATTTGTGGTTTTTCTTTGCATCCCGAACAATTTTCCTGGCAGCTGTGGATGAAATTTTAGTTGGTCTACCTGCCCATGGTTTGGTTTCATCAGAACCCCTAATTTTCCACTTCTTGATTAGAGTTTGAACACTGCTGATTGGCATTCTCAATTCATTGGATATCTTTTTATATCCCTTTCCTATTTTATACAGTTCAACTACCTTTTCCCGCAAATCCTTTGACAATTATTTTGGTTTCCCCATGGTTTAGAATCCAGAAACGTCAGTGCAGCACTGGATGAAGGATGCAAGGGTCTGTCAGGAGCCCAGAAACTCATTGACCTTTTATACACATACACTAATTACAAGCAAACAGATCACAGGTGAGGATGGTTACCTTTATTAGCCATTCAAACTCCTTTGAATCAACTTGTGTGCATGTCATCAGGCCAAAATCACCAGGGTATGTAAACTTTTGATCAGGGTCATTTGGGTAGTTTCTGTTGTCATTATGATTTAAAAAGAGTAAACACAGTTGATTGATAATAAATGGCTTCAGCCAAACACTAACCATGGCAGAAAGAAATGTTTTTGTGTTCTCATTCATATTCTCTGAAAAATGGCCAAGAAATCATAAATTCTGCCAGGGTATGTAAACGTATGAGCACAACTGTATCTACTGTATATTATTATTAAAATTGTTAAACTGATATTAGAAATTAATACTCCAGTGATAATCTCAATATCACACCTTAATTCTAATATATATCCACATATATATTTCCTTTAAGGAGGCCATTTTACTTAATTTCCTTTTTTTTAAATGCACTGTTTCCACTATCAAAGGGTATTTAATCTGTGTTATTCTATACTTTGTGCACTTTTCTATGCACACGTATAAATGTAACCTTCATTTTACCATGTTTAGAAAAAAGTTTAAAAAATAATTGTGATCGCATTATTTATCATTAGATTAATTGACTCAGCACATTTTGTTATTAATGTTTTGTCTAAAAAACAGAAATTAGCATGGGTGTCCTTCCAGCTTATCACTGCTGTCTCATCCCAGCTACATTCTTCCATGAGAAAAGGGAGGGGGCAAAGGAAGGGGCACTGAGCTTACAGGACACACAGAAGGTGTAGAACTAATGGTTCCAGCATTCACACACATACACAAATATCTCTCTAAAACCACATACATTTTTCCCATTTGTACACAATACATGCATATAGTTCTCTCACTTTCTTTTACCTCTTTTTAATATTTCCCTGCTTAAATTAAGTTTTACCTCCCTAAATTCTGCTTTCCTTATTTTGTTCTGATATCCCATGTATCCCATGTATTGTCATCCCACACTTCACATACTGTAGCTTCTATGATCAGACGGGCAGCCATAGTGCTCATCCCATCTTCCCTCTCTGACAACATATAAAGTATTCTGTTTTGATTCTCATTTCTCTGTTTTAGAATTTACTAGTTGTAGTGCCTGACCCTAAATTCATCCCACAACTTAACATCAAAATGTTCCTTTCTGTCAAGTGTTAATTGTCTGTCACCATTCATCCATCCTGCTCACATAGATAGCTGTTCCTCTAGCTGTTTAAATCTGCATTATTCTTAGTCCTTTGGTAACCCAGTTCCCCACTGTGGATTCCTGTCCACTCTAACCATTTATCTAGGGGCTCATTATAAATGGGAACCGCACCTTCGGTTCATATATTTTATAGCGCTCCTTTTGCTCTAGGCATTCTTTGAGGGTCTCTTACCCTTCATTCCCTTACTTAATTTAATGCCTATAATGACTGGCCAGTCTTCTCTCTTCTCTACCTGTGCCTATACCCACTTGCCTCTAAAACTACTTTATCTACCAGATGTGTACTTCATATATCTGTGAACAGTACTATTCTTCCTTTTCATATCTATAACACTCCGATGGACAGTAGACAGCTACAACATAACATATAACTACCAATCAATACAGTTCGATTAAGGGGAGTAAAATAGGTACCCTTTGTTCCGAAAATGCCTTACCGATGAAGGAAGTTTGATAACTCAAATGTAAGCAAAAGACTTACCTCAGCCTGCTGTTTATCGGAAATTCCCGGATCATCTCAAGCTCCTCATTTCGGATTCTCAGGGTCACCTGTAAATCCCCTCCTGACTGTCTCACCATCTGACATGGAATTTTATAGATAGGCAACTCCTATCCTCATATTGATTAGTGGTTCCAAATGAATAATAACTATTGCAGTAGGAAACAGACACAAAAGATACACTAAGCCTCTTTCCAAATAACTGTTCTGCTTTATTATGGCGAAATTGAAGGTTTTTATACACATGATTACATAGGTATCACATTAATATTACAATTGTACTTGTATGGTAACAAGGGGAGTAACATAGCCAGGCTCATTCTAATCAGGACTCGAAAGAATGCAAACATGTAATGAAAACATTATTAGTGCCGTGTGCACAGTGAGTTCCGTGTGCAATACATACAAAATAGAATACAATTATGTACAGAACTTACAAATTTCCTTTACACAATTTTACTGCTACAGGACAGTAGCTGTGCACAGAATCACATATATATGTGTTTGCGCACTTCTGCCAGCAGGGGGTGCAGGCGCCCCCGGCATGCCGCTTCTGTTGTGATTATTCAAAACAGAAGCTGATTTATGGGTGTCAGGCACTCAATGTCCATTGGCACCCACCGATGGTCGGACAAAGACTCAGAACAGAGCTCTGCCTATGTAAACAAGGCAGAGTTTCGTTCTGTCAGGGGGAGGGATGGATTCTGCAAAGCAGGGACTCAAATCCATGTCTTCACCCTAGTAAAAGCAGCACACATAGTAAACACAAACACTGGTTAGGCACACATTTAACCCTTTGATCGCCCTAGATGTTTAACCCCTTCCCAGACAGTGTTTTTAGTACAGTGATAGTGAATATTTCTAGCACCGATCACTGTATCAGTGTCACCGGTTCCCGCAAAGTGTCAAAATTGTCCAATTGTCTGCCGCAATATTGCAGTCCTGCTATAAGTCACCGATTGCCACCATTACTAGTATAAAAAATAAAATAAAAATCCCAGTATATGTCCCATAGTTTGTAGACACTATAACGTAAACCAATCAGTATACTCTCACTGGATTATTATTACTAGTGTTGAGCGAACCCGGACTGTAACATTCGGGTCCGTACCGAACTTTCGGGTGTCCGTGGCACGGACCCGGACCCGGACATTTCAAAAATCGTTCGGGTTCGGTCCGCAGGCCCAGGCCCAGGCACGGTGCCTGTGGGCTTTCAAGCCATGCCTGGGCT
>BLSH010415165.1:23317-33903 GCA_018402905.1 Glandirana rugosa | reverse complement strand
TCATATACTTCTTTTTTTGAATAGGCCTCAATACAAAAAAAAATACCATGTTGGCTACCTCCTCCTACTCCTCTACCACCGCCACTTCCACCTACACTACCACGGTCACGGCCTAGTCAACCTCTAGGCTCCTACTCCACATCCACCCCCCTTCCCATTTTTTTACTTGATTTTAATTTATTTTCCCTATCCCCATTTATTTGTAGGGCACTTGCCCTAGTTTGAAGATGATTTTAGAACAGTTATATGGTTTCTACCGTTAATTAATACTTTTCAGACACAGTTTGAAGATGATCCACATTCACCTCCATTTTTGCTTTTTTTTGTTTTTATTTTTTTTTAAATATTTAAAGTTATTTCCCTGTCCCCATTTTTTTTGTAGGGCACTTGCCCTACCCTTACCCCCATTTTACTTCCTTTTGCAGCCCTCTGGGGCTTTCCAGGACTTTGCCACAGCCATTTTTGTGCCTAAAAGTTCGGGTCCCCATTGATTTCAATGGGGTTCGTTGTCCGTGCGATCGTTCGGGTTCCCGGACCCGGACTTTGTCCCGAAGTTCGGACAGACCAGCAGAACCCGAACGTCCAGGTGTTCGCTCAACTCTATTACCAAAGACATTTAGCAAAATACATATTGGCCTACATTTATGAAGAAATTTGATTTTTATTAGATATGTTCTAGCATAAAGTAAAAAATATTGTTGATTTTTTTTTCAAAATTGTCATTTTGTTTATAGCATTAAAAACAAAAAAAAAACAGTAATGATCAAATACCACCAAAAGAAAGCTCTATTTAGTTCAATCTTTTATTGCAGTGCCATATCGCAAAAAGTGGCCTGGTCATGAAGTGGGTAAATCTTACGGAGGTCAAGTGGTTAAGGGGGGCTACTTGAATGCAGTTTTGAGTACTCAGGGATTCTCACTCATGCAGGGTGAGGAGTTCCAGGGTAATCCAGCCACAGAGGAGAGAACTGATTTATTGTGCTCTTTGGATTGCTAAGTCTTCATTCAGGTCCCGGAATTCTAAGACTTGGACAGACTTAGGGTGGGAAAGAGCCTCCAATCCTGAGTATGGGGACTTTGGTCCTGATGCGGTTAACCCACCTGCAGAGGAGGCTTGAAAAAGAGCAGGAAGGAGTCAGCACCTTTTGGTGAAGTGGAGTGGAGTAGTTCACAGCAAGTGTGGACTGTCTGGTGACCGAGGCATTTGTTTTCTGAGCTCCTGCAGCCTTTGTGGCACCCCAAAGCAGATGGGAAACTTAGACTCAAGTGTATACTTGTGAGCCATTATGTTTTTGTAACTATACCAGAATTATAGACTGACTTTATTTTTGCTGAAGAAAGCTGTTTTTGTTTGTTTTGAGAAACCAGTAAAGACTATTCACTTATGTAGCACCCTGGTGTAAGGCAGAGTGGCTAACACATGTAATTTTCTAGGTGGTAACTAGCCTGGTTGATTGTTAGGAGGGTTCACTGACTTTTCTCTAACTCTGGCTTTCATGCACCTCTCTCTTCTGTCACTAGGTGGCATTGTAGGAGTGTATAGGTTGTCTCAGCCAATTATCAGGGGTTTTCTTCAGCCCCTTGGCCTTCTGGGAAAGCCTTTTTATTCAGGAGGAGTTAGGTGATTGAAGTTTTGTGCCACCTGGATGGCTATAGGGGTGGATGTGTGTTGTAAGGCTCCAGGTTGCTAGGCCAGAAGCCTGAGGCCTATCCCAGGAGCACCTGGCTGCTAGGCTGTCTGAGGCCTATTCAGGTTGGAGAGAAGCAGTGTGGGGTTGGGGCTTTCGGCTGGAAGCCCAACCAAGTTACAGAAGTTCTGCTGGACAGGGAACCGAATCGTTGCCAGCGATGAGGGAGGAACAGTTGCCACATGGGGCCACCACTCCTGTTACCAGAGGCAAGTGAGAATCAAGGTCAGAGTTAAAGGGGATACAGTTGCCAGTAAGGGACAACACTCCTGATATCAGAGACCAGTTTATGGAATTCTGAAGAAGTACCAGAGCAGTCTTATTCACCAGCCGGGGATGATGGACAAGTGGCAAAGCTTCAGCAGAGTCAAGTCAGGGACCCAGCAGGTAGCGTGGCTGAAGCTTGAGGAGAATACAGCGGGATAGCTGTGGCAGATTTCAGGGGATCCAGTGACGACTGGGATCTTGAAGTCTACTGAGAGACTGGGAGCTCAGTAAGTGAAGATCTACAGTAGGATACTGTGAGATGTGATAGAAGATCTGAAACGGAACACTGTGAGTTGAGTGTACAGATCTAAATTTAAGTTTGAGAGTTCAGTTGCCATAGAAGACAGCAGTTCTACAAATACAGCAACTGCATTCAGCTTAAAGGCCCTTCATCTGTATAGCTGTCTGCCTATTTTTGTCTCGGGGTCTGCTGATTGCTATTGCATCTGCATAAGGGTGTCCTGGCTCTCTCCCTCAGTTCCTGTTAAGAGACAAATCTCTTTTGTTCGCATTCAAAAAGTGACTGGCGCCCATGTTTCCATCTTGCATTACACCCACCATGCCTAGTAACCCATACTGTGAAGAAGGATGTCAGCTCTCCCTCACTCTGGTGGTCACTATTAGGTCTTCAAGGGTCGGGATCACACTTAAGAGTGGCTGGATGGTGAACCAGGGCTCCCCTTATTGCAACTGGTGATTGGATGCAGGCAATCCAGCCATAAAAACTACTTGAAATGGAAAACTGACATTTACAGGGCCAATGCCCTTTTTGCATATATTAGATCAGAGCGGCAAAGGTGCAGCACACCTCTGAATGTGGCATGGGGGAGGTGAGCTAAGCACTGATTCAAGCTACAGTGGCTCAGCAGCAAGCCTCCGCAGAAACCAATCACTGTCATGAGGAAGCTCAGGCTCGTCAGTAGCAGGCTTTGCAACAGCTCAGGCACCACGAATAGACCTTGGCCCTATTAGTACAGTCTCAGCAGATTCAGAAGCGCATCTAGAACTCCAAAAGCATTTGACGCAGACTCAGCTGACCACTATAATTGAACGTCTAAAGGAAGCTCAGGCTTGTCAGTAGCAAGCCTTTTGCAGCATCCCAGGTGCACCAGTATTAGACCTTGGCCCTATTAGTACAAACTCAGCAGACCCAGAATCACACCTGGAACTCCAAAATGAGTCGGCGCAGCAGCAGCTGAAAGCTATAGTGGAATGTCTAAAGATGGTGGTCACCCATATTAACCAAGTGACAGTAAGGGCCATCCTCTTCCTATAAGCATTTAACCTTCATGATGATGTGGAGGCCTTCTTGACCACATGTGGGCACATGGCCCAGAGAAAGGGGTGACCCTAGAACCAGTGGACCAGCCTCATCTCCCCATTCCTATCAGGGGACCACAGAAGGCTTATTTTGAGTGGCTGATATCAAGGATTTTTCAAAGCTTTAGGGGGAGATCTTGGCCAACCATGGAGTGACTGTTGCTGTCCAGGTACACCAATTGAATTGTTGGAGATATTGTGCAGGCCAGTCACCACAGTCCCAAATGCAAGAGTTGTTGCAACTAGCCACAAAGTGGCTAATGCCAGAGAAGTTAACCCCTTCCCAACCATGTTGCGTACATTTACTGCTGCAGATCACTGACACTCACAAAACACAGTACACGTAACTGCAGTGTTCACAGAGTTCACGCCTGATCCCTGCAAATGCTGACAGTGAGTGTCAGATTCAGGCTCAGCATACAAACCCGTAGACAGCAGTGGCACCCTATCGGATGGCTCAGACGACGGAGTTGTGGTCTTTGCTAAGGTCAGGCGTAAGAAATGTGCAAGAACCGCAGGGCTCTCGTATGGAGCAGAGAGCCAGTACTAGCACTGCTCATCCTTCTGGTGAACTGTCAAGCACCAGTGGCCTAGTACATTCTGGTCATACAACTAGCACTGCAGTAACACTCGTTGATGTGGCAAGTCCCATAAGTGCAGTTCAAGCTGGTATGGCTAGCACAAGTAATGTCCCTCAGCCACAAAGACAGGCCCACAGAGCCCATAGTGCCCTTCCTGACACGCTTGCAAGCCCTAGTTGGCAGCCCACCACTGATGCAACGCCCGTGCTTCCCCCATTCACTGGCCAACCCGGAATTCAGGTGGAAACAGTTGATTTTACGGCCCTTGATTTTTATTTGCTGTTTTTCACCAAAGATCTCTATAGATCTATTGTGGACCAAAGTAATTTGTATGCTGGCCAATACATTGCCACTAATCCCCATTTGTCACTTGCCAGAGACTGGAAACCTATTACAGTTCCAGAATTTAAGTCCTTTCTGGGCCTTTCTCTCCTCATGAGCATAGTTAAAAATCTGAGTTGTGGTCATACTGTGGTCATATTGGTCCACTGACCCAATTCACCATATGCCCATGTTCCCTGCTACCATGGCCAGGACATGAAATGAGCAGATCCTGCGTTTCATGCACTTCAAAGAAAATGAACTCTGTCGTCCATGGGGTGACACTGAATACGATCGGCTCCACAAAATTCGGCTCCTCATAAACCACTTCAGCCAAATTTGCAGCCTTGTATATTCCCGATCAAATTGTCTGTGTAGACGAGTCCCTGATTAAATTTTATGGCCGTCTTGCTTTCAAACAGTACCTTTGCAGCAAGCGTGCCAAATACGGGGTCAAGATATATAAGCTCTGTGACAGAGCCACAGGCTATACATGTAGTTTTATGGTTTATGAGGGAAAAGATAGTCACCTGGAGCCCCACGGATGCCCGGACTACATAGGGAGCGCTGGCAAGATTGTTTGGAACTTGGTGTCACCCTTATCCAGAAAGGGATACCATATGTACATGGACAATTACTACACAAGCGTGTCACTTTTTAGTCATCTTTTTGATTCTGGAATTGGCGCATGTGGCACTGTGCAATCTAATTGCCAGGGCTTCCCCCAACGGCTGGTAGAATCCCAACTTAGATGGAGAGAGGCTGCTTGAGATGTAGTAATTTGCTCGCAGAGAAGTGGAGGGTTACAAAGAATGTTTTCATTCTTTCCTCCCTTCACATGGCTGTCCAAATTCAAACCGTGACTGATGTTGTGGAAAGACCCCTCTGTGTCCACAAATATTACCTTAACCACTTTTGCAATTCGGCACTGCATTGCTTTAACTGAAAATTTTGCGGTCGTGCAACGTTGTACCCAAACAAAATTGATGTCCTTTTCTTTTGGTGGTATTTGATCACCTCTGATTTTTTTTTTTTGCGTTATAAACAAAAATTGAGCGACAATTTTGAAAAAAAAACCCAAAAAAACAATATTTTTTTACTTTTTACTATAATACATATCCAAAATAAAATATAAAATACAAATTTATTCATCGGTTTAGGCCAAAATGTATTCTACATATTTTTGGTAAATAAAATCACAATATGCGTTTAGTGAATGGTTTGCGCAAAAGTTGTCACGTCTACAAACTATAAGAATTGATTCATGGCATTTTTATTATTTTTTTTACTAGTAATTCTGGCGATCTGTGATTTTTATCGGGACTGCCATATTGCGGCGGACAGCTGGGACCCTTTTGACACTTTTTTGGGACCATTAACATTTATACAGCGATCAGATCTAAAAATAGACACTGATTTCTGTATTAATGTCACTGGCAGGGAAGGGGTTAACACTAAGGGGGCGATCAAGGGGTTAAATGTGTTCCCTCACTTTGTTCTAACTGTGTGGGGGCTGGGCTGGCAGGGGCATGACAGATCTACTGATCCCGACGACATGGATCAGTAGATCACTGTCATGCTGCCTGACAGAACAGGGAATCACCGCGTTTACATCGTAGGTCCCACGTTCTTCCTCTGTAGTAGGCAGTCGCAGGTTGCCGGCGGCAACACTCACGCAGTGTGCGGCGGGCACTCTGCAGCAGTAAATGTACAGGAGCCGGTCGGCAAATGGTAAATATGGGAGGGGTGAACCTCAATGACCAGTTATGAGCACCGTACCTAATTGCCCGTAAGGCCAGGCGCTGGTACAAAAAGTGTCTGTATACTTATTCCAATTAGCTTTGCTGAACGCTTATGTGCTATGCAAAGCTTCAGGACAGACTGGATCCTTCCTTAAAATCCAGGAAGAGATCGTCACAGCCCTTCTGTTTCCAGATGGTGCTGTACCCCATCTTCCCAATCCAAATGCAGTGAGTCGGCTGCATGGGTGACATTTTCCACATGACATCCCTGGTACCCCTACCACCGAGCCCCCCAAAAAACATGTAGTGTCTGCAGACAACGCGGATACAGGCGTGATACCCATTTTTATTGTCCCTCCTGTCCTGACCAGCCTGGTCTTTGCATCGGTGACTGTTTCCAGCACTAGCATACACTAGTTGAGTCTTAGCATAGGGTACAGCACTACACAGCAATAGGGCACACTTTCATAGGGTCTCCAAAAATGTCACCGCATTTTGAGAGACCCGAACCTTTACTGTTACTGTTTAAAAAAAAAAGCGTACCAAAAAAAAAAATATATATTTTTTAAAACAACCAAAAAATAAATAAAATAAAAGCAAAAAACTGTTGTCAGTTTCTTGTTCTTCTCTCTGTATAGTTTTCTCTCTATTCTCTCTCTATTGTTACTGTTTTTTATGCATACCGGTAATGTTTTGTATACATTAATGCTTACCTGTATTGTTTTATTGTTACTGTGTTTTATAATGTTTTCTTTGCAGGTATGTAATATTTTACTGTTTACTGTGTTTTATTAATCTTTTTTTTTCAGGTATGCCATTCAGCTGCAGCATTGATCTATTTATGGTGACAGCAACAGTGTTTGCTCCCACCATAGGTAAATCAGTGACTCCAGCGCTGTAGGAGGTGATTTCACCACCATAGTTAAAAAAGAGCATATTTACCGGAGCATAGGGGCAGTGGATGGAAATTAGGGCGCATTGCCCCTACACTCTGGTATATTTTTAGAATGGTTCTATGCCCATCATTAGAAGTGGGTGGATGCAGTTTTCCAATGGTGGGCATACCCACCGATTCATTGATTCTGTTTTATATTTAACCCACAGGCTGCATGAAAAAAAAGAACATTACAACACATGCCCAACAAGGACCAGCGGCATACTAGTATGTTGCTGGTCTTTGAGTGGTTTTCTCAGGCTCTCCTGTCCCACCGGGGAATGCAAGATTGCAGCCGGTGGTTCCGCCAGCTGACCATAGAGCTGATCCAAGACTAGAATGTCTCCAATCATCTCTATGGCCTAAGAAACCGGAAGCTACGAGCATTTCATGACTTCGGTTTCGCCCGATATAAACAGAGTGATAAGGAAATTGGGAAAGCATCTTATCATACCAATCTTGGTGTGGTCAGATGCTTTAAGGGCTGATAAGAGATATAGCGGTTGATTTACTAAAGCAAATTTTGGTGCAGCTCCATACAGAAACCAATCAGTTTCAAGGTTGCATTGTCAAAGCTTGATTGAACAAGCTGAGGTTAGAAGCTGATTGGCTAGCATGCACAGCAGCACCAGTTTTTGCACTTCCCAGCTTTAGTAAATCAACCCCATAGAGCCTAATTGACCCCAAATTAAAAAAAATATCCAACACTACCTATTTTTTATCATAGGTGATATTTAAATTCCCTAGTGATAACGATAAAAATGATAAAAAAAAAAAAAAAAAATAAAGGGACGTGTAAAAATTAAATAAAAGGCAAAATTAATAATTTAAAAAAAAATGCACCCCTGTCCCCCCATGCACACGTGCAAAGGTGAACGCGAGCGTTGGTCTGGTGTCTTATGTGAACAGCAATTGCACCATGCATGTGAGGTATCACCACACATGTCAGATCGAGGGCAGTAAGTCTAGCAGTAGACCTCCTCTGTAAAGTGCTAGCCTGTAAAGGCTTTTAAAGCTTTTAAAAATGTATATAGTTTGTTACCGTTGCGTGAGTGAGCATAATTTTTAAAGCATCTCATGTTTGGTGTCTATGTAACAAAAAGTGTCAGAAAAGACTTGGTGGCTCAAGTGGTTAGAAGAGTGGGTGATGTTGGGCATAAAATGCCAGGACAGTTCAACCCCCCCCCCCCCAATGACCCCATTTTGGAAAGTAGACACCCCAAGCTATTTGCTGAGAGGCATGTTGAGTCACTTGTGACAAAAAAATAAAATATTCCATGGACTCAACATGCCTCTCAGCAAATAGCTTGGGGTGTCTACTTTCCAAAATGGGGTTATTTGGGAGGGGAAGTCTGTGCTATCTGGGCATTTCATGGCCTCAGAAACTGTGATAGGTAGTGTGGGGTGAAAGCAATAGTTTAAGCCCTTAGAAATCCTGAAAGCTGTGATTGGTTTTTGGGGTTCTGTACGTGGCTAGGCTCCCAAAAAGTCTCACACATATGGTATCCCCGTACTCAGAAGAAGTAGCAGAATGTATTTTAGCGTGTAATTCCACATATACCCATGGCATGTGTGCGCTATATATCATTTCATGGACAACTTTGTGTAATTTTTTTTGGCATTTTTCAATCACTTGTGACAAAAAAATAAAATATTCAATGGGCTCAACATGCCTCTCAGCAAATTCCTTGGGGTGTCTACTTTTTAAAATGGGGTCCTTTTTGGAGGGGGGGGGTGTACTGCCCTTCCATTATAACACCTAAGGAAATGAGATAGACATTCATAAAATAAAAGCTGCGTAAATTCCAGAAAATGTACCCTAGTTTGTAAACACTATAGCTTTTGTGCAAACCGATAAATATAGGCTTATTGACTTTTTTTACCCGAGACCTGTGGCTGAATGCATTTTGGCAAAAATGTATGACTAAAATTGAGTTTATTGTATTGTTTTAATAACAAAAAGTTGAAAATATAATTTTTTTCAAAATTTTCAGTCTTTTTTTATTTATATCACAAAAAATAAAAACCGCAGAGGTGATCAAATGCCACCAAAAGAAAGCTATATTTGTGGGAAAAAAAGGACGCAAATTTTGTTTGCGTACAGCATTGCATAGTTTCCAAAGTCAGACAAATATATGGATTATATATATGCAATGCTGCGATAAAGTGCTATATAAAAAAGGGTATTGGAAGTTGATATTAAATTCAACAAAAAGCCATGAGCAGTTGAGAATATTGCATCCACGTAAAAATAACAGTGTATCACAATAAAGTGACCAGTGCAAACTAAATAAATATACAGGGGGGCGGAGCTTGGCCGCACACTGAGATGGCTGCCTGATCTCCTCTCTCTCCCAGCACAGGGAAGATTTTTTAGCACAGGACCTGCTAACTGGACAATCCACCATCCAAAATCACATTTCTGGATACTACTAATCCCCCACAAATGACAGGGAAAAAATCCCATCCTGCAGAGCCAAGGAAGCTCACTGAATTTTTCAGTGAGGCCCACCATGCGGGCAGACAGAACGGAGCCGGGGCCTCAAGTAAACTATCTCTCCCACATCCCCACTCCACTTCCTCCGGAGAGCCCACTGACGACATGGGTTGCACAGCGCCGCAAGGGAACAGAGCCAGAGACTCCACTAAGAGGGCCGCATCTTCCCCTCACTCCTCGCCATCTCATCCGGGCCCGGTAAGCAAGAAACATCTTACCTTCTCCCAAACCCGCGATCCTACCGCGAACGAACTTTCGGACCAAGAATGTTCGGAATCACCCGAACGCTCGGAATCTCTCGCTTCACTCCCGACCACTGATAATCCAGTGTCAAAGAACGTTCTTAAGCATATGTTACTCTCACTACAGAAAGATCTGAGGAAAGACCTCAGAAAAGATATCAATCAAGCCGTCGCCCACATGCAACACCAAATAGACGAGCTTGGCGAATGAACAGACACGATTGAACATCAAATGAATAACTACGCCACTGCATATAACGAACTAGTGGATGCACACCAACACCAAGCAGAACAACTACAACGCATCACAGCGAAAATGGCGGACCTAGAGGACCGTTCGCACAGAAACAATCTCAAAATCAGGGGGATCCCTGAGTCTGTCACCCCTGGGGAACTCCAACAATATCTGCAACAGTTCTTTAAAGCGTTGGTTCCCGCTCTCTCCCCAATGGATCTTACTATTGACAGAGCACACAGAATCTTTAAACCCTCTCACATCCCTGCGGAACAACCCAGAGATGTGCTGGCAAGGCTACATTTTTTCCAAGCCAAAGACCGGATCATAGCCTCTGCCAGAAACACAGCGACTTTCCCGGATCTGTATACATCCCTCACTGTATACAATGACATATCTGCAGCCACAGCGCAACTGCGTAAAGATCTTTCACCGGTGACGACCATCCTAAGAGACCGGACTTGCCTTAGTCCACAACAAACTCACTACGAACGGTAGGCACTCCACAACACCCTTTCACTTAAAACCACCTCTCTAGTCTAAGCCTCCCCTGTCCGGGGTTAAAACATCAACAAAGTCCGGAACAAACTCTACTATCTATCAGTGTCTGAAAGGAACCATACACTGCTACTCAAACCACCCCTTAGGGGTAAACATCTGCTACACTGCCAGAGAATCCTACCAGCAGTGGCCACTTTCTAGAAATGCGTCAACGCGACACCGACGTCTATACAGTAACATATGTCACTCCCTACATAT
>BLSH010415165.1:0-10071 GCA_018402905.1 Glandirana rugosa | reverse complement strand
GGAAGTCCGAGGAAATAATAATCTGAATAACTCGGCCTTTCGGGCAGAAGCCGGGTAAGAAATGCCCCTGAGCTGAAGTTCCGCGATTAACTTCGGAATAGTCCATGATCTTAAGGAAGGGGAGCCTCCATGTTCGGAGCTTCTGGCTGGTGAAGGGGGGTTGGAGGGGAAATCCCTTATATCTTCTGCTTGTGACATGACCTGTATAATCAAGAAAAGTACATGAGAGATGACAACAAGATAAGCGAGAAGGATGCCAATGTGGAGTCATTGAGTGAGTGGCCTGAGCAAGATCAAACTGTGCTAACCATTGTTTGTACATCATGCAAAGGTGGACTGTGCAACCCTACTGTGCGGATACGTGAAGCGATGACGTGACGGCCCCTGCCCATGCATGGGAACCTGACAGTGATTGTTGCGAATGTGCTTGAGACTCCGGCATCCCTTGACCTGGTGATATTTGACCGGGGTGACCAACCGTGCTGACCATAACCACCCCCCCTTCCTGTGAACAGGCGAGTGACCTGTGAGCTAGCATCCCTACCCAGTGTTTACCGATCCCCTGCTGACCCTGTACTACTTACCGAACTGCAGACTGAAATCCGCGACTTGGCTGAACACTTGAGCTTGGCACTAAGAAAAGGAATAAACGTAAACTAGAACATTATCAGAGGCCTCAGCTGACCCCTCAATGCAAACTTACTGATTTCCCCCCGACCCTGTAGAGCTTGTATGGACTAACACACCTGCTACCGCCGCTGCGCCGAGTGGACGGATGGAAGCCGATCTATATATATATATATATATATAGATTTTTTTTTTTTTTTGGACTGGACTGCGAATCTGCAGCCGGATTGCGAAATTAACGTGCCGTGAAAGGCTTGGATGACTACCGAGTCTACCTGTGCGACCCTGAGAGTAGAACAGAGCTTCCGATTTATCTGGACCAGAAGTGGATGAATGCAACACAACCACCCTCTCCTTCCTCCGTGGCCCTGTATGGGCGGAAGGAGGGTCACCTGCAGTGACCTACTACCAGTAGTTAATGAAATGACAAGTACGCATAGAATTACGTATGACATGCTGCTCCTTCCTCCGTGGCCCCGTGTGGGCGGAAGGAGCACCATCTGGTTCGCTAACAGAACTGATGAAATGATGAGTACATGCGACTTTAACACGTGGCATGCTGCTCCTTCCTCCGTGGCCCTGTGTGGGCGGAAGGAGCATGATGTAAAAATTTTTTTTTTTTTTTTTTTACCGGAATGACTGAAATGAAACATGAACACTTGGACGAAATGACATGCATCTCCTTCCTCCGTGGCCCGTGTGGGCGGAAGGAGCACAGAGTGAAATATTTTTACCAGAACGACTGAAATGAAACGTGAACACTTAGACGTATGACATGCCGCTCCTTCCTCCGTGGCCCATGTGGGCGGAAGGAGCACTGAGTGAAATATACCAGAACGACTGAAAAAGAAACGTGAACACTTAGACGAATGACATGCAGCTCCTTCCTCCGTGGCCCGTGTGGGCGGAAGGAGCACTAAGTGAAATATTTTACCAGAACAACTGAAATGAAACGTGAACACTTAGACGTATGACGTGCAGCTCCTTCCTCCGTGGCCCGTGTGGGAGGAAGGAGCTCCATCTGTAACAACAACCCAGAAGGTTTGAGAAAATGCTGAGTACCTAGAAATATGTAAGAAATGTTTCTCCTTCCTCCGTGGCCCCGTGTGGGCGGAAGGAGTTAAATGAGAAAATGAGTGACGTATTTACTCCTTCCTCCGTGGCCCCGAGAGGGCGGAAGGAGTGTATGAACCGTATGAGTGACATGCATGTCCTTTCTCCGAGGCCCTATGGGCGGAAGGCAAGCCACCAAATGTATAATCCTCCTGAGAAATAGAAGTTTGGCAGCAAACCAGACTGGACTGGGGTGAGCAAAAAAAAAAAAATTCTGCCACGGGCAACCAGCCCCCTCCATTTTTTTTTTTTTTGGTAAAATTACCCTGCTCCTACCCCTGTGGCCCATGAGGGTGGAAGGAGCAGCTACCGTAGGTAAGAAACGCAAGTATGACATAACAAGTTTATGTAACCCTCTACAGACCCCTGACATGAAAACAAAAGGTGAAGAGAGAGAGAGAACACAAAGAGGAGGAAAAAAAAAACAAAACATTTATTTTATTTTATTTTGAATCTTACCTTAGAGCAGAGCAGGCTTCTTACAGCGAGACCACACCGTGCGACCAAAAAAAATATTCTGACAGGATGTCAACCAGCTAGAGGCTCTAATCTGGCAGCAGTATGAAACTTTACCTATAAAGAACATCTACTTAAATATATCTGCCTGCTAACATGATCCACCAACAGGACATGAACCATTCCTGACAGCCCACTTCCTTTCCCCTGCCTGATCCTGAAAATGACCACCCTTGCGGCTGAGGCATAGGGAAGCCGACCCCTGCTGTTGCCGCGGCTTCCGAGCTCCTGTACCTTCTCTGTGACCTGCCGCCCAGCCGACTACAGACGAGCGGAGACCAGATTACAAGGTGGTGTGAGAGGAAGGAATCCCCCTCCCCGGTTAGTAAGGGCTATGTGGGGTAAGGAGCTCTGACGAACATATCCCAAATGCTTAACGAGATGCGGGGAATGATCCGTGTGAGCCCACGAGCTATGAAGGGCAAAGGAGTGTCCCCAGCCGCTTACTTACCACCACCCGAACGAAACCAGGAACACCGGAATAGTTTACTACACGCGGCGAGACCCGGCAGACGGCGACCGGAAATGACGTCACACCGAAGCGCTCCCAGGAAGCCGTGCTTTAGGTAGGAGGAGGCTGGGTTATATGTGCCCCAGACTCCTCCTACAAATACAGGCAGGCCTGCGGCCAGCCTTAACATTTGTAACTCTCCATCCGTAAGGGGTCTTGAAGACAAATTAATCACTGGGCACGCCTGCTGCCTTGGCGACTGCTGTGTGGAGGAGGATTTCCGTGACCTCTTGTTGCCCCTCCTGGATCAATGTCGTCTTTGGCAACTGGAAAAAGAGAATGCTTTGTGGTGGTTATGGAAGCTACCGTGCCAATAGCTGCCCTAGATTCAC
Organism: Glandirana rugosa; assembly: GCA_018402905.1. Taxonomy (NCBI): domain Eukaryota; kingdom Metazoa; phylum Chordata; class Amphibia; order Anura; family Ranidae; genus Glandirana; species Glandirana rugosa. The sequence continues at coordinate 6,972 of BLSH010415165.1, read as the reverse complement.
TGTCCGTTGATGAGTTTTTAGTGGGATGATCACTGTCAGTGGAGGCTGATTGTTTGTTCCTTTGTGTCTTCCCTGTGATGCATGTGCGGACCCTTCTCCTGGGTCGGCTGGAGACAGTGAGCCAGGGATAAACTCTACCCTCCTGGTTAGCTTGTTTAAATTTGTCGCATTTAGTCTGTCTTTGTCTTTCCGTGTATGCTGAAATCTCGTAAATTTTTACAAGCGTGTCAGATTGGTTATCTTCATCCTGGATAGATAATTCAAGTGTAGTTAATTCTCTATTGACCTGACATAGCTGAACTTTTACGTACTCGATCATAATGAGCATGAAGTTGAGTGAATTTTGGGTTGCTACTTCACACCAGCGCTTGCAAAACTCACATTTATGCCGAACCGATTGTCAGTTGATTCTTTATATGGAAGCCCCTTGGGATTCTTTTGGCTCTATAATATTCAGAAAGTGTTGGTCCATGCAATTCCAGGTCAATACATCTTTTTTTCAGTCCTTTAATCTCCCGATGAAGGTCCGTGGCTGTGTCAGTTCCAAAAGCCTTGTTTTCTTCCTGCGGGAAGAGGATGGCATCAATCTTGTCTTGACTGTAAATGCTGCCAAATTTTCTGTCAGCTTGGGAGGATGCAATTTCGTCTGCTTCCATCTGCAGGTTGATTGTGCTTAATGATTGGGTAAGTCGGTGGATTTCATACCCCTTAATATATATTGGGTACAATTAGGTGTTAAGACCCTTATTCAGGGGAGCCATCAGGGGTGCAGATAAAGGAAACAATTCAATGTACCATAGTCCATATTCCCATTTACACGTTCCTGGAAATGCTCAAGAAGTATCGGGTGCTGCAGCGACAACCAACTGAATACTGGTACCAATATGTCATATAAATATTCGCCAGCACACCAAGGATCCTTGGTGTGCTGGCGAATATTTATATGATCTCTTGGGGTCATATCTAGACTCAGTGTTCCCTGCATGAGAAGCCCATGGAGTGTGGAGCGATACGGAGGCTGTCCTGCTATGCTGTGGAGGTCTGTGCTGCCCACCTGGATCTGGCCGAGGGGCACTTCAAATATGACATGTGGGTGAACCAGCTTCATGGCAGGGCACTACTGGACTCAGGTAGTATGGTAACCCTTGTCTATAACATGGTGGCTGGAGAGTGGGCCCTGTAACCAAGACCCTGCAGGTAGTATGTATATAGAGTTGAGCGAACCTCTGGAAGTTCGGGTTCTGCTGGTCTGGTTCTGGATATGGCACTGTCAAAGGTTTTCCTTTCACAGTACAATCTTCAAGCTCTCTGGTCTGATGCTCAAACTCTACAGTCCAAGTGCCAAACCTTTTACTTCTACTATATGGGGGCTCTGGACTTGAAAATAGCAGATTGTCAATTTTCCTGGATTTTTCATTGGAATTACAAAAGCAAAGGGCTTCATTTAATGACATTAAATGGAAATTAAGAGAGAAGGGAGTGGAATACTCTATGGCTTATCCAGCTAGACTAAGAATAGAGAAGGACGGGAATATTACATATTTTAGTACACTGGACCAGGCCCAGAAATGGATTCAGAATCTTAAGGCACACCCAGCAACAGACTAGCGAGAGCAATATGGGAAATATTAAAGAAGAAGACGGAGAAAGGGATAAATAATGAGACGATGGGACACTTGGTGTAAATATTGGAGGGGGGGGGGGGTGGAGTGGGCTTTGGAGAAGAAAAAGGGAAAAAAAAGAGAAAAAGTTTTCTTTTTTTTTTTCTCTCTCTCTCTCTCCGGGATATAAAGGTATAAAGATATGTTGATTATTATTGTAGAGTAAGGAGGGGGAATAAATGTGAGAGAGAAGGGTGTAAGAGGTATATGTGAATGGTAAGAAATTTTTGGCCTTCTTGTCCAACTCAATTGGGAAGATGAAGGGAGAGAGGAAGGGAGAGAGGAAAAGAGAGAAATAGTATTTGACTATAGAGGGAAGCTCAGGGAGAGAATGAATGAGAGAGGGGAGTAATTGATATAGAAGAATAGTAATAAGTCATCTGGCCTTCTCGCCCAACTCAATATCCCCTCCCTCCCTTTCCCCTTTTATTTATTTTTATTTTTTTGAGGTGGTGTGATGTTTTAAATTGGAGTGACAAGTATGATGAAGTTTGAGGCACTGTTTTTGAATGAGTTAAATATGAGAGGAACACGAAGGATAGACACTCAAATAAGAACACATGAGATTTGCACTTAATTCACAAACTATATGGAATCTGGACAGGGAGATAAGCACCTGTCATAGAATAAGGCACACTGGGATAATTAGAGATCCTCCCTCATAAATGAGAGGAGGAAGAGATTTGGTATTATTAAGCACATTATTAAAAAGGGTGGTAGTAAACACAGAAGTCCATTATAAAGCACAAGTACACATGAAGGAGGTGGGGGGGGGGGTGGAGCAGAGGGAGTATTTACCCCCCTTTATTTTTTTAATAATATTTTTTTAAATATAACAATGGAGAATGAATAAGAGGGGGAGAGGAGTAGAAACACAAAGTAGTGGACTAAAACCCCTGGCTTTCCCGCTTGGTTCTCAACCTATTACCCCCTCTTCCTTCCCCCTTTTTTTTTATTATATGCCCCTGCCCTTGTATGATAATAGGGTCAAGGGGCAGTAAATGTAAGGCTGAAATCGGTAAAAACTACAAATACCTACATAGGTGCAGATGCAGTATGGTGGTAACGTCCTAGAGTTTTTTAATGTATGGATTGAAGAGCGAATGGATTACGAAGAGGGGATGGTCACTAATGAAGGGGGTGGTAGAAAAAAAAAAGATGGAAAAACAGGATAATCAGTGTACATTCTTAACATGGAACATAAAGGGCCTGGGGACAGCACTGAAGCGTACACAGGTCTTCTCGATGATCCGGAAATTACAGGCTAATATAATATGTATTCAAGAGACACATATGGTTGGGGAGAGAATTGATTACCTGAGGAGGCCTTGGATTCAGTGGTCTTCCCACGCGTGTCATACAACGTATTCAAGGGGGGTTTCCCTAATTGCACATAAAACTGTGACTTGGGAATGTATTAAAGTAAAGAGAGATCCGAAGGGGAGATATGTTTTTGTTTATGCCTGGGTATATTCATTGCCTTTTGTTATATTGGGGATATATAACCCTCCACCTGCTACACTAGGAGTACTAAAAGAAGCATTGTTGTTTATGATGGAATATCCAGAAGCTTATGTTATTTGTATGGGAGATTTTAACATGTGGTTGGACCCAAGATTGGATAGATACGGGAAAGCCCTGCAGAGGAGTACAGTAGGATCTGACATTTTGGAGAAATTTACTAAACAGGCAGGGTGGAGTGACTTATTGGCTAAACCAGATAGGTCTGAATGACCGGATCCCTGATCAGATACAAGTGTTCTGGGAAGCACATGAGAATGGGAGGATGGACGGTGTCCTCTGGGATACCTTCAAAGTATATTTGAGAGGGGTATTAAAATCAACAATTTCATATATAAAACGCTCTAACAGACAAGAAGAGGAATTAGCAGAAAAGTGTGTTAAAGCAGAGACAGCGTATATAAATGACCCCTCAAATGATAAGTGAACTAAATTGGAGGATTTAACATGTCAATATAAAAATCTAGCAATAGTTAATGCTAAGCGTAAAACTTTTATTTAAAACAGCAAAAATTTGAGCAGGGAAGTCAGGCCACGAAGATGCTGAATTTTTTAGTGAAACAGCAATCACCGTCAGCAACTACAGTGAGCAAAATAAGTATTTGAACACCCTGCTATTTTGCAAGTTCTCCCACTTAGAAATCATGGAGGAGTCTGAAATTGTCATCGCAGGTGCATGTCCACTGTGAGAGACATAATCTAAAAAAAAAAATCCAGAAATCACAATGTATGATTTTTAAAATATTTATTTGTATGATACAGCTGCAAATAAGTATTTGAACACCTGAGAAAGTCAATGTTAATATTTGGTACAGTAGCCTTTGTTTGCAATTACAGAGGTCAAACATTTCCTGTAGTTTTTCACCAGGTTTGCACACACTGCAGGAGGGATTTTGGCCCACTCCTCCACACAGATCTTCTCTAGATCAGTCAGGTTTCTGGCCTGTCGCTGAGAAACACGGAGTTTGAGCTCCCTCCAAAGATTCTCTATTGGGTTTAGGTCTGGAGACTGGCTAGGCCACGCCAGAACCTTGATATGCTTCTTACAGAGCCACTCCTTGGTTATCCTGGCTGTGTGCTTCGGGTCATTGTCATGTTGGAAGACCCAGCCTCGACCCATCTTCAATGCTCTAACTGAGGGAATGAGGTTGTTCCCCAAAATCTCTCAATACATGGCCCCGGTCATCCTCTCCTTAATACAGTGCAGTCGCCCTGCCCCATGTGCAGAAAAACACCCCCAAAGTATGATGCTACCACCCCCATGCTTCACAGTAGGGATGGTGTTCTTAGGATGGTACTCATCATTCCTCTTCCTCCAAACACGTTTAGTGGAATTATGACCCAAAAGTTCTATTTTGGTCTCATCTGACCACATGACTTTCTCCCATGACTCCTCTGGATCATTCAAATGGTCATTGGCAAACTTAAGACATGCCTGGACATGTGGTGGTTTAAGCAGGGGAACCTTCCGTGCCATGCATGATTTTAAACTATGACGTCTTAGTGTATTACCAACAGTAACCTTGGAAACGGTGGTCCCAGCTCTTTTCAGGTCATTGACCAGCTCCTCCCGTGTAGTTCTGGGCTGATTTCTCACCTTCCTAAGGATCATTGAGACCCCACGAGGTGAGATCTTGCATGGAGCCCCAGTCCGAGGGAGATTGACAGTCATGTTTAGCTTCTTCCATGTTCTAATGAGTGCTCCAACAGTGGACCTTTTTTCACCAAGCTGCTTGGCAATTTCCCCGTAGCCCTTTCCAGCCTTGTGGAGGTGTACAATTTTGTCTCTAGTGTCTTTGGACAGCTCTTTGGTCTTGGCCATGTTAGTAGTTGGATTCTTACTGATTGTATGGGGTGCACAGGTGTCTTTATGCAGCTAACAACCTCAAACAGGTGCATCTAATTTAGGATAATAAATGTAGTGGAGGTGGACATTTTAAAGGCAGACTAACAGGTCTTTGAGGGTCAGAATTCTAGCTGATAGACAGGTGTTCAAATACTTATTTGCAGCTGTATCATACAAATAAATAGTTTAAAAATCATATATTGTGATTTCTGGATTATTTTTTTTAGATTATGTCTCTCACAGTGGGCATGCACCTACAATGACAATTTCAGACCCCTACATGATTTCTAAGTGGGAGAACTTGCAAAATAGCAGGGTGTTCAAATACTTATTTTCCTCACTGTATACTAAAAGTGAGGAATGAATTTGGGGACATAGTTGGAACAATATATGAGATCTTGGAAAGTTTTTATCAATACTATGTTAATATGTACACCTCAGCACTGGATAGTACAATAAGAGAGATAGAGGAGTACTTGGAAGATTTAGAATTCCTCAAATTAACAACAGAACAGGAGGAGATGATGGAGAAGGAAATAGAAGAGAAAGAAATACGGGTAGCAATCCTCTCATTAGGGAAAGGTAAATCCCCAGGTTTACCATTGATATATAGAGATTATAGCCCCAGTATTGACTAAAGTATATAGAGAGATATTTCTGACTGAAGAGATGCCCCCCTTGATGTACGAAGCAATAGTGACATTAATACCAAAACCGGATAAAGATAAACAGGATTGTGCATCATATAGACCAATTTCACTTCTCAATCTTGATTACAAAACATTGGCAAAAGTTCTAGCAGGAAGATTAAATAACATTGTTTTATCCGTAGTAAATAATGATCAATCTGGGTTTATGCCGGGGAAGTCAACAACGAACAATATAAGGCAGGCTCAGTTAATAACACAGCTGAGGGATTTTGTCCCCAAGACGAGTGCCTTGGCTGCTTTGGATATGGCCAAGGCATTCGACTCCATAGAATGGGAGTTCCTACAGGTGGTATTGAAAAGAAGTGGATTTGGGGAGAAATTTAGAAAATGGGTAAAAATATTATATAAACAACCAAGTTCAAACCTGTTGGTGAATGGACTGTTATCCCCCACAATTAGGTTACAGAGGGGAAAGAGACAGGGGTGCACATTATCCCCTCAGTTATTTGCTCTGGCGATTGAAGCACTGGCAAATAGGTTCAGACAATAAAAAAAATATAAAGGCATTAAACTGGGTGAGAGGGTTGAGTGTATAGGATTATATGCCAATGACATTATATTGTACCTGGGAGAAGGGCGGGCATCCCTGAGAGAAGCTATAAAAATAATAGACACATTCAGGAAATATTCAGGGCTTAAAATAAAGTCGCAGAAATCTGCACTGATGCCAATTGGATTAAAAACATGGAATTGGCCTCAGACCCCGTTAAAAATAGTAGAAACATTTAAGTATCTTGGGATAAATATTACAGCGAAAGCAGAGGAGGCCCTGGCAGAGAATGTATAACCCTTGTTGGAACATGTTAAAATAAATTTAAAATTTGGAGTAAACTGCCATTGGCAATGTCAGAAATAATACATTTAATTAAATCAGTGATATTGCCCAAGTGTCTTTATATTTTTTCCCACTCCATGTTAAGGATACCTAAACATATATTTAAAGAACTGAATTTGCAGCTAAATTCATATGGGCAAAAGGTAGATGCAAATTAAAGTTAACAATATTGCAACGCCCTAAAGTGACAGGAATGGCAGTGCCAGATCTTTATTTGAATTACTTAGCCGGGCAATTAAAACATTTAAAAATGTGGGTATCACAGGATCAAGAAGTAGGGGTGGAACAGTATCTATTAAGTAAGATGCAGGTGGAGGAACTTTTGGTGGGTTTGTACGTACGTGAATTAAGGAAAATTGGAATCAAAATTCCTCTCCTGATTCTGGCTAGATCAGTTTG
>BLSH010415153.1:91130-103055 GCA_018402905.1 Glandirana rugosa | reverse complement strand
GATCTGCGATTTTTTGCGGTACTGCGATATTGGGGCGGACATGTCGGAACGTTTTGACACTTTTTTGGGACCATTGGCATTTATACAGCGATCAGTGCTATAAAAATGCACTGATTACTGTGTAAATGTCATTGGCAGTGAAGGGGTTAACCTGCAGGGGGCGCGCTAAGGGTTAACTATGTTCCCTGGGCGTGTTCTAACTGTATGGGGGACTGCCTATCTGGGGAAGGGAAGTTATCACAGCCTTCACGTAAAGGAAGGCTGTGATCACAGCCCTTCCCCCTCACACAGAGCGGAGGTCCGTGTTTACTTACACGGACCTCCGCTCCTTCACTCCGGGGGGGCATCGCGGGTGGCCGGCGGCAATCGAAGCCGCCGCACCCGCTCCCTGGCCCCCCCCGGACACAGTGAGCGCGCGGGTGCGCCTCCGGCGGCGCGCGCGCGCTCACTGTGCGCGATCTGGCGGCCGCCGTCGTATGACGGCGGTTTGCCTTACAGAGCCACTTTGCCGCCGTCAATCTCCGATCGGCAAGTGGTTAAGTTCGAGTTTTTATTTTTTAGTTTTAATTGTAAAACTGCAAAACGCAATTGTAAGATATACATCAGCATTTAACATTACAGTACAAATGCAAATAGGCATGCTATATTACTATTAAAGCACTAGCTAACATAACATGTGGCCTAGCTGAAAGAAATCCCTGACAGAAAAGTACTACCAAGCACACACAAAAATGTAGCTGAATTAATAGAACACGTACTAATCAGCTGAAATCTAGTGACAGCCTACTTACAGACTTATATTTCCAAGGCCTGTATTAAGAGACAATGGAGTTCCTCACACCATGCTTTCATTACTGTAGAATGATTAGCAATGGCTGCTGTAGAGGAAGTGGGAGTAATGCACTACATTTCCTGCCAGTAATGGATGCCAATTTAAAGCAACAGTACAATAAGTAAATATATACTGTATGGTAATCAGAACACTCCCACCTGGCAGAATACAAATTATACCACTATGTTTCTTTTTTAAGAAGTAAAACAACTTCAGAGATGAGTCTGAGGTATACGTTAGGGGGGGCCCTGTCTCGCGACCTTAATTTGGACCTTTCTAACCTTACTGTCAATACTAGGTACAGTCTCAACAATGAGTCCAACTGGCCATTCATTTCTGTGAACCTAAACGTTTTTTAGTAGAACGACATCTCTGACTTGCAGGTTAGGCTTGTCAACTTGCCATCTTTTGCGTGACTGGAGTGTCACCAGATACTCTTGTTTCTATCTTTTCCAGAAGATGTTTGCAAGACTCTGAACTTGCTTCCATGACTTGGTGTATAGGTCTTTGAGACCCAAGTCTCCTGTGGGAGCTGACACGGTTTCCAATCTCCTGAGTCAAAAGCATTGCAGGTGTCAAGACTGCTGGCATTTCTGGATCTGTTGACACCGGAACTAATGGTCGAGCGTTCATGATGGCCATGACCTCAGCCATAAGTGTAGTAAGAATTTCATGTTGAACACATCTGATGATGATTTTTGGCTTGCATAAAATGATTGTTATTACACTTGTCAGGCTTACCATTATCACTCTACTCTGGACTACATGGAACTTTGCATTATTCTTATCACACCGGACTACAAGTTAATGGCATACATCTTTCCACAGTGGGCTACACCTTATTCTATTCATACTATGAAGCCAGACCAAGCTTCCTTTTTCTACATGAGGCCAGTAACAGGCAGAATTGTACTCACATTAAAGTGGTTGTAAACCTTTGAAGTGAAAAGTGAACATATCCTTCTATATTGTTATATAGTTAGTCTGGTTGAAAAAAGACACAAGTCCATCTAATTCAATCAATAAAAGGAAAAAAAAAACCATACAATCGTATATACACAATCTTATACCCACAGTTGATCCAGAGGAAGGCAAAAAACCTTCAACTACTTGTTACCAACATTTGGCTTGTTTACCGACTACACTTCTGTTTGATCCTTACCCGCTACCTGCCTTACCTCTGGTGAAATCCAGTTAGTACTTAGACTCTGCACCTTAGGTGAGCCTGCATTATTTGTCAGGGTGACCTGCTTGTATACCAATCCTGCTGATTGGTGGGAGTCCCCATACTGATATAGTTACCGGTCTCCGAGCCTGACCCCAGACCGTGACAGAATAATCTGGCCCAAACATGGAGGCCACTATTGCAAATGCTGTGGCTCCTTTTAGGCAGCAAATTGCAGAGCTTCAAGATTTTAGCATTAGAAAGGAAAATCTAAACTGTAAAGTCTGGTAAAAGGGCAACAGGAGGAAATCCATGCTCTGCAGAGATAGTTGCTAGACTTAAGTTCACAAGATGATGTTAACGCATGTATGCCTCTACCACTCGAGTTCAATGAAGACCGCCACCATTACAGAGGTTTCCTTAACCAATGTTACATTTATTTCCAAATGCAACCTGTTGCATTCCTTCTAAGAAAAAGAAAAGAAAAGTTATTATTATTTCAAATGTTCTTCCTTATTTCCAACTTTTGCAGTGTGTGACTGTACATAAACATACATACATAGAGTATGCATATGTACAGTCACACACTGCAAAAGTAGGAAATAAAAGAGAACATTTGAAATAATAATAGCTTGTTATAATTTATAATAAGTTAAAATAATAAATTAATAACTTATTATTTCAAATGTTCTTCCTTATTTCCGAATTTCCGAAATTCAGAAATAAGAAAGAATATTTGAAATAATAATAAATACCTATTAAATTATAGGTATTGGAATTTTCTTGAAAGTATGACTATTATTGATAAATGTCATATTTAAGTTCACTAACAGCCAAACTTTCAAGGAAATTCCAATACCTATAATTTAATAGTTAGTAGTTATTATTTCAAATATTCTTAGCTTTTTTCGAATTTTCCAATTTCTGAATTTCCGAATTTCGGATTTTCGGCTGATCCGATTGCCGAATTTCCGAATTACCGCAATTGCCGAATTACCGCGAATTTCCGAATTACCACAATTGCCGAATTACCGTGAATTTCCAAATTACCGCAAATTTCCGAGTTACCGCAATTGCCGAATTACCGCGATTCGGGAAAAAGAAAATTCGGAAATTGAAAATTCGGAATTCGTCCGAATTGCAGAATTTTGCAAAATTCGGTAAAAACTAAATTCGGAATGAAACTAATTGTACAAGCCTAGTTAAAACAACAATTGCTGTGACTCATCTTATAGTGCCTGAACAAATGAACTCAATTACCCAGTCTATCTCCCCATTAATCCATATAGTTAATGCTTTGTTGTCTTATTTTGTCTTTCCTATCAAACTTATCACGAGGGCCATGAGATTCCTTGCTCTGCTATCCTGGTTTCTGGAGCCTGTTACCCATAAAATGGTTCCTCTTGTATTACAATTTGAGGCTGACCATTGTGCTTTCAGCTGATAACTTCAGCTAAGTTTCCTGTCATCCTTAGCATTCCTTGGTTTTCTGTTCACAATCCCTCCATCAATTGGGGAGCACAGAATACAAATTTTGCATCCTCCCCATTGTGAGGAACATTGTAGAGAACCTTGTAAAACACGTTCTCCACTGATCAAGGTACTACATGTTAATGTGGTAACTACCCAGTCACATGACAAATGAGAAGAATGCCAATCAATTACTCATCGTCCATATGATTGTCCCATTGAGCTGCTCCAGGGGCAGAAATACCATTCAGCTGCCTATTCAATCTGTCAGAACCTGATTTAAAGGTGCTCAGGGAGTGGCTTGATGAGAATTCAGAGAAGGGCTTTATCAGGCCCATTGCAGGGGCTTCTTTCTTGAAGTGATGCTTTCTACAAGTGATATTCACTTCAAGCTCTGCACTTCAGCGATTGCACAAAGCGATTATACATAGCAAACTGCACTGCAAACACCCAACAGGCTGCAGATGACCCTATCTCTCTATTCAGCTCTCGTTCCACTCTAACATGCACTCTCTACCACTCTTTCTGGCACTTGTGTCCTTTCTCCTCAAACTCTCTTACCTTCACCCCTCTTCTCCACCACCCAGCTTTTATATATCACCCCACCTTCTGTCCTCTCCCTAATACTGCTCCCACCAACTCTTGCTAATTCTACATCCATATACTGAAAGAATCACCAGGACTCTGAGACATGCCCCTCCATTTAAATCACACTCCCACATTACCTCACTCACCCTCCTGCTTCTCCTAACCTCTGGTGATATATCCCCAAACCCTGGGCCTCCATCTGTCTTTGCCCGATATTCTCATCTCCCAACACCCTCTGGCAGCAGCTGCAACCCACAGAACTTAGTCTCTATTCCTCTTCTTCCTAATACCATCCTCCCCTTCTCTTGTGCCCTCTGGAATGCCCGCTCTGTCTGCAACAAACTCACTGCCCTCCACTACCTCTTTATCACAAATTCCTACAACCTCCTTGCCATTACCGAAACCTGGCTTCATGAATCTGACACTGCTGCTCGTGCTTCCCTCTCCCATGGTGGCCTTCTCTGGATGCATTCCCCTAGACCAGGGGTAGGCAACCTGCGGCTCTCCAGCTGTTGTAGAACTACATTTCCCATCATGCTTCTGGGAGTAATTGTATCTAGCAGCCTTGCAATGCCTCATGGGAAATGTAGTTCTACAACAGCTGGAGAGCCGCAGGTTGCCTACCCCTGCCCTAGACCAAGTAGACAGAAGGGAGGTGGAGTGGGAATCCTTCTTGCACCACGCAGTACCTATCAGGTACTCCACCCTCCTCCCTCTCTGACACTCTCCTCTTTTGAAGCACATTGCATCCCTCTATTTTCTCCTATTTCTCTAAGAGTTGCTGTCATTTACTGGCCCCCTGGGCCGGTATCAACTTTCCTTGATGATTTCTCTGCCTGGCTACCCCATTTTCTCTCTTCTGAAATCCCCACAATCATTCTTGGTGACTTCAACATCCCTGTTAATGCTATCACTACTCTTACTTTTAAACTTCTCAGTCTAACCTCATCTCTCGACCTGAAGCAATGGATACAGGCTCCTACTCACTCCAACGGCAACGCCCTAGACCTTGTCTTCTCTTATCTGTGCACTCCGTGCAACCTTTCCAACAATCCTCTCCCACTCTCTGATCACCACCTTATTAGTTTCACTCTCTCACTGTCTTCCACCTCGTCTCCCTCCAACCGCCTAACAGTTACCCGTAGAAACCTTTGCCACCTCAACCCTTCTCTACTCTACTCTGCTACTGACCACCTCTATGACAAAATCTCACCCCTGTCCTGCCCCAACCTAACCACACCAGCCTACAACAACTCACTGTCATCCTCCCTAGACAAGCTCACCCCGTCACTACACGCGGAATCAGGCCCTGACCGCTACAACCCTGACAAACAGACAGCACCAGAAGTTTTAGAAAACATAGCTGCGCTCTTGAGCATCTGTGGCATAAGACTAAGCTCCAAGAAGACTTCAAACATTACAAATCTGCCCTCCTAAAATACTATTCTTGCCTCCAAACTGCCAAAAAGACCTACTTTATCACACTTGTTAACACATTATCATCCAGTCCCCATCAGCTCTTCTCGACCTTTAACATTCTACTCTGTCTTCCACTGCCTCCACCCTCTAATTCACTCACTGCCCAGGAGATTACCAATCACTTTAAAACTTAGATTGATAACATGTGTGAGGAAATCTCCAATATGCACAAACCACCCCCACACAACACCCAATGTCCACAGATACAATCACTACTTTCCACATTCAAACCTGCCAGTATTAGTGAGGTTGCTAAACTTTTATTGAACACCCATCTAACCACCTGCCCCCTGGATCCTGCTCCCTCGCAAATGCTACACTCACCCTCCAACTCGATTCTACATTCTCTAACTCACATTTTCAACCTTTCCCTCTCTTCTGCCATCTTCCCAAGCTCTCTAAAACATGCCCTAGTCACCCCATCCTTAAAAAGCCCTCACTGGACCCCACCAATATTAACAACCTACGCCCATCTCCCTACTCCCCTTCTCCTCCAAACTCCTCAAAGACTGGTCTACAACCGACTGAGTGACCATCTGACCATGTACAAACTTCTTGATCCCCTTCAGTCCAGATTTCGCCCTCAACACTTTACAGAAACTGCTCTCCTTAAACTCACTAATGACCTAATAACTTCGAAAACCAACGGACACTATTTTGTACTGCTACTCCTGGACCTCTCTGCTGCCTTTTACACAGTGGACCACTCCCTCCTCCTCAAAAAACTCCACGCCTTTGGTCTCCATGACTGTACTCTTCGCTAGCTCTCATCCTACCTATCCCACCGATCCTTCAGCGTCACTTACAACTCTACTTCCTCCTCTCTTCTCCCTTTCTCTGTTGGTGTCCCCCAAGGTTCTATTCTTGGACCTCTCCTTTTCTCAATCTACACCGCCTGCCTGGGTCAGTTGATTGCCATGGCTTTCAGTATCATCTCTACGCTGATGACACACAAATCTATCTCTCAACCCCCCAGATCTCTCCATCTGTCTCCTCATGCATTACCAACTTACTAACAGACATATAAGCCTGGATGTCACATCACTTCCTCAAACTCAACCTATCCAAAACCGAGCTTGTGATATTTCCTCCTCCACATGCCACTTCCCCAGATTTCTCTGTCAAAATCAATGGCTCAACTATCAACCCGTCCCTCCATGCCAAGGTCCTAGATGTAATCCAGGACTCCGAATTAACCTTTCGGCCCCACATTCAACCGCTATCCAAAATTTGCTGCCTCAACCTCCAAAAAAATCTCCAAGATACGCCCCTTGGTAACCAATGACACCACAAAGCTTCTAATCCACTCCCTGGTCATCTTTCGCCTCGACTACTGCAACTTCCTCCTCACTGGCTTACCTCTAAATAGCCTATCCCCACTTCAGTCCATTATGAAAGCTGCCGCCAGGCTCATCCACCTTAAAAACCGCTCAGCATCTGCTACACCTGTATGTCAATCTCTCCATTGGCTGCCGCTCAACCAACATATTAAATTCAAGATACTAACAATAATCTTATAAAGCAATTCACAACCTGGCCCCCAGCTACATCACTAACCTGGTCTCAAAATACCAACCAAAAGGATCTCTTCGCTCCTCCTAAGGCCTCCTGTGCTCTAGCTTCCTTGTCACCTCATCCCATGCTCACCTCCAGGACTTCTCTAGGGCCTCTCCCATCCTCTGGAATGCTCTACCCCAATCTGTCCGACTTTCTCCTACTTTGTCGACCTTCAGACGATCCCTGAAAACTCATCTCTTCAGAGAAGCCTATCTGGCTCCCACCTAACAACTGTAAATTTATATTCTCTATTAGCACATCCCCCCCCAGTTATTGCCTCTTGTATCTCTTGACTTTCCCTCTTAGATTGTAAGCTCTAATGAGCAGGCCCCTCTGATTCCTACTGTATTTAAGTGTATTGTATATGTACTGTCTACCCTCAAGTTGTAAAGTGCTGCGTAAACTGTTGGCGCTATATAAATCCTGAATAATAATAATAATAATAATAATAATAATAATAATAATTAGCAGCCCTGTTCTTTTGTTGAAAGACGTCACCTTGCGTCTGTGCATCGATTACAGGGACTTCAATAAAATCACTATCAAAAACCATTATCCACTCCCCTTGATCTCTGAAATTTTGGAAAGACTCCGTTTTGCAAAAATCTTTACAAAACTAGAAATAAGTGGGCATATAGCTTTGTCCACATTCATCAAGGATATGAATAGAAAACTGCCTTTAGAATCAGATATGGGCATTTCAAGTTCTTGGTTATGCCTTTTGGCCTTTGCAACGCACCTGCAATTTTTCAATACTTCGTCAACAATGTTTTTTGAGATCTGTTGGACCAGTTTGTGATGATGATATTCTCATGTTTTCTGATAACCTGGAGGAGCATCACAAGCATGTTTGCACAGTCTTCAAAAGATTAAGGAAGAATTGCCTTTACATCAAACTGAAGAATTGTGAGTTTGAACGAACCAAAATCCAGTTATTATTTCTCTAGAAGGAATAAGCATGGATCCAGGGAAGATCAAAGCAGTAGTAGATTGGCCAGCCCCTAGAAATGTTGAGGAAATACAATGATGGCACCAATTACACAGCTGACAAAGAAAGGGTTGCCCTTTGTGTGGTCATCTGAGGCACAGACAACTTTTAGTAAGCTAAAACTCTTTTCACTTCTGCACCAGTATTGGTACATCCTGATCCAAACTACCTTTTATCGTGGAAGAAGAAGCTTCAGACTCTGCAGTAGGAGCTATCCTTGTGCGGCTTCATCCTTGTGCTTACTTCTCTTGTTTAAGGTCTTCAGTTGAAATGAATTATGACATTGGGAATAAAGAGTTGCTGGCAATTAAGGAAGCCTTTTCTGAATGGAGGCATCTGCTAGAAGGGGCTAATCATAATGTAACTGTTCTCACTGATCATAAAAATGTGGAATACATCCGTTCTGTCAAAAAATTGTCATCTAGACAAGCAAGTTGGTCTCTATTCTTCTCCGGGTTCAGTTTCATGATCTCGTATCGACCTGGATCAAGGTATGGTAAGGTAAATGCCCTATCAAGGATGTTGTCTGAGCCTCTCCAGGTTGGCAATTCTGAATGTACAATTCTACCTCAAAATAACTTCCAAGTCCCAAGACATTCTTGAGTCTCGTCAAAGATGGGTATGAGAATGACCCACTACTCAATCATCCTCCTAAGGACATTAACTTTGAATAGAAGAATGGCTTTCGGACTTAAGCACAATCTCTATGTACCTGAATCTGCTCAGGTTGAAGCCTTCGGGTTAGTTGATTTCTAAATATCTAAAATATGAGTCCAAATAAGCAAATTAATCAAGGTTGAAAGGTAGTCACGGGTGTAAAAAAGTCCCCAATCCGTGTCAGAAAAGAATGGAAAAACAGGTGTCACTCCACACCATAGATACTCCGCTCTTACCAGAGAGCATGTGACCCCCTGATAAGAGTGGTCAGACACGCTTTGTTTACGTATATCACAGGGACCCAGTGGATACTGTGTTTGTGCTTTCTCAAAGAGGACAACAATGTGAGTTTTATTCCTTTATCATTAAACGTGTTTTAAAAAGCGGTATCACACTATTTGGGCTGTTTATCCTTTCATGTCCTGACTGGCCCTTCCATCCCTGTGACCTGGAATTACTGGGGGAGTATCGGTTGTGACAGCTGGGCTCTGGAGTCATTGCAGGAGGAGGAGTGGAGGTTGCCTGGGTCCCTGTGATATACGTAAACAAAGCGTGTCTGACCACTCTTATCAGGGGGTCACATGCTCTCTGGTAAGAGCGGAGTATCTATGGTGTGGAGTGACACCTGTTTTTCCATTCTTTTCTGACACGGATTGGGGACTTTTTTACACCTGTGACTACCTTTCAACCTTGATTAATTTGCTTATTTGGACTCATATTTTAGCGCTGCATTATCTGCTTACACTTATGTTTTGGGGTTTGATGTTTAACCTTGTGCATAGCTGCTGTGAGATATATTTGCACCATCAGTGATCCGGAAGTATTATGTGAATTTTAGTTTTTTTGCGCAGATTATTTTCCTAATATTTGACATTTTGTATTACATCGAACAAATCTGCAGCATTATAATCCATCATGGATATCTTTGATTTTAGGGCACAACATAAGATAATTACAGAGGGAGTTTTGGATGATACCATTAGTGTGAATGATGACCTGAATGGGAGCTTTCTCAGATTGAAAAACGTAATGGTTGCAGAGATCCATACACGCTGGGATATAGCGTTCTTGGACCAATATGTTAAAGACCAGATGGTACCTCGCAGCCTGCGGTGGGAGGTCACCCCACAGCAAGGGGATGACGATTTGGATAGCTGGTTCCAATTCTTTAATGAAGTGGGGCTTAACCTGCTATCATTCATGATTGATAGAAAGAGGCAAAAACTCCTTAAACTAGATCAGGAGATTAATAATATTAAAACTATGCTTGTGCCAATCAAAAATGACCCGGATTATGTCAAAAAATCAGAGTCATTAAAAACCACTTTGGAAAAAGAGGAATTGGAACAGAAAAGTAAAAAAAGGAAAAAATATATGAGGGATGTAAGGGATTACAAGGAAAAGGAAGTTTTCAAATGGCAAATCAAGAATAACAAAGCTACTGTAAGTGACAAGGGCCCAATACTACCACCTAATAGCATTTTAACACATCCGGTCAAAGGATGGGATGTCAACAGAGGGGTCTACCAAGCCTCACCTTCGAGAGGGGGTAACCGGGGGCAGACTAATCCCCAAGCAAAGAATGTTAGACCTAAAAATATAGACAACAGTAATGGGATGCAACCCCGGGTTCACCACTACCCCCTAGCACATAACAATGGAGGGAGGGGGTACGAACGGGGAACAGACTGGA
Organism: Glandirana rugosa; assembly: GCA_018402905.1. Classification (NCBI taxonomy): domain Eukaryota; kingdom Metazoa; phylum Chordata; class Amphibia; order Anura; family Ranidae; genus Glandirana; species Glandirana rugosa. The sequence goes on along the minus strand of BLSH010415153.1, from coordinate 92,626 downwards.
CCAATCCCAGGCACCCTAATGAAGGATCATATGGGGGAGGGCCCAATAGATTTGCACCTCTAAGACATTGGCCAGAGGAGGAACCCTGGCGTGGCCCGGACCACAATTATTCCAGGGATAGCCCACTTAGAAACCAGAGGGATTTTCAGGGGGTTCCCAGAACAAGTTACAAACGAAACATAGACAGCAGAGATGGACCAGAGGGGGGAGGCGTTTACACGCCAAAAAGAAGACGGATGTAAATATAGAAGGTATTATCAATATAAGTGGTAAGGAACTATCTGAAGGAGAACTCCAAATTCTGGGTAAGGGCTTGAAATATGCACCACCACGGAATTTGGACAAGTTTCAAACACTTATTGACGTACAAAAGTACGTTAGAAAGTTGAACGTCAAGAGATACATTATGAGCAATCCCGTAAAGGACAGGGTAACAGTGACCTCAGAGGTCAAACATACCAAGCTGAGTAATGCTTCTCTTTTTAACCCCCCTAGCAACACATCTCCCAATCTGACAGTATTTAGAGATTTAGTCCTAAAAGATTTGTACGCTTTGAAATATCATAGGATAAGAATGGATAAGAACCTGGAGCTGGGACTTAGTAAATTATGTGAAAGGAAGGACATTGTAATTAGGTCAGCCGACAAAGGTGGAGCTATAGTGGTCCTTGATAAGACCGCATACAATAATGAAATTTCCAATATACTGAGTGATCAGGAAACCTATGGTCTACTTAATGGCGACCCAATTTCAAAATTTAGGGCGGAGTTAAAAAATCTAGTTGGTGAGGGACTTAGTTTGGATATTTTGAATAAAAAGGAGGCCGACTTTCTAGTTCCCTTAGCACCGAGACTCCCAGTCCTATATTGTATCCCTAAGATACATAAAAACTTGGAAGCTCCCCCTGGTAGGCCCATCATCAGTGGCATTAATTCCATCACTTCACGGGTGGGACAATATATAGACTTTTTCTTGCAGCCACTGGTGATGGGCACACCATCATACCTCAGGGATTCTAAACAAGTGATCAATCTTTTGGGGAATGTAAGATGGAGGCCTGGATATATGCTAGTCACAGCGGATGTTTCGGCACTTTATACCTCCATATCACATTCTCTAGGTTTGGAAGCGGTCAGACAGTATTTGAGAGATGATTCCTCTGTTTCCTGTATGCAGAAACAATTTATTCTTGACCTGCTAGAATATGCAATGACACATAACTATTTTTGGTGTCAGGGCTCCTTCTACCTGCAAAGGAAGGGGATTGCCATGGGGGCCAAGTTTGCCCCCAGCATGGCAAACCTCTTCATGGCCAGGTGGGAGGAGGAGGAGGTTTTAGGGACAGAGAGACCAGAGTTAATACTTTGGAGGAGATTTATAGACAATATCTTCTTCATCTGGAATGGTGATGAACTATCGGTGAAATCCTTCCTTGAATCTTTAAATAACAATGAGAGAGGCATAGTTTTGACATCTGAAATTCACTCCTCAGAGA
>BLSH010415153.1:34391-45686 GCA_018402905.1 Glandirana rugosa | reverse complement strand
GTAGTAAAATACCAGAACCCTGGACCCGAACCCGGACTTTTTTTTGAAAAGTCTGGGTTCGGGTCCGGGTCCCGGACACCCAAAAGTTCGGTACGGACCCAAACTTTACAGTTCGGGTTCTCTCAACTCTATTCGCGATGATACCTCACATATGACACAGGGGGGACAGGGGTGCATTTTTTTTTTAATTATTCATTTTGCTTTTTATTTTATTTTTACACTGTCCCTTTCATCTTTTTTGTTTTTTTTTTTATTGTTATCACAGGGAATTTAAATATCCCCTATGATAAAAATAGGTAGTGTAGCATATTTTTTTTTTTTTTTTTTAATTTGGGGTCTATTAGACTCTAGATCTCTCCTCAGCCCTTAAAGCATCTGACCACACCAAGATCGGTGTGATAAGAAGTTTTCCCAATGGCGCTGCTTATATCTGGCGAAACCGAAGTCATGAAATGCTCATAGCCTCCGGTTTCTTAAGCCATAGAGTTGATTGGAGCCATTCTAGTCTTTGATCAGCTCTATGGTCAGTGGGCGGAACCACCGGCTACATTCTCGGGTTCCCCGGTGGGACAGGAGAGCCTGGAAAGACCAGCAGCATACTAGTATGTCGCTGGTCCTTGTGGGATATATGTTGTAATGTTCTTCTTTTTATGCAGGCAGTGGGTATCCCCACCATTAGAAAACCGCCCTTCATCCACCAACATCTATTGGTGGGCATAGCCCCTTTTTAAAAATATATACCAGAGCATAGGGGCAATCCGCCCCAATTTTCACCCACTGCTCCTATGCTCCAGTATCTATAGTCTTTCTTTTAACTGTGGTGGTAAAATCACCTCCAACAGCACTGGAGTCTCTGCTTTACGTATGGTGAATACATTATAAAACATTACAGGAACATATTATAAAAACATTACATACCTGCAAAGAAAACATGATAAAAAATAGTTATTGTTATGCATAAAAAACATTAACAACAGAGAAAGCAATAGAGAGAGAAGAGAGAGAAAACAAGAGAGAAAAAAAAAGAAACTTACAACTGTTTTTGGCTTTTTTATTTTATATTTTTTTGGGGGTTTTTTTACACTTTTTTTCTTTTGTAGCTTTAAAATGTTTCTATTTTTTTTTTTGGTACACCTTTTTTTTGTAACTAAACTGGTTCCAGATTTGTGCCTCTCAAAATGCGGAGGCATCTTTGGAGACCCTGTGAAAGTGTGTCCTATACCTGTGTGGTGCTGTACCCTATGCTAATACTCCACAAGTGTTGGAAAAATTCACCGATGCAGAGACCAGGCTGGTCAGGACAGGAGGGACAATAAGTATGGGTGTCACGCCTGTATCCATGTCATCTGCAGATACAACATTTCTTTTGGGGTGTTCTTTGGCCTGGGGTACCACGGAGGACTTCTGGGAAGTGCCTCTTATGCACCCGGCTCACTGCATTTGGATTGGGAATATGGGATGCAGAACCATATGGATACAGAAGGGCTCTGACAATCTCTTCCTGGAATTTAAGGAAGGATCCTGTCCATCCCGATGCTTTGTATAGCACTTAAGTGTTCAAAAAGCCAATTGGAATAAGTATACTAACACTTTTTTGTACCAGCGTCTGGCCTTATGGGCAATTAAGTACGACACTAACAACTGGTCATTAAGGTCCACCCCTCCCATATTTAGGTTATAATCGTGGACACAGAGGGGTTTCTCCAAAACACTAGTCCCAGTAGGTATTTCGATGGTCGTATCTTCATGAAGGGAGGTCAGTACGAAAACAGCCCAGCCCAGCCCACCCAAGTGCAGTATCAAATAGATTGCTAACACTTACAAAACACAATACATACAGTCAGGTCCATAAATATTGGGACATCTACACGTGGGCATGTATGGCTGCCAATGGAACTGGTTCTCTTGTATTTATTGATGATGTGACTGCTGACAAAAGCAGCAGGATGAATGCTCATATTCAGCCAAATGTTTCAGAACTCATTGGACGGCGCTTCACAGTTCAGATGGACAATGACCCAAAGCATACTGCGAAAGCAACCAAAGAGTTTTTTAAGGGAAAGAAGAGGAATGTTATGCAATGGCCAAGTCAATCACCTGACCTAAATCCGATTGAGCATGCCCTTCACTTGCTGAAGACAAAACTGAAGGGAAAATGCCCCAAGAACAAGCAGGAACTGAAAACAGTTGCAGTAGAGGCCTGGCAGAGCATCACCAGGGATGAAACCAAGTGTCTGGTGATGTCTATGCGTTCCAAACTTCAGGCTGTAATTGATGGCAAAGGATTTGCAACCAAGTATTAAAAAGTGAAAGCTTGATTTATGATTGTTAATCTGTCCCATTACTTTTGGTCCCTTAAAAAGTGGGAGGCGCATATACAATGTAAATACCCTCAAATTAAAGCTGAAAGTCTGCAGTTAAAGCACATCTTGTTCGTTTCATTTCAAATCCATTGTGGTGGTGTATAGAGCCAAAAAGATTAGAATTGTGTTGATGTCCCAATATTTATGGACCTGACTGTAACACGTCTCTAATGTATGTGTGTGTATCAGAGTACCTAACTAACCGTCCGTGCCTGGTATTTACACTGACCCTAACGCACGCTAAAACCGAACTGATGTCACCGCTAGGCAATCAGGGGTTAAAACCTTTATTAGGTGTGTATATATATATATATATATATATATACACGGCGGGTGCGCTGATGGAAAAAAAAACGAACTATCTAACAAGCGTCACCCGTGACACTTATGCGGTGATCACAGGTGACAGTGGGCAATCAAGGGGTTGAAATCTTTATTGGGGGTGTATTTATACCTACCTAGGCTAAGCTGACCAGATTTTTAAAATGAAATCCGGGGACATATTTCTTTTTACTAGTAATTGTGGCAATCATCGACTTATGGTGGGACTGCGATATTGTGGAGGATGAATTGGTCACCAAGTGACACTTTTGACACTTTGTGGGAACCAGTGATACTAATATAGTGATCAGTTTGAAAAATATGCACTGTCACTGTACTAATGACAATGGATGGGAAGGGGTTATCATCAGGGGCGATCAAAGGGTTAAATGTGTTCCTAACCAGTGTTTTCTCACTGTGGGGGAGGTGCTTTTACTAAGGGAAGGCATAGATCCCTGTCCCTGCTTTGCAGGAACACAGGATCAACGTCTTCCATACTGACAAAACGGTGATCTGCTTTGCTTACACAGGCAGGCCACTGTTCTGCCTGTGTACAGAATGATCGGTGGGTACCGACAGACATTGAGTCCGCCAGACCCACTGATTGGCTCTGATACCCAGAAATGCAGGCTCATGTATATATACACATGATCCTGCGCAGCGCAACCTCCCTGTAGCAGTAACTCTGCTATGGGGCAGTCGGCAACTGGTTAAAATCATCAGCATTATAAGACACAGGCAGCAGGCACTCTACCATGGCTCTGGCTGGCTGTCACAGTGTGGCACATGGCATGGCTTATGGGTGCTGATACTTATGAACAATAAGTTAACAAAATCAGCACCCAGTAGCCATGTTATGTGACACTGTGACAGTGCACTGCCAGCCAGAGCCATGCTAGAGTGTGTCACGGTCCTGGTGGTGGAGTCTGACTTATGCAGGGAACAACCGCTCTTGCGCACCCGATTCAGAGACCCCTGGTAGAGTAGACAGGAAGTCCCAGAGTGCGGGTTGGCACAAGGGCTGGATGGCCACTGGTGGTGATGTGAAGCTCCAGGGTGTTGTGCAGATCAGAAGGGAGGTTGTTCAGGCTGGGTTGGCAACTGGCGGGCTGTGCGGTACAAGGGGTCAGGCAAGAGAGTGGTCAAGTACAAGCAAAGTTTGTTAACAGACTGGCAGCAGAAGTACAGAGGGCTCAGACAATCGGATGGTCGTGGATAGCCAGGGTCAGTGCAGGCAGATAATCAGCAAGTCAGGTCAAGCCGGGTAGGATCAGGAAAACAGGTGTCAACACAGGAACAGGTTACAGGAACAGAGCTGGGGCTCACAGGTAGAGTTGAGCGAACCCGAACTGTGACTTTCGGGTTCGTACCGAACTTTGGGGTGTCCCGTGACCCGGACCCGAACATTTGAAAAAAAGTTTGGGTTCGAGTTCTGGGTTTGGGTATTTGATCACGCATGTTGAATAGCTGCAGGGTAGCCAATCATGGATATATTATATATGAGGACAAGTGTGTCTTGCCTAGAGTCAAGCATGGTGCTGGGAGTGTCATGGTCTGGGGCTGCAAGAGTGCTGCAGGCACTGGGGAGCTACAGTTCATTGAGGGAACCATGAATGCCAACATGTACTGTGAAATACTGAAGCAGAGCATGATCCTCTCCTTTCAGAGACTGGGCTGCAGGGCCGTATTCCAACATGATGACGACTTCTATTGGATCAGACTACACAGGCCTGCTGTAGATTTTTTTGAAGCAATGATGAATAGTCAGATGAATCTTGTGAAGAGCTTGTTTATTCAGCCAGCAGGGAGCCATATGTAAAACTTATTTCTTCTAGTTTCACTTCCTAACTTTCTACTTCCGGTTCCCACCCCCAGGTTCTAACACAGCTATGCAAATACTACACATACCTATTCTACATCTTTCCCCTTTTAAAGAAAGGATATGCCTCTATAAATGAAGTGTAGTATGGAACCAACAAGGAGTGCGGTATAGCAAGGAGCAATACCAAACTACAATATAAAGCGAAAGATACTGAGTAAAAGTCAGTGTGTGATAAAGTCTTGGAACTTTGGATTGGGTTTACACACTCTTCCAGATCAAGTAACAACTTGTGGGGCTTGCGAGTCTGAAACCTCTTGCCTGCTGCCGTAATCATTTTGTTGTGGTTGTGTGTTACATCCATTGGTGGAAGTGACAATTGACACAACAGCAGGCAGCTGTGCTTGGGGTCCAGAAGTGATCACAGCCACATGGGCAGCAGCAGTACAGTATGATTCAGGTACCTGTAGGAGGTGACGCTGGTTCTTTACATACGTCCTACCATCAGAATGGATAACATAGCTGTTTAGTTGGCAGGCCTTTTCGTGAACCGTGGCCAGTTTGTCAAACCCATGGGTTGTCTCCATCCTTACCAATTGCCCAGACTCCAGGGGAGAAAGACATCTGGCCGATTTGTCATGGCTTATCTTTACTTTTTGTTTGTGTGTAAATAAACCAGCCTGAACATCAGTCTCAACACTTGGCAGGAGCTGGGATGGGACAATGGGAATTAGAGTCCAGAGCCAACACATCATAATCTTCAATAGCTCCAGAGTTATCAGAAGTGGGGAGGTGTGCACGTGAAAGAGCATCCGCAACAAACAGTTCACTGCCTCGTTTATAGATTACATTCAGGTGGTAGCATTGAAGCTTTAGCACCATTCCCTGGATGCGCATAGATGCAGTGTGCACAGGTTTTCTCAGTATGGTTATGTGTGGCTGATGATCTGTCTCCACAGTCACAGGGAAGTCATAGATATAATCATGGAATTTTACACAGGCAAACACTAGTCCCAATAACTCCTTCCTTCTCAATGCATAATGTGCTTCAGTCTCAGTGAGGGCTCTCGATGCAAAAGCCACAGGCCTCCCATCTTGAAGACAGACTGCGCCACGACCATGCTGGGAAGCATCAGCAGACAATACCACCAGCTTATGCACATCAAAACATGGTAGGACAGGTGGACTAGTCAATTTAATAGAAAGAAACCTTTGCAATCCATGTTTGTCCTCTGGAGCAGGCATTTGATGGATGGTTGGTTTTTTAGGGGTCAGGCTTGACACCTTTATCCGTGAGAAGGTGTCCAACATACAGGGTATGGCACCTTGGATACCCTGAAGCGACATTTGGCAGGGTTGAGCTGCATATTGATGGCTCTTATGCGGTCTAGAATGGTCTATCGGTCTAGTAAGCATTTAAGTCGTTTGTCATGTTCTTCATCGGAGCATCCCCAAATGAAGATAGCATCCACGACTATTTCACATGGCTGTCCAGCAAAGAGCTGTTCCATACATCTCTGAAAGACTTTGCTTAGAGTTCAAATTCCATATGGCATCCGTAAGCCTTTGTCCTTTGTATCTCCCATATGGGGTCATAAATGTTGTGAGTAATGATGTTTCCTCATCCAGAGGGATTTGCTAGAATCCACATTTTGCATCTAGAATGCTGAAGACCTTGCTCTACAGTTTATAATGGGTGATAAGGCCTCAAGAGAGCCTTATTGAGGTGCACAAGATCATTGCATATATGGACAGTGCCATCTTTCTTGACTACTGCTGCCATGGCAGACACCCAGGGAATAGCCTCCTGCACTGGTGCAATGATGCCCAGGCTAGTCATCCTTTCCAACTCTTGCAAGACTTTGTCTTTTATAGCCAGTGGGATCCTTCGAGGGCCACACACAGTAGGCTGTACCCTTTCATCTAAGCACATGTGATACATGGCTGGAAGCTTACCAACAGGGTCAGTTAGAAAGAAGTTCTCATAAGTGGTTATCTCAGGAGCCTGTTGTTGTACTGCATGTACTTCTGGACTGAGTTGGATTAGATTTAAGCGCATGCTGTCTGGTAAGCCTAGCAGGCTCTTAACATTTCTATGTGGAATAGCAGCTTGTCCCCTGATAGATCCAAGGTGCCCACTGTCTGAATTGTTTGACCGCTATAAGCTATCAGGTTTACTTTATTTGACTGATCAATTTCAGCTTCGGGGTCAATGCTGTGCAATGTGGATAAGGAATTGACATTGCATTTGGCACCGATGTCAATTTTCAACTTGACATGTTTGTTGCATGCTGTTGAGAGGGTGGTGAATATTTCTCCCATATTTGCAATTTGATCCACACTTTCACAATGAAAATGGTTTTGGTGATCATCACTTTCCACTTCATTAATTCTGTGCACATTTTGTTGTTTAGTGTCACTGGATGGTGCCATCTATGCACCTCTATTTTGAGGCTTGGACCTACAACATTTTGCAAAATGATTCCATTTGTTGCATGAGTTACACCTTTTGTTAAAAGCTGGACACTTGTTGTGCTCAGTAGCGTGTTCACTACCACCGTTGCTGCATTGCCTTTTGTTCTGTTGCACCACAAACACTTGTGCCTCTCTTTTTAGTTCCTTAGTGGCCCTTTCAGAATGTTCAAACAACATACATAATCCGATGGCTGATTCCAGTGTCAAATATTTCTCCCTTAACAACTGAGCACGAACTGCATGATTGTAGATCCCACATACAATTCTGTCACATATCAGTTCATCTGTTAGTGCACCAAAATCGCATTTTTTAGCCAGCAGTCTCGGTGTGACTGCATAGGATTGTATTCCTTCATCAGGTTTCTGAGCCATCATGTTAAATGTGTGTCTATCTATTATCACATTACGTTGTGGTAAGCAATCTCATCAAATTTTTTGATTAAGACATCAGGGTCCTCTCTGTCCTCATTATCTTGAAAAGTAAATGACTCATATATATCTAGTGCATCTGTACCAGCAAAATTGAGAAGAGTGTAAGCGTGCACCTTTTTTGACTTGTGTGAGAGTCCTGCTTTCCTGTACACGTCCCATTCTCATTTGCATTTCAGCCAGTTAGCAATATCATTATCAAAGATTAAGGGTTGTATGCCATGTAGATTCTGAGCCATGATGTTTCAGCGATCCCACTTCTGTTCAGTGGCAGCTGGTGAATTTTTAGGATGGGGGGGTGCCAGGCCCCGCCCTACCTTTTTGACCTCTCCTACTTCTCATGAGCCCTACCACTTATAGAATCCACCCACTCCATCCCCTGTATTCCACATATTGTGTCAGGAGTATACAGCTCAGCATTACAGGTGGGGTATATTGCAGCCAGTAACACAGTATGCAGCCAGTAAACAGGTATTGCAGCTAGTACACAGGCAGCCAGTACACAGGTATTGCAGCTAGTACACAGGAAGCCAGTACACAGGTATTTCAGCTAGTACACAGGAAGCCAGCACACAGGTATTGCAGATAGTACACAGGGAGCCAGTACACAGGTATTGCAGCTAGTACACAGGGAGTCAGTATGTACCCGAGTCAGGGGGAGTCAGGCCGCTCTCTCTCATGCCGCTGTGGGAATAGACGTGCGGTGCTGACACTTTCCAGTCCAAGCACCAGCTAGTACACAGGGAGACCGTACACAGGTATTGCAGCTAGTACACAGGGAACCAGTACACAGGTATTGCAGCTAGTACACAGGGAGCCAGTACACAGGTATTGCAACTAGTACACAGTGAGCCAGTACACAGGTATTGCAGCTAGTACACGGGAAGCCAGTACACAGGGAGCCAGTACACAGGTATTGCAGACAGTACACAGGGAGCCAGTACACAGGTATTGTAGCCAGTACACAGAGAGCCAGTACACAGGGAGCCAGTACACTGGTATTGCAGCTAGTACACAGGGAGCCAGTACACAGGTATTGCAGCTAGTACACAGGGAGCCAGTACACAGGTATTGCAGCTAGTACACAGGGAGCCAGTCCACAGGTATTGCAGCTAGTACACAGATATTGCAGCTAGTACACAGGGAGTACACAGGTATGGTAGCCAGTACACAGGGAGCCAGTGCATAGGTATTAAACAAAAGATGATCACTTTATATACCGCCCTCCTGATACTGGATCAATAAATCTGCGCTAATATCCTGTAGACATCTTCATTCCTCAACACACATTTTCTCTAATGAGCTGCTACAATCAATCCCTCATACATGTATAACAATTGTATCACCAGACCAATATAGGTGATACTATGTAGCACTAAAAAACAGTTCAGTTCAAATGTCCTTCATATATGTAGTTCCCAGGACTGTGGTTAAAGCTCCCAAAAATATCTTCATATAGAGCATACACAATTCGATCTTCCCAATCTCCCACCAGGAATCCTACTCACCAGAGTTATTTGCCTCACACTCTCGTGCTCGGCCACTTCGCTTGTTTGCCACACAAGGCTCTCCACAGAGGTATCCCAGATCTCTCCTGTCAGCGCTGCTGTAGTGGTCTGATTGGTACAATTCAATCGTCTCTCCCGCCTCGATCACTTATCACCTCACACAATAGGGTATGAATCTTTGGGCTGAACCTCAACAGGTGATGTCAGAGTTCCATTTGGGGTAAAAGAAAGGACAGCTCCACATAGTGCATTATCTTTTTAAAACCAAAAGTTTAATTTGCACATTTAAAAGATTCCCCTATATTAGGGTACTTACAAAACGTCAGATTGCAAATAGCAGTGGGTCAATGAAGTGCCAGAGATCAGAAAGTGTTGTCACACTACCCTCCTTCTCTCCGACCGCTGCTTCCCCCGACCCGCAGGATAAATGCAGCCGTCCCTGCTTGCATGTAAAATCTGTTGCCGTGTGGATGTTCCAGACGCGTTTCGTCAATGGACTTCAGCTGTGACACGGGTCGGGGGAAGCAGCAGTCGGAGAGAAGGAGGGCAGTGTGACAACACTTTCTGATCTCTGGCACTTTATTGACCCACTGCTATTTGCAATCTGACGTTTTATAAGTACCCTAATATAGGGGAATCTTTTAAATGTGCAAATTAAACTTTTGGTTTTAAAAAGATAATGCACTATGTGGAGCTGTCCTTTCTTTTACCCCAAATGGAACTCTGACATCACCTGTTGAGGTTCAGCCCAAAGATTCATACCCTATTGTGTGAGGTGATAAGTGATCGAGGCGGGAGAGACGATTGAATTGTACCAATCAGACCACTACAGCAGCGCTGACAGGAGAGATCTGGGATACCTTTGTGGAGAGCCTTGTGTGGCAAACAAGCGAAGTGGCCGTGCACGAGAGTGTGAGGCAAATAACTCTGGTGAGTAGGATTCCTGGTGGGAGATTGGGAAGATCGAATTGTGTATGCTCTATATGAAGATATTTTTGGGAGCTTTAACCACAGTCCTGGGAACTACATATATGAAGTACACAGGTATTGCAGCTAGTACACAGGGAGCCAGTACACAGGTATTGCAGCTAGTACACAGGGAGCCAGTACATAGGTATTGTAGCTAGTACACAGGTATTGCAACTAGTACACAGGGAGCCAGTACACAGGTATTGCAGCTAGTACACAGGGAGTATACAGGTATTGCAACTAGTACACAGGAAGTACACAGGTATTGTAGCTAGTACACAGGGAGCTAGTACGTACCAGAGTCAGGGGAAGTCAGGCCGCTCTCTCTCACGCAGCAGTGGGAATAGACGTGCAGTGCTGACACTCTCCAGTCCAAGCACCAGCACATCTGTCAGTCCTGCCCCCGCCTCCGTGTCCTGACCAATCATTCACTGGCTGGAGGCCAGTGACTGAGGCCAGAGCCAATCAGTGCATATATGTGCGCTTCGGTGGTGCACATATATGCACTTTAATGGCTTACCCAAGGGCATAACTACAGGGGTGCAGGGGTTGCAATTGCAACCGGGCCCCATCCTCCACAGAGCCCGTGAGCCTCCCTTGTAGGGATGAGCTGAACACCCCCTGGTTCGGTTCGCACCAGAACATGCGAACAGACATAAAGTTCAGGGCGGACATCCAAACACCATTAAAGTGGTAAAGCCCCGACTGCTTTCCAAACGCTGGAAAAAAGTGGGTGGGGTACCAGTCCAAACCAGGCTCTTCAGGTCTGCTTAGGATATTAAGGGGAACCCCATGCCAAATTAAAAAAAAAATGGTCCCCTTAAAATCCAAACCAGAACATTATCCGAGCATGCAGCCCTGGCCAGTTAGGATGGTGGGGGACGAGCGAGCGCAGGAGCCGGGCTGCACCAGCGGAGAGAGTGGCGGCGGTGAAAGAAGAAAGGAGATGAAGATTGAAATTGAAGACGAAGACGGGAAGCAAGAAGACTAAAATAAGAAGCAGAAGACCAGAAGAAGGACCGGGCCAGGAGAAGATGGAGGAAGAAAGAAGAGCTATTTTACAAAATAAAGGACTTGTCAAAAACTGCCTCTTGTTTTTTTTTTAATCCAAACCCCATGTAATATGGGGATGGGTAAGTGGTTTTTTCCGCACATCACATTTTTTTTTTGTTCTCCGTCAAAAACTGTTCAGGAAATAAAACATTTTATCGAGAAGAAAGAAGGAGGTAGAAGAGGACCGGGCCAGGAAGAAGACCAGAAGACGAAGAATAAAATCAGAAGAACGAAGGGCAGAAGCAGAAGTTAAAGTTAGAAGTAGAGGAAAGAAGAAAGTGGCGGCGGTGAGAGAGGCGACCACGTCGGGCCGAGGACGCGAGCGAGCAGGGGGTGGTAGGATTGACCGGTCCCGACG
>BLSH010414839.1:50519-78034 GCA_018402905.1 Glandirana rugosa | reverse complement strand
AAAAGACAGTAGCGCTCTTCGAAGGAACAGATTCGTAATAGTTGCGTTAAGAGCTTTAGAGACAGAATTAACACTTTTCACAATAAGGTTTAATAAATGAAAAGGTCAAGCATTAGGTGCAATAAAATATTTACAGAAAAATAAAAGTAAAAAGTGAGACAAATGTACAGCGAAAGAGAACAGATTGAAAAATACCTTGCCTTTTAAATGTCTTTGCTTAATCAGTGTTTGAAGAAGATCTCCTGGTTCCCTGATGGTTGATGTTAAGGTGGAACTCCTGTCTGATGGCCACAGTCTCTTTTCTTTGTGACACCAGGGGTGGGGCCGTACCTCTTCTGGCCATTCGTATGAGAGAGGGAGTTTCCTTAGACAATGTCCAGGGCGGACCGTGGAGATACAGCTGCATGATCATGCATGGATCATAACTTGTTACCCAATTATGTTACATATTTTGTAGAATGGAATTTAATCTCAGCTTGCAATAAGCTTTCATTTGACTCCAAACATGAGAAGTCTAAAACCTTATAGGACCCTGGGAAGGCAATGGACTAATTCTATCCTCCCGTGGATGACAAAGGGTAGACGTTTACACTTAAATTATCCGGACCGAAATTCTACATTCAAATATGTAATTTTCATCACTCTGGCGTATCTATAGCAGAAGTTATGACTGTATGTATATTTTCATGTAAGTTTAAGCAGCAAGATAGAGTCACGCACAGGGCAGACCTGCCAGGGTAATTTATGGGCCAACAGCATGGTCCTGTATGTTTGTTCAAGATAAGGGGACAGAGCTTTCCTGGCCATAAACCGTAATCAGAGTATCTGCTCTTTTTAAATTGACCCTCTGCATTCCATAGGGGGTTGGAAAAAGGGACCAGATGTTCTAGCAGCCATGTTAGGAGAGAGAGAAAAACGTAATTATCTACCTAGCTTCCCTTCCAAGATGGAGTCAGTGTCGCTTAGGCCTGGTATCATTACCTTGCGTGGGTCTCACGCATGATACCATTACAGGGGGGTCAGAGGGTGTCTCTGGAGCGAGCTTGTACACAAGTGCCCCCTGTGATGCGGGGGGGGGGTTAAGCCACGTGGTCTATGTCTATGGACACAGGCAGCGTGGCTCAGGATAAAGCCCACAGGTGCGGCATGATAGGAGGCAGCTTCCTATGGTATCACGCTGAGAAAAGGAGTGGCCACGAGTGCCAGTGGGGATCAGAGAACACAGGGATCAGGGCTGATCACAGAACAGGCAAATATAAATTTATAAATAAAAAAAAAATTGTGTTTACAATCACTTTAACACTACGAGAGAGAGAGAGAGAGAAGAAAACCCAGACACAAGGGGCACTGGGAAAAAAGGGTATTAAAACTTACCGTAAAATCCTTTTCTCTGAGTTCACTGACAGACGCAGCCTTTTTTTGACATATGGGTTATATGCAGATCCTACTAGGAGTTAACTAGGCAAAAAGAAAGCAAGCTGGCCCTTCCCAGGGGGCCTTCCTCTCTCGCTCTCTCTCCCATATAACCCCCCTGCTCTGCTCAACATATCAGTTCGTAACAAGCCGCACAAACACAACGCAGAGGGGCGGGTGCAGCGTCTGTCAGTGAACTCAGAGAAAAGGATTTTACGGTAAGTTTTAATAAAATCCCTTTTTCTTATGTTCACTGACAGACGCAGCTTTCTTTGACACGTGGGGATGTCCCAAAGCTGTGTCATAAAAGAGGGGTGGGTAAACGACAACAACTGTACCCAACAGAAACCTCTCAGGAGGCGCCAGCCGCGCCTACACTGCAGCCTGTACAACTTTACGGCCAAAAGCAGCATCCGAAGATGCTGACACATCAACTTTATAAAACTTAGTAAACATGTGCACCGAGGCCCGTGTAGTCGCCTTGCACACCTGTGACACCGAGGCCTGGTGTCTGAAAGCCCAGGAAGTGCTAATAGCCCTGGTGGAATGAGCCGTGACTGGGAAAGGAGGTACCTTGCCCCAAACAGAATACGCATGGGTCACGGTCTGTCTGATCCAACGGGAAACAGTAGCCGACGAGGCCGCCATTCCTTTGCGCGGGCCGTCCGTCAGCACAAAACGCGTCAGACTTCCGAAAAGAGTCTGTAGCCGCCAAATACACTTGCAAAGCTCTCACAACATCCAATCAATGTAACTCAAATTCCTTAGGATGTGAAGGATACGGACACAACGAAGGAAGAACAATATCTTCATTAATGTGAAAAGAAGAAACCACCTTCGGTAAAAACGAAGAAGACGGGCGCAAGACCGCCTTGTCCTTGCGAAGGACCAAGTAAGGAGACTTTCAGGACAACGCTGCCAACTCAGACACCCGCCTAGCGGATGTAATGGCCACCAAGAAAGCCACTTTCTGCGACAACAATTGTAAGGGAATATCCCCGATCTTCTCATATGTTGTCTTCTGCAGCACAGAAAGCACCAAATTCAAATCCCACGATGCCATCAGCGACCGTACCTGAGGAGCCACATGGCGCACACCTTGTACAAATGTACAAATCAACGAATGTGACGCCAAAGGCCGCTGAAAGAGAATCGCCAGAGCCGAAATCTGACCCTTGAGAGTACTCAAAGCCAATTTTTTATCCAGGCCCTGCTGCAAAAAAGTCAGGACCCTGGACACAACATAAGAGCGGGGATTCCAACCCCCCCGCCTCACACCAGGCAATATAAGCCTTCCGGGTGTGATGATAAATCTTGCGCGAAGTACACTTGCGTGCTTTCAGCATAGTGGGGATCACGGATTCAGTGACACCCCGATCCCTCAGCACCTGGGACTCAATAGCCAAGCCGTCAAAGCCAGCGAGGGTAAAGCAGGGAGCAAGATGGGTCCCTGAGACAACAGATCTTCGCGCAGCGGAAGATGCCAGGGAACATCTGCCACCATTCGCACCATGTCGGCGTACCAAGGACGCCGAGGCCAATCCGGAGCCACCAGGATCATCGGAATCCCCTCCGCTTCCACCTTGCACAGTAGCCACGGTAGAAGCTTGATGGGAGGATAGGCATACAGAAGACAGTACCGACCCCAAGACGCTACAAGTGTGTCCGTGGATCTCTCGTCCTGCACACACAGTTTTTTCACTTTGTGGTTGAACCGAGACGCCATGAGGTCCACATCTGGCATGCCCCACTTGTGGCAAATCTGGCTGAACACTTCTGGATGTAGGGACCATTCCCCCTGATCCAGCGTCTGGCGACTGAGGAAGTCCGCCTGCCAGTTTTCTACGCCCAGAATGTAGTTGGCGGAGATCGCCGGCACGTGAAGTTCTGCCCATCGCAGAATGAGAGCTGCTTCCGCAGCTACTGCCGAGCTCCTCGTTCCGTCCTGATGGTTCACATAAGCCACTGCCGTGGCATTGTCCGACTGGACCCGAATCGGGAGCTTGTGCAATCTCTCCGTCCAGTGGGAGAGGCAGAGCCTGATCGCCCTCAGCTCCAGCACATTGATCGGAAGGCGAGATTCCTGCTCTGACCAGTGGCCCTGCGCTTACAACTGTCCCAGGACTCCCCCCCAGCCCGATAGGCTGGCATCCGTCGTGACTATCGACCAATTCAGGGGAAGAAAGGACTTCCCTAACAAAAGGGCCGAGGCCCGAAGCCACCATGTCAACAACCCTCTGGTCTGAGAATCTAACCTGATTACCTGGTCCAGGGACAGTGGGGACTTGTCCCATCGAGACAGAATCGCTCGCTGAAGTACCCGAGTGTGACTCTGGGCGTAAGGGACCGCCTCGAAGGCTGAAACTGTGAGCCCCAACACCCACATACAAAACCGTAAAGAAGACCACCGGCGTGACAGCAGGGTTCGCACCACTGCTTGCAGAGTCAGCAACTTGGCCGGAGGTAGGAACACCTTCGCCTGTTCCGTGTCCAGGATCAGACCCAGATATTCCTGGTGACAGGACGGTGTCAATGTCAACTTCTGCAGATTGATCAGCCAGCCAAAGTCCTGTAATGAGGTCATGGCGATAGCCACATTCTCCTCCAGAGCCGAAGCAGACTCCGCTCTCAGGAGCAGGTCTTCGAGGTACGCTACCACCGCAATGCCCCTCTGCCTCAGTAGCGCCAGCACCGGGGCCAATAGCTTGGAGAACACCCAGGGAGCCGAGGCCAGACTGAAGGGAAGTGCCACAAATTGGTAGTGAAGTTCTCCCACCGCAAAGCGCAGAAAGCGCTGGTCCCGGAGACAAATGGGGATGTGGAGATACGCGTCCCTGATATCCAGAGACGCCACGAACTCTCCTTGGTGCAGGGCGGCCACGACCGAACGGATGGATTCCATCCAAAATTTTCACGCTCTAACAAAGATGTTTTTAGCGCCTTTAGGTCCAGAACTGGCCTGACCCCCCCCCCCTTTTTGGGGACCACAAATAGGTTTGAACAGAAACCGTGAAACCTCTCCAACTGAGGTACTGGCGCGATCACCCCCTGGTCAGAGAGTGCCTGAACAGCCCTTAAGAGGGCCTCCCGACGCCCCTGAGGGAGTCTCAAGTTCGATGGGAAGAACCTGTCTGGGGGTAGAGTTCTGAACTCTATCCTGTACCTGGAGGACACCACTTCCTGCACCCATCGGTCAGAAATGCAGGCAGTCCACCTGTCTGCGAACCCCAGAAGACGTCCCCCCCCACCCGATGGTCGGGTGGGGGCAACGCATCAAGCAGAGGAGGGCTTATCCTCTGTCTTTTTGTTCTTGCATTGCCAAGGATGCTTCCCGGCCCTGCGGCCAGCTTGCCGGGCCTCGACCCCTTGCCCGCTGCGCCAGGGGCACGAAAAAACCTCTTCTGACCCGAAGAGACAGGCCCTTGCTTGCGGCGGAACTCCCGCCGGCTGGGCTCCGGAAGGAAAGTACTCTTCCCACCAGTGAAATCCTTGATGATTTCATCCAAGTGTGGCCCAAAGAGACCGCCACCCTGAAAGGGAAGGTCCGCAAGACCTTTTTTAGACGCGTGGTCACCCGACCACGACCGTAACCAGAGAACTCGTCTGAGAATGACTGCAAACACAGACATCTTAGACAACATGGGAAGCAGGTCCAGAGCTGCATCACACAAGTACCGAATACCCTGAAACAAATGGTCTGCCTTCTGTGACGCTTCCAGCGTCCTGCCGCAGTCCAAATCATTCTGCAGCTCTGCCATACATTCAGAGAGATATTGCGCCGCCATCGCAGACGCCAGGGCCGGCCGCATGGCTGATCCTGCCAACAGGAAAAGTGCCTTAGACAATGCCTCCGTCCGCCTATCGGCTGGGTCCTTAAATGAGGGGGGCCCTTCCAACGGAATGGTCGTCGCCTTGTTTAGGAGAGCCACCGGAGGGTCCACTGTGGGGGATGCCCACTTCTTTACGAAACTATCCTCAAAGGGATAGCGTACCGCTTAGCGTTTAGGTAGAGCAAAGGAATTCTGCGGACGCTGCCATTCCTGATAAACCAGGTGGTCAAAAAATGTATCATCGGGATAAGCCTTAGGCGACCTAGGCGGCCAAGCAGACCCGCAAACATATGCGGATGCTTGCGACTCCCCTGCATGGTCCAGTCGCAAAGACGCACGGATATTAGAAATCAGTGCGGATACCAGCGCTTTTTCGCACGCAACTGAGGCCCCCTGGCCCTCTTCGTTGTCTGAGGGTACCAGCTCACCCTCTGAGAGCTCTACGGGGATCCCTGTGACCCCCGAGGCTACCTCCGGTTCAGATTCGTCCCCTGAGGAACAAGAAGGAGACAGGCGTTTTTAGGGGCCCCCAGAGAGTTGCTCGGCCCCAACCGGGGAAGAAATTCCCCAAACACTGCTCTCAACTGATCCAAGGACACCAGTGCCCCCAGCGCAGGCTGCGCTGCCGCTGACTCCTCAGAAGGGCCTGCAGGATCATCTGCCATCGCACCACCGAAAATGACAGTCAACTTTAGCAAAAAAATGGATTGACACCCCAACAATGCAGCCCCAACACCGCCCCACAGAATGCCAGGGAGACCCCAGGAGGACTGCACCCACCGCTACCGCACCCCAGGGAAGGCCCAGCTATACTTGCTGTTTTTGTGCACACAGAACTGCTCCCTTCAGGAGTGCATAAACCAGGACCGCCAGAAAGAAGTGCCGCTTGTCTCCAGCCACGCTGTCCCACTGAAAAGGAACGTAAAACGGCAGCAGCACGTTTTACACTGCTCCAGGGACATCCAATATGGCCGCCGATACCATCCACAAGAAGCCAAAGCCTGTTTACAGGCCGCGATTACAAGAAAATGGCCGCCACTGGCACTAGAGGAAAACCCTCAGCAAAATGGCCGCGATCCGACGCAAAATGGTGGCGGATCGCCGCATGGCGGTACAAAGCGCACAGATGCGTTTTTAGAACGGGGTGCGGAGCAGGGGGAAGGGGGACGAGGACACCCAGAGGGACACTAGCCTAGTGATCACCCTCTACCGGTCGGCCTAAAATCGACACAGTATGCCCAGCGCCCCCCCTCCCCAAGGGGGGAAGAGGGGGGTCACTCACCACTCCGACGGGTGTAGTGGGTAGCCACCCGGTCGCAGACCTTCCTCCCCATCCGGAAAGGGATGCTGCAGGCCAAGCCCCTGGACAGGCACAGAGTCCGGTCACCGGGCGTAAGTGGGGTCACCCACTGGCCGCCCGCACGGAACGGGCACAATGCGGCAGGTCCCACCTCAGCATAGGACTAGCTCGCATCGGTCGGCTGTGCTGGGGAAATTGCAGGATGCTAGTTATCCTCTATGCCCCAGCCGGATTCTTGATAGCAGTCTTCATCAGATAGCTTGAAAAAATAAAAAAGCGGTAGCAGAAAAATCTAAACCGCAGGTCCCATAAGGGAGCCAGGTCAACTCCTTGCACTAGGCATAAAAAACTGATATGCTGAGCAAAGCAGGGGGGTTATATGGGGGAGAGAGAGGACGGACCCCTGGGAGGGGCCAGCTTGCTTTCTTTCTTTTTGCCTAGTTAACTCCTAGTAGGATCTGCATATAACCCACATGTCAAAGAAGGCTGCGTCTGTCAGTGAACGTAAAAAAAAGGGGAGTTTCAGGAAAAGCTGGAGAGGCTAAGGGGATTTGAGAGGGAGAGAGTCTAGGAGCCCAGGAAAAGAAAAGGCTCTGATAGGACAGTGTGGTGAGAGGACTGCGTCCATGAGGGAAAACCACGCAGCCCAGCTACATCTCAGGAGAGACACAGGCTGCTGAAGGATAGAGAGCACCTGGGAGCCTGAAAAATAGTGCAGGGTACATCGCAGCAATACAGTTCAGCTATCAAGTGCAGGATACATCAAAGCAGTTCAGCGCAACGGTGACACTGATTGCCACCCTGGGATCGGATCATCCATCCCCACACAAGTTCGGCCACTGGCTGGCCCATTCACAGACACCAATGCTCGTCACACTGACAGGCCGACAAGTGGTAACCCTGCACACCTCTGTAATAGCCAGGAGCTTGAACAAGGATGTTGGTACCTGGGAGGCCATGACATCCAAAGGATTGATGAAAAACCCCTTTCAGTCATCACCAGACCCTGTATGCAGACACCATTTCCAACTCAGCAGTCAGAAGGCACTTGTTTGAAAGCCTCACAGCTAACCAGTTGCCTACTTTAAATTACCACCGGAGAAACCACTAGTGTCAGTTTGTTTGCCTATCTTGAATGAACAGTGTTGACTGATAGCAAGCCCCCCCCCCCCTTTGCTAGCAGAAGACAGAGGGAATTTTTACATTAAAAAAAGGTTAACGTCTTCAAACTCTACCTGCATACTATATATAAAGGGACCCTTTACTACTTACAGCTCTGGTAACCCATATTGAGATCTCTTGGATGTAATCGGCCTATAGTGTGTGTTTATCTTGTTTCCTTGATTGATAGTGTCTGTAGCCCAGAGGGAGTTGAAAGTCAATAAACCTCCCCTCCCTCTTAGCGCCCATGTTACCGGCATATAGTTGCAGCCTATTCTTGCACCTACAGTTGCCAAGTATTGATGATGGTTGTTTCTATTGCATTGGTACTGTGTGTTCAGGTTAAATTGTGCTCTAAGTTGCCACTTATTCTAATCTTTAATATAGCAAGCTTGTTTATCACTAAAAGGGTGTGTGTATTTCATAATAACCACAGCCAGGATAAAAGGTCCACTTGTGTCCTTAAATGTGTTCACAATGATTTTATTCAACCAGGTGTGCCAGAGGGGCTGAGGTTCTTGGGAGTTGAGGCACAGAACAGAGAACCAAAAATGACCATGCGTCGCCTTCGGGGATGACGCTACATGTGGGGGCTTATCTGGGATATCCTGTTCTGCTAGCAAACCACCAAGACAACACCCTTGAAAGCATCATGATGGATCCCGTCGATGTGAGCCCAGGAAGTTCAGGCCAAGTAGCCTCATCGGAAGAAGCTACCTTACCGGAATCTGTAGCCATGATAGGACCGGAATTCATTGCCGCCTTGGAAGAGTTTGTCACAAAGTGTCAGAAGAGTAGTCCAATATACACTGGGTCTGAATATCGAAAGCTGGGAACCTTTTCAGGAAAACAGCCAGTTCCTCTCAGTGAAGAGAATTTTGAGGAATGACTGCAGCCAGCTATGTAATCCTTAGATGAGTGGGACATCCCCGAGGCCCAGAAAAAACAGAATCATCGAGAGTTTGAGCGGGCCAGCCACAGAAGCTATTCGCAACCTGAAACTTAGCAAACAGGACTATACTTGCTCACGACTACTTAGATATCTTGCAAGACATGTTTGGGAGAACAGAACATGGCGCTCAACCTCATGTACCAGTTTGAGCATATTTTCTTCAAATCTTTTTATTGCTTGAGTTTCAAAAAACATGTACATTTACAGTTCTTTTACATTCATTTTACTTCAAACATTTGTATTCATAACATTTTAGCTCAGTATATATCCTCATAATAGCTATTGTTTACTTGACCCGATTATTTCATTATTTTGCCCAGGGTCTTCCTCTTCTTTTGAATCAATATAATTAATCTATATCCTCTATCTCATCCCTGCTTTCTTCTTTCTTCCTCTCACCCTAAGGTCTCCGGGGAGGCACACCATATATCCCATATTTTATTAAATTTACTAGGTATCCCTCTATGTTCGTAAATTATCTTCTCATACGGTATATTATTCACTGCTTGTATCCATTGATTTATGGTAGGAACTACTGACTGCATCCATCTCGGTGATATCTGTTTTCGTGCCATAAATAAAGTTTCCTGTAACAGTTTTATTACCTGCATACCACTCTTCTGCTTCTAATAACCCCAGTACACATACTTCCAGAGTACATGGTACCTTTTTATTCATATTGGTCAGCCTGTCTGTCACCTGTTGCCAATATTGACCGATCCTAGGATATAGCCTTATCAAGTGTATGAAGTCTGCCTCAGGAGAGTAACATCGCTTACAGTTTGAGGAGGTCAATATCCCCATCTTGCACATTTTCACTGGAGTCAAATATGTTTGATGTATAACATTCAATTGGATTCATCTGTTATTAATGGCAGATACGACAAGCAAATTCTGTCCCATATCTCCTCTATCACCTCGGGGATCACCTCCCGCCATCTGTCTCCTATCTTCAAAGGCATACTGATCAATCTTGCTCTCAACAACCGGGAGTACAAGGCCTTTAGGGCCCTGTGATCTAAGTATGCCTATTAGGGGATATCTAGATATCTTAGGACAGTGGTTCTTAACCTTATTGGAGGTACTGAACCCCACCAGTTTCATATGCGCATTCACCGAACCCTTCTTAATTGGAAAAATAAAATATGATTTTTTCAAATTCAAAACATAGGTATATATTCATTTAGGTATATATTTATACATAGGTGCACAAAACGAACAAAACCATTAAAGAACAAAACCATTACAACATGATTTTCACACAAAAACATAATGAATATTTACTGCAAATGAGTGTGACTTCTGCTGTTGTCTTTTAGAGACCAGTTCAGAAATTATTATTATTATTATACAGGATTTATATAGCGCCAACAATTTACGCAGCGCTTTACAACTTGAGGGTAGACAGTACAAATACAATACACTTAAATACAGTAGGAATCAGAGGGCCCTGCTCGTTAGAGCTTACAATCTAAAGGGGAAGGTCAAGAGATACAAGAGGTAATAACTGTGGGAGATGTGCTAATAGAGATGATAAATGTACAGTTGTTAGGTGGGAGCCAGATAGGCTTCTCTGAAGAGATGAGTTTTCAGGGATCGTCTGAAGGTGGACAAACTAGGAGAGAGTCGGACAGATTGTGGTAGAGCATTCCAGAGGATGGGAGAGGCTCTGGAGAAGTCCTGGAGACGAGCGTGGGATGAGGTGACAAGGGAGCTGGAGAGCAGGAGGTCTTGGGAGGAGCGAAGAGATCGATTTGGTTGGTATTTTGAGACCAGGTTAGTGATGTAGTGAAATGCGTGGCTTTACCTTGGCAAGTGCCACGCTCATGTCATTTTCATAACAAAGTCTGTTCCGTTTCTTTGTTTTTATGTCCAGCATCCTCGAAAAGGATTGCTCGCAAAGATATGTTGTAACAAACGGTATGAAAATCTCTAGAGCTTTCTTAGCAATAACAAGGTACGTTAACATTTGTTAACACCAAAACGTTGAGAGCGTTGTTGTTCTGAAGAGTTGCTGTTGAACCTGGCTCTGCTGAAGTTCAATGATTTCATCAAGGTATTCATCATTGACATCTGTTGTCTCAACACTAAACGTGAATGGTTGTCTCACCCATGCTGGATATGACTCTCTTGTAGGGAAGTATCCGTCGAGAGACTTTGCAAGTTCATCTAAGTGCGTGGCAATTGCTTGCTTTAGTTCCGCGGGTACAGAAATGTCTCAGATTCCAGATACATCTTCGATCTTACTTACACAGTCGTCTAGCAGGGGAAAGTTTGCAAAGTTATCGTTCTCTATTCGTCGTTTCCATAATGGTAGCTTTTTTTTTTTTTTTAAAAAGCCTTCAGGTTTTCTTCCGCTTCGATGATGTTGACTCCACCGCCCTGCATCTGTTGACTGAGATGATTGAGAGCTGCGAAGATATCAGCCATGTACGCTAAAATGAGAATGAACTCAGAATTTTTGAAGCATTTGACAATGTTGGTGCTCTTGCAAAAACAGGGCTAATTCCACACGCACGGCAAAAACACGATTCAGCACCTGTCCCCGGGATAACCACCGAACGTTAGAATGGTGCAGAAGTACCTCGAATTCAGATCCCATTTCATTACACAGCTCCCTGAAGATGCGGTGCCTCAGAGCACTATTTTGCACATAGTTCACGCATTCCACTACAATTTTTAATACTTCTGCCAGTTTTGGAGGCAAGGTTTTTGTTGCCAAGGAATGCCTGTGCAGAATACAATGCGTAACAATGTGTGGTGCATCAGCTTTCACTAGTGCACCAAAACCAGACTTTCTTCCCAGCATGGCTGGAGCTCCATCCAAACAAACTGCAGAAAACATATCCCACGAAAGATTGTTGTCTTTGAAGAAGTCATCCACAAGTTTCTTCACATCGGCTGCCTTAGTAGTTGTTGTAAGAGGCTTACAAAATAAAAAATCTTCCTTCACCACGTCGTCTTTCACATAGCGCACGAATACTGCAAGCTGGCTTAGATTGGAAAGGTCTGTGGTCTCGTCGAGTTGACGGCTGAATTTTGCCGGGCTTGAAACCAGATCTGCAACTACTTGAGCCAAGATGTCTTTGCTCATGTCCTCTATTCGGTCGCTGATGGTGTCATTTGAAAGAGGAATTTGGGATAACTTTTCCCAGCATGATATTCGCCATCTTCAACACAGCTGGTTTTATGAGTGTTTCACCAATGGTGTGTGGTTTGCCCTGCTTTGCGATCAGGTAAGCAACTTCGTACGATGCTATGAAGATCGGTTTGTTGATGGGTACAAAGCCGAGAACAGGCAGACTAGCCTTTTCATCGAATCTGGCTCTCCTCACCTTGAATTCAGTGAGCGTTGTGTTCTTGTATTTTCCATCTCCATGCAGCTTAAGGAAGTGTTCTCTTAGTTTTGCCGGCGCTAGACTAGAATTGCTCAACTTGGCATTGCAAATCATGCAGTTAGGACGCTGACTCCCATCACGTTCCGTTATACATGTGAATCCATATTGTACATATTCGTCCAACCACTTTCTTTTTTTGCTCGACATAGTTAGTATGAAGGGATTAAAATATTAAGAAAGAAATCACACGACGTACCATCACAACAGTTACAATTTGACTACTGGGTGCACCAAATTCCCTGCAGCACAGATAGGCCAAGCGATGTTGCGTGATCACCTGCAGCCAATGATGGACAAGCGGGGCGTGTCATCCCGAATCATATGAGTCGGGTGTGTGTCTTGACCTCTGCCAAACCTGCGAGACTGACTCACCGAACCCCTGGGGTTCGATCGAACCCAGGTTAAGAACCACTGTCTTAGGATCAAGACTTCCAAACTGGGTGTGTATCATATGTCTTAATTGTAAATATTTATAAAAAATCTATGGGGGATATTATGTTGTTGACTCAATGCTTCAAATGTTCGTACTTTTTTATTATCATAGATCTGTTCTAGTGTAACTATTCCCCTCTTCTTCCAGAACTCTCTATCCCCACTTTTATACAAGTGTTCCAGAGTAGGATTATGCCACATGGGAGTCTCTAATGGAGTATCCTTAAAACCTATTATTCTTTTTGCCTCCTTCCATACTGACCTAGCAAGATTAACTATAGGTATATTTACTTTTGGTAAAAGAGTAATTTTAGCCTCTAGGGCAGTCATTAGGTCCTCCACCTGTAATATATCTTGCAAATGTCTCTCTACCCCTTTTCTTTGCTCTTCTGTCACCCAATTCTTTATTTGTTTCACTTGTCCCGCTATATAATACAAAAAAATATCCGGGAGTGCCAATCCTGCTGCTTTCTTTGGTCTTTGTAATGTTGTTAATTTTAATTTACATCTTCCATTCGCCCATATGAATCTCGTAAAGTGAGTGAATTTTTTTAAATATGGATCTAGGAATAATAATAGGGGAATGGGAAAAAATATACAAACATTTTGGCAAAATCATCATTTTAATCAGCCCTATTCTTCCTGCCACTGATGTTGGCATTCTCTTCCATATTGCCAATTTGTTTTTTATAAAATCCACCACGTCGGGTTCTTATATAATATCTTAACCCATTTCCTGAAACCTTCCCCCACTCCAAACATTTTCAATGCACTTTAAGGTGCAAAGGTAAGAAGGGCCACTCAACCGAGTCGAATGCTCTGGCCGTGTCTAGTGACGCCAGAGCACTCGACTGGGAAGTATACTCTTTTAGTTGGATCATTGTGTCGTCCTGATGTTTGTTGAGGTTTATTTCCCCGGCATGAAGCCTTACTGGTCATCGTGTATGATAGAATGCCAAAATGCCAATCTCTCTGCCAAAATTTTTGCCAAAATTTTATAATCACTATTTAAGAGTGATATTGGTCTGTACGATGAGCACTCACATTCATCTTTACCTGGCTTGGGAATTAACACTATTGTTGCTTCACTCATGGATTTTGGTAATTTTCCCTGTTCAAAGGCCCGGGTGTAGATACCCGTCAATACTGGGGCTACTATATCAATGTATTTCTTATAGACTTCCAGGGGTATCCCATCCGAGCCTGGTGACTTGCCCACCACCAATGCCCTAATCGCTCCTCTAACCTCCATCTCTGTTATGTCTTGATCCAACATCTACTTTTGTTCATTTGTAATCTTTGGGGATATTAATTATTCTAGATAGTCTTCTACTATTGCTTCTGTACTATCAAATGAAGAGGTATACATAGCCACATAGTATTTATAAAAGCATAAAAGTCCATTATCTCCCCTATTTCTCTTACCATGTCTCCCCTTTCATTTCTCATTTTTGTTATAATAAGTGGGGTTGTTTGTTGCCTACTTAAAGCGGCGTTCCACACTTTTTTTTGTTTATTAAAAGTCAGCAGCTACAAAAAGTGTAGCTGCTGACTTTTAATAAACAGTAACTTACCTGTCTCCCGGTCCAGCGACGGCTGCTCCCGAGGCCTCGCTCGTCTCCCCCCTCATCCCGACGGCCCCACCATTCCGAGTGTGCGCACTCGGCCCGGCTTCACGGCCGGGCAGCCACTGCGCATGCGCGAGTCGCGCTGCGCATTCCTAGTGGCCAGGCAATCTTCTGGGACTTGTGACGTGTCCCAGAAGATTGCCAGGAGGGATGGGCCGCCTAGGAGTCGCCGCCTAGGCGGCCCCAAGGCAGAAGGTGGAAGAGGGACAGGAAGTCCCTCTGAAACCTGGGGACACACCCCCCCCCCCCAAAAAAAATGACATGCCAAATGTGGCATGTAAGGGGGCGAGGAGTTCTTAAAGTGGAAGTTCCATTTTTGGGTGGAACTCAGCTTTAAGGAGGCCAATAATGCTCCGGGTTGGTCTCCCTGTTCAAAATATTGTTGGTTACGGAAGAAGTTCTTCCTTTTAACATTAGCAGCGAATTGATTTTTATACTGTTGTTGAAGTTCCCATTCCTTTCTCTTATTACTTGTGGAATTTAAAATATACTCCCTCTCAGCCATTTCTTCCTCTTCTTGTCTTGTTGTACGTTTTATGTAGGAGATTGTAGATTTTAATACTCATCTCAAGTATGCTTTAAATGTATCCCAATAATAGTCACCCTCCTGACTCTCCATATGTACCGTCAAGAACATTTCGAGCTGGTCCGGAATTCGATTAGGACCGACCTGCGGCAGCCAGTACGCCTGTATCCTCCCAGTTGGCCGTCTACCCTTAGGACCAATTATTATTTTTGCCACTAAGGGTGAATGGTCTGAGAATCCACGTGTTAGGTATTCTATTGTTTGCACAAGTGGCAGCAATTTTTCATTACCTAACAGTAGATCTATTCTTGACAGATATCCTCTACTCATTGCTGCCCAGGAGTATGACCTGACATGCGGGTTCCTATTTCTCCATACATCTACTAACCCTACTTCAATAAATCTTTTCAGCGTACCTGTTCCAATTATTTCAGTCTGGGCTGACATACCATGCCTGTCTAGAACAGGGTCTATCCACATATTAAAATCACCCATACACAAAACATATGCCCCGGGGGGCGTGGTCTGGACATGGCCGGATAGAGACGTGTTTTCTTTGAGCTTCGGACCATCTCTCTAGCATCCCTGTTAATCAGCGACCATCTGACAAGGTATGCCCTCCACTAAGAAGAGAAAGACCAAGGACTCCATTAAAATAACTACCGCATCCCAATCGTGAGGTGCACTGAAGAAATACCTGTTCAAGCTGCAAGCCTCACCCAGCAGTATTGCAATGGCGTCCGCACATGGTGCTCTGCAGATGCAACAAGGAGGCCCGGCTCTCCCACTACTTCGCTGTCGGACTTATCTGCCGACATCCCACCGGACCTCCGTTTTGACACCCGGGACTCTACATCCTCCCTGACCAATGTGAGGGCAGATGTGCAGCTGAGGGCCCTGCTCCGAGCACTACCTACCAAGGCAGACAGAGGGCCTCATAGGCCGCTTGGAGGCAGCACAACGGAAGGAACTCCAGGCGGTCAAGTCTGACATCAGATCCCAGACAGAGTGTCTGCTGGGGAAAACACTCTATCCTCCATGGAACGCCGGCTTGCCTCGTTAGAGGCATCGCAATTGACCCAGGCAGATACCTCCGTTCACCTGCAACTACAATTAGAAGAATTAGAAGACCGGAGCCGCTGGAATAATCTCCGGCTCCGGGGAATTCCGGAGGCGACTGGTACGGAGGACCTAACTGCCACAGCCATGGAAATATTCCGGAATATAACTGGAGAAGAACTGCCGGCCAGCTTGGAATTCGACCGGATTCATACGGCCCTGGCGCCCCGACCTTCCGACCCAGCCAGACCCAGGGATGTAATCTGCCGGGTTCACCGATATACACACAAAGAATTTATCCTCCGTAAGGCCGGAGATCAGGATTTCGACGGGGCGACTGTGAAAGTACTACCAGATCTCTCCAAAGTGACCCTGCAATGCAGAGCCATCCTTCGCCCGCTGCTGGAGCTGGCTAGGAACCAAGGAGTTACCTACCGCTGGCGATACCCACTAGCGGTAACTTTCAGAAAACTCCGGGAATCCTACATCCTACGAGTACAGGAAGATCTCTTCACGTTCCTGACGGTGGACCCAATCCCAGTACCGAAATGGCTGGCACATATTCCGCGCCCATCGGGTCGTCCGGGGAACGCAGCTTCATGGAACAACATCCAGCCCCGGACCCAGAAGGCGCTCCAGAGGCCGATCGGCAGATCAACACCGGGAGGATTGAGGAGTTGCCGCAGGTATGTACATAATGACAGTTAATCCCCAAACGACGTCACTACTGGTGCATCAACAGAATATTACGATTAGTCTAATAGCGATAATAATTAGCTACACCAAAAACTTTGAGGTAATACCATAGACTAATGCATAACACTGCGAATCGAGGAGAAAGACTAAAACCTCCAAACAGTGCTGAATAATTGTGTGCATCTCCCATACAAGTCCCCCATTAACGAGGCTGGACAGACATTCCTTTTAACCGGCTAGCAAACGTGATCTATACCCAGGGGAAGACAATACAAGTTCCCTAGGAGGAGGTGGAGCATTGGGAGATTAGAACTGTCTTTGAGGGCATACCATTGTTTCCCACAGTCTCTGCCCTGCATCTACCACTCCGAACTATGGCAGTATTTTAGAACATTACAGGACGGAGATACTCACTCCACCTCTCCCCCCTACATACATAGTGCCTCAGATAGCGGCGCCTTGCTGCTTACACCCCCCCCCCCCCCGGATCATTAACATATTTTGACCACAGAGGTCTTGGCTTGGTAGCATGGATCAGAGACTGATTGCCACGGTTAATCTGGAGTAGCACCTGGCCAGAATCATTGACCTTGCTGCGGAACCAGACAGAATTCATCAAGACTCACTATAGAGATATCTAGCGGTGTTTCACTGAGAGGTTGAGACTGAACATACGAGGGGCTGCTATCAACCTATATCCCCATTTGGGGGAGGGGGGGAGAGCTCTACCTAACAACAGTATGTCATCTGATTCTATCTTTGGAAGTATTGCCATAGGAGTGTGGGATCTAGCTGACAACCCCTTAGAGAAGATACTCTAATATAGACCACTAGTCCTGAACAAGACTTTGAATATACGCTATAGGTCGGGGAGTCAGGGGATAGATGTAACACCTTGCCAACTCAGTGAACCTTACTGATTGAGAAAGGCAAACTGACTTGATATCGGAGATATCATATTGGGTTGAGACCTGCCCCTAATAACCAAAATGTCCAGGTTCCCTCATCCATTGAGCTTTACTGAGACTATAGTTCAGTGGATGACTGGAATACAAGACAGGCGTGCTTCGGCCGGAAGATAGGAGTGGTGTACAGGTTTCTGTGGGCTGCTCCCCTTTTGGTTAAAAAGCTACCTGTAAGTCCGTTTCAATTGTTGTTGGTATGTTGATGTTTTTTCGCCACATTGAATATTATCTATACATGATGCATATTATACCGAATTTTCTTATTACAGGAATGCGGAGGGGGGTGGGGCTCGTCTCTGTACGTGCCACCTCCACCTACTCCACCGCTTAGGCCGCTGCGCGTAGTGAACTAATGAACTAATGAACTCGTGCAAGCACTTACAAGGGATTTCCTTGTTCCCTTAGCAGGTGTGTATCACCTTGGCCCAAAGAAATTTGGGGCCCGGACAATATATCGCCTCACCTATCTAACCTACTTCTATTAGTTACTACCTTCGCTCTTTCTACATCTGTCCTCTGTTTCTAGCTTCTCTCGCCCCCCTTCTATTTTCTCTCTTCCTCCCCCCCTTTTTTTTTGCAGAGCGGGTATGGACAGCCTAAAATTGTTATCTATAAACGCACGAGGCCTTAATACTCCAGAAAAGAGACGTATCCTCCTTATGGACCTTAAACGGGCACGGGTCGATGTGGCATTTATACAGGAAACACATTTTAGGGATGACAAACTCCCCATCCTCCGGAATAGATACTACCCGATAGATTTAGCTTCAACATTCGTAGAATGGTAGGCTAAGGGGGTATAGATACTTCTTTCTAGCAATCTCCCATGGACTTACGTAGATGTGTGTAGAGATCCTCTAGGGCGATATTTATTCCTGAAGGGGAAAATAGGGGAGCACATGGTGACCTTGGCTACGGTACATGCGCCGAATGCCAGACAAGACTCCTTCCTTAACTCAATCCTACAATTGTTAGCAGAGTTTCAGAATGGCCAACTACTATTGGGAGGCGACTTCAATATGCCACTGACTCCCTCGATTGACACATCATCTGGCTCCTCCTCAATTTCCCCCCGCGGTAGGAAAAACGCGGCACAGGCCTGTCATAGGTTTCAACTGGTAGATGTCTGGAGACTGCAACACCCAGGGGAACGAGATTATTCTTTCTATTCTCCGGCCCATAAGTTATATTCCAGAATTGACATGTTCTGGATCCCACATGGCCAATTACATGCAGTACAGGATACGAGCATCGGCCATATCACATGGTCAGATCATGCCGCGGTTACTCTGATCTATACCCTCTCGGATACCCATCAATGCAGATCCAAATTCTGGCGATTGAATGACAGTCTTCTCCAGTCGCCGGAAGTACTGACAGACATCCCAAAAGAACTACAATTTTATTTTCACACGAATGATCAGGCAGGCTGTAACCCTAATCTCTTATGGGAGGCACACAAGGCGGTAATCAGGGGGATACTTATCAAACATGGGACCAACATCAAAAGAGAACGCAATAAACAGTTACTTTCTTTATTGGAGAAATTGCACGTTCTAGAAGCCAATCACCAACGCACCTCCTCACCAACGCTAGAGGCAGATCTCATGCTCCTCCGTACCCAAATATCTGATCTACTCCATTATAGAGCGAAAGCGGCGCTACAGTCTTGCCAAAAGATAGGCTATGAGTACGGCAATAAATGTGGGAAACACCTGGCTAACCTCGTCAGAGACCGCAAGACCAACTCGTACATCCCATATATTACTGCGTCAGGAGGCAACAAAGTCGTGATGCCGAAACAAATCTCACAGACCTTCCGAGATTTCTATTCAAAATTATACAATTTACAAAATCAGAACCCCTCCCAGACAGAAAAAGAAAATTACATCAGATTATCCCTCCTTCCATCCCTACCCGCAGAGGCCCGCACTGAGCTGGATCTGCCCATTACTTTGTATGAGCTACAGAGAGCAGTGGCATCCACTAAACGAGGTAAAGCCCCTGGCCCGGACGGCTTCACACTGACGTACTACCAAACGTTATTACCAATACTCGGCCCCTATATGGTTAAAATGTTTAACACCATTGACGCTAACGATCCCCTACCCCAAGACTTCCTAAGAGCACGTCTCGGGTATTCCCAAGGAGGGTAAAGATCCAGCTCAATGCGGCAGTTACAGACCTATTTCATTACTAAACATTGATTTAAAATTATTCACCAAAATCATTGCGTCTAGATTAGCACAACACCTACAGTCCCCGATACATTTAGATCAAGTAGGTTTCATACCATCCAGGGAAGCACGAGATAATACGTCTAAAGCCCTAAACCTAGTTTATATAGCCTCCACCACCCGAGTGCCCTGCGTCTTGCTCAGTACTAACGCTGAGAAAGCGTTTGACAGGGTAAACTGAAACTTCATGTTCTCTGTCCTTCGCCACATAGGACTGGGAGAGGCTATGATGGGCTGGATAGCCGGTATATATTCACAGCCCACTGCCCAGGTGAAAGCGAATGGTATTTTGTCAAATACATTCCCCATTAGTAATGGGACATGACAAGGATGCCCGCTCTTCCCTCTCCTCTTTGCTCTATCTCTGGAGCCTTTCTTATGTAGAATTAGGCTCAACACTGACATCACGGGATTTACCGTTGATAAAACTCAACATAAAATCTCTGCTTATGCGGATGATCTCTTGTTTACGCTCACCAACCCTATCATATCCTTCCCTAACCTAATGCAAGAATTTAATACGTATGGACGATTAGCAAACTAAGATTAATTTGGACAAATCAGAGGCAATGGGAGTTTTGCTCCCCAACAGCCTCTTGCAGACCCTACAGGCCGACTTTCAAGGCAAATGGAACCCCCCGACGTTAAAGTATTTGGGCACCTATATACCGGCAGACCCCTCCCATACATTCGCAGTAAACTTCCCATCCCTAGCGACGACTACCCGCATTCTCTTAGAGAAATGGCATAAGGGACTTCATTCGTGGTTCGGGAGGTGTAACCTCATCAAAATGGTTGTATTACCAAAATTCCCATTCTTATTTCAGGCCCTGCCGATAGCTATTCCTCCGACATACCTAAAACAATTACAGTCACTATTTACCCGCTTCATTTGGGCCCATAAGAAGCCCCGCCTCCCACGTGCACACCTCACCCTAATCGAAACAATTCGGGGGCCTAGCTGTACCAAACATTAGGAGATATTATCTGGAGGCGCATTTAAGCAGGTTGATAGACTGGGGACGCCATACAGATAGAAAACTCTGGGTACAGATAGAGCAAAAACAAATACATATACCTCTGAAAAGCGCACTCTGTTGCTATGACCTTCTCCCGTCAGACGTAAAAATTCACCCGCTAATCGGTACAACACTCCGTTTATGTACCCAAACCATTAAACGAACACCACTGACCACACGGGATTCCCCGGTTTATCCTATACTGGGTAACCCCGTTTCCTCCAGGCTTCTCTACCAAAGACTATAACCACCTACATGACGCAGGCATCACCTGTCCACAGATTTTTTTACAATGGCTGATGGCCGACATTCGCCGAGCTAATGGATAGTGGGGGTAAATACCAAACTACCATTCTGGCCAGGCTTTCATTTGCATCATTTTCTTCAATCACTACAAAATCCGGACAGATACCACAGACCCCTAACAATGCTAGAGGAATACTGCACAGGAACAGACGATCTTAATTAAATTACTATCTAAATCATACTCCCTACTAAATACACCGACAGAACAACCGACACTACCATGGCTGTCCAAATGGGAAGCAGATCTCGAACGCACATTCACGACCACACAAATCCAAAATGATACGATTTACTCTTAAATCATCCAGTAGCACCAAAATCCAGGAAGCTAATTACAAAATACTCACCAGGTGGTATTACACACCTGCGAAACTACATGCATGCTTCCCAATGTCCACAGATCAATGTTGGTGTTGTCAAGCAGATAAAGGGACTATGCTCCATATATTCTGGTCTTGCCCCAAGCTACAATACTACTGGGTGACAATACAAACTATAGCGCAAAAATTCACATAATTTCAGATCCCGAAAGACCCGGCCTTCTTTCTGCTCCATATCTCCCAGATATCCACCAAAATATATAGCAGATCTGTTCTACGACATCTACTAAATGCAGCCAAATCCTGTATCTCCTTGTATTGGAAGAAACAAGATCCACCCTCTATAGCGTGCTGGTCCCACAAAGTAGAACAGATAAACAAGATGGAGGACTTAATGCTCTCCTATCAACATAAACGAGAAAAATACAATAAAACAAGGGGTCTATGGAATATGTCTACTATCTGACGAGGGCAAAACACTTCTTACGGAAACTCACATTTAAAATAGACCCCACTGAGTATATCTGGCGACCTACCTAGTACCCACATGGAGGCTAACATCGATCTACATGTCCCCATCGATTCATATGTTCTTAACTCAGACTGTCCCATGCCCCTCTCTCCCCTACCCCCCCTTTTTTTTTTACTCTCCCCCCCCCCCCTCCCTCTGCTGTTCCCTCTATCTACCTCTCGCTCCCCCTCTAATCCCTCCTTTTACTTGAAACTAGAAAAACGAACTACCGAGAGGAGAGCGGCCAGACGGTTTAGGATCACCGAGAAGAGGGTAGCTAGACTTATGATGAAGCGGAAAATCAGACACCTAAAGATGGTATTATATATAGAGTAGTATTCTTGGGTTGTCTTCTGACTGTCTGTATATAATTTGGATGTCATATATAACCTTCTTACATACCTTTGTTGTACTATGTTGACGCTCGCCCTCATTGGGTGTTAATAAAATTTATATTTGAAAAAAAAAAAAAACATATGCCCCAGGATATTGAGTCATAAAAGTCACAACTTCTTTTAATACCTGTAGACTAGCCGGAGGTGGATTATATATACCCATTATAACAAAAGGAAGGGAATTTATTTTAGCATAGACAAACACATATCATCCCTCCGGGTCTCGTTTGACCCATATACACTCCCACTGTATCGTCTTGTGTACCAACAGCGACACCCCCCTAGAATATGTAGTATGGACTGAATGTGCTTCCCATTATATTCAATTTCTTTTTTATCTGTCCAAAACGTTTAGTAGTTGTTCCCAATCCCCTGACATTCCATGTCAAAATAGTGCACTGATCACTCATTTATTATATGTTCATAGAGTTCTTTACCTCCCAGGTATCTATTCCATCTGACCCTGGACCTTCCTTATTTTACTATTTCTCAATTTTTTGATTTCATGTATTGTTCTTTTCCATCTTTCTCCTTCCAGCCTATTTTTGGGCCATACCTTAAGAAAACATCCAGCTATATAGCAACAAAAAGTGTATCTATCTTGACAAAAAAAAAAAAAAGATGCATTTACAGTGTGTCCACTGTAATTACACTGTAATACATTGTGCTCCCGCATTTTAACCCTCACCAAATCCCCCCCTGCTGTATTTCCTTAATTATTCTATAGTAATACATCCTTGGTTCTAGAGCCAGTATTTGTACACAGTATATCATTACGTGCGTCCATTTAGCATATTTAACATGAAAGAAAAAAAACAAACAAAAAAACCCCAGATATCTCAAGTGTTCCACAACCATACATCCTCGATCCTTGAAAAACCAATGCTTATACTTATACATATTGTTACCTTACATGTATTCATTTAGCATATATCACTCAATATAGAGCACTAATAAGAAAAAACCAAAAAAAAAACCCATGTTCCAAGTATTCTATAACAATACAGTCTCAGTCTCCCGTGAACTAATGCTTTTACTATGCATATTGTTTGCTTTTATTTAGCATATGTCACTAAACGTAGAGAAAACCCCCCCTCCCCCCCAGATATCTCAAGTGTTCCATAACCGTACATCCTCGATCCTTGAAAAACCAATGCTTATACTTATACATATTGTTACCTTGCATGTGTTCATTTAGCATATATCACTCAATTTAGAGCACTAAAAAAAAAAAAAAAAACAATTCTAGAACGCAAAAAATTATTCATCCCCCCCGCACCGCACACCATCACCACCCCTTATTTGTATATCCTCAATTGTGTACTATAATAATCTCTTAGTGGGGCTATCCCCTTATTAGTCACTTTTCTTTAATTTCTTGATCCTTATCTGGATATCTATGAATCATTAGTTCCCCCTTTATTCTTATTTAACTGCTCCTTTATCAATTGCCCTAATCCATTCCTGACTTGATCCGGTGAAGAAAAGAACATAGTTTTATCATTGACCACTACTCTTAACCGCGCAGGATATGCCATTGAGTATGTAATTTATTTTTCCCGGAGCTTTCGCTTAACTTCATTAAAGGTTGCTCTCTGTTTCTGAAGCTCCAATGAAAAGTCCGGGAATATTGACACCTTAGCACTTTTATAATTAATTGTCGCCTTCTGTCTTGCGGAGAACCAGATCTCGATCCTTACAATTCAAAAATTTTGCCAAAAGCGGCCTAGGGGGCATACCAGACTTAGGGGCTATCCCTGGCACTCTATGCGCTCGTTCAATTGCAAATGTCAGTGAGAACACAGCATCAGGGAACAACATTTTCAACCATTTCTCCACAAAGCTCCCCGGGTCCTGACCCTCCACCCTTTCAGGCAGTACAACTATCCTGATGTTACAGCGTCTCATGCGGTTTTCCAAATCATCAACTTTTTGCTGAAACATTAGTATTTGTTTTTCATAACTTGAGATTTTATCAGAAACAGGGGCTATTGTATCCTCAAGCTTCGATATTCTATTCTCAGCCTCCCCCACTCGGTCACGCATTTTTTTTAATAAAATTTATATTTGGCCTCATAAGCCCAATGTCCATCCTAATCTCCTCCATTTTTCCTGTCAAAGTCACATTATTTGTTTGAATGGCATTTAGAAGCTGGGTATTTACCTGTTCCAGTGTCAACTTGCCTGGCTTCTCCATTTGCTTCTCTGCCGATTTATCCATGCATTTTTCAGTTTTAGCTGGCTTCTCAGAAGACGCGCTACTGGGCATTGAGGTTCCTTGTGTTAACAGTCCGGTACTGCGTGTAAGTGGTGGGCTGCAACTTATCTCCTGCTTCTCAGTTCTGGCAAAAATTTTCAGCCGATCTTTTGGTGTCAATGTTCTCTGCCTGACTTTCTGAGGCAACCTGCGATGTCTGTACGGCCTGGACTGTAGTTTTCGGCATCTGGTTAGCACGTTTGGCCCCCCCCCCCCACTCCCACTGCTCATACTGCAAATAGCGGTATACAGTTCCCAATATGCCGGGGCAGTGTGTCTCGATTTATATCCAGGGAGTCAAAGATGGGAAGGCAAGCCGCTCTCAGGATGTTACCTGACGTGTTACACAAAGCAGAGCAATATGCAGGGCCCCCACTATTCACATCCCTCCATGGCGTCAAAGACTGGGGGCGGTAGTGTGCGGCTCACGGCGTGCCGAGGGGATATATCCCCCAGCGGTATATGGTGCACCAATGCACCTGAGCAGCGCAACGGCTCTACGACCAGCGGTTCGGGTAGGGAGGCGGGCTGCTATCAGGATATCGCCGGGTCCATCATGCGGAGCTCAGAGCTCCCGCTAGTCGCGTCAGTCCATACTTACCAAGATGAGGGGGGGAAACTGTCTGAATACATGGTGTATTGACAAGATAATGCACCAGATATTGCTAAAGAAAGGTATAGATCCTAGGTCAGTTGACAGGGTCTGGGCACAACAGGTTTAAGGGGGGCTCAGCCCTTAGATACTATTATGATCCAGTTGAAAACTCAAAGAGATGGTGGAATTTTGAAGTACCCTGAATTAATCCGGACCGTGTGAGAAGAAGAAGCTCTGTTGGAGAGTAAAAAGAGAAACCTGAAACCAGAACCTGTCGCTGAGGTCAGAGTGATAAGTGCAACTAGTGATGATCCAGAGATAGAGCTCTTGTAAACTCAGATGTCGCAAATGATGGAGATGATGCTGCTAGCAGCCAGGATCACCCCTCCAGCTAACAAGAATGCCTCAGTGCCCAAGCAGACTTTGAACCCTACAGTCGTTCCTATAAAGAAGGCTTTAAGTCGAATAATCTGTTTTAACTGTGGATGAGTGGGTCATTATTGACATAACTGCACAAGTCCGCTTAAACATGTCATCTGGCTCAGAGAAGCCAGCAGGAAACCTCAGAGGGTCCCAGTGAAGAAGTCATCTACAGCAGTTAGCTAAAAAAGCAAAGACCCAGGGAAGCCACAGCAGAATCCTAAACTTTCGCAGAGGGCCCTCACTGTTTCTAAATGACCAGACAATCCGCTCCCTTTGACTTCAAGTGCCCAGTCGCCCAGAGTAGATGCACACCAGCCCTCTGGGGTCCAACAGAGACAAAAGCAATACCCAAAGCCATCAAGAAGGGGGCACGACAGGACAAATCAACTACTCTACTCCCGGTAGACTTCCTGACAAACTAGTGGGGCCTTCTCCCATTGCGTCAGTCCAAGTAGAAGGCATCTATACAAAGGTCCTTCTGGACACTGGGGCGCAAGTTACCCTGCTATATAGAGACTTTTACGACAGGCACCTGAGACACTTACCTCTGCAGAAATTGGAGGAGCTGGAGATAAGGGGCCTGGACAAACAGAAACGTTTGATACCCTAACCATTTTATGCCCTCACCCATCAGGAGCCAACAAGAGTTCTCTGATAATAGCAATGAACACTGACCTTGTCAGAAGGCTGCTCACTCCTCATGTATTGAAGTCTAACACCCCAACCAAAGGCATACAACCTATGCTGAGTCAAGTATATCAGCACCTAGTTGAAGAACAGAGAGCCCCAGCTGAAGGAGTGGGAAAGATTTGGCGATTAGACAAAAGTGAGAAGATACTACAGCCTGGAGGAGAGGTGGCGTGTCTGCAAGCTTCAGTCAAACTCAATTGAGAACAACCGGGCCCCTTTGCTATCCTTGAAGCTGATTGCCAGAGAGAGGACACCGTAGTGACGTTAATACCAGAAGTGATATCAACTAGGGCTCAGCGTCCTGAGGCTGCAGAGTACATCCCACAGAGACAACCCATGGCAAGCCAAGGAGATTTTCCGAGTTCCCTGACTGTAGAGGACATAGAAGCTCCTCCTCAACCTACTGTAGCATCAGAGGAAGAGGCTACTATACCCGAAACACCTGAGCCCAAAGAGCAGAGAGGAAAGAACAATTCAGCCCACCAAAAAGGCTGATATACAATACTTTAGGCAAAAGTTCTGAAGAAGCTATCCTCAAATCTCAGAGAACGTACAATTTGCTGATCCTTCCCACTACAGATTTAGTGACCAACTCACCCCCTGGCACATCTAGGTGGGCCATCCCAATATTGGTGGCTTATGGGCAAGACAACCTCACCTCTTATGACAAATGGTGGGAGGTTCCTTTGCCAGGTTCATACGTGCATGCCAATTGCTTGTTTTCTTACATTATATTTTGAAAGCATGTAACAGGTTGTGGACATTATATGGAATGTCCTTCCTTTGAGGACCAAAGGTTCTTTGGTGGGGGGGGTGTGTAGCAGGCATGTTGAGCAATGCAAGACTATTTGTCATGCAATTTCTCATTTTGGCCACCAGACGGAGTTAGGGAGATGCTGACTTGTTCTTCCAGAAAACTCAGACACAAAGGGCACTGGGAAAAAGGGGAGTTTCAGGAAGAGCTGGAGAGGCTAAGGTGATTGGAGAGAGAGAGAGAGAGATAGTCTAGGAGCCCAGGAAAAGAAAAGGCTCTGATAGGACAGTGTGGTGAGAGGACTGTGTCCATGAGGGACAACCACGCAGCCCAGCAACATCCAACGGGTGGGGAGAACTAACCGTGTCGAAACCCTGCAGGGGTGATGAGGATCACTATACTCGTATTGGGGTGCACAGTATTCTTCCGACGCAGACAGTCACTTGAGCCTCTTTTCCTAAAATGCCATTCAATATTATTTTAGGGAAAAAAAGTCCGAGGGTCCATGGGAGAGAGGAAGTCGTTGGACAGAGAGGACCCTACAACGACCCGACGCACCAACAGGGAGTACCTGTGTCAGGAGAGTGGTGTGACAGGATAGTCTCGGAAAAGAAAAGGACCCGAGGATCTGATAGAGAGAGA
Source organism: Glandirana rugosa (assembly GCA_018402905.1). Lineage (NCBI taxonomy): Eukaryota > Metazoa > Chordata > Amphibia > Anura > Ranidae > Glandirana > Glandirana rugosa. The sequence goes on along the minus strand of BLSH010414839.1, from coordinate 50,525 downwards.
GAGAGA